>OZ017740.1:238940725-239205725 GCA_963969285.1 Odontomyia ornata | reverse complement strand
AAAATCCGCTGAGGTCGGTTTCGCGTCGTGCGCGGTACGCGGTACCTTTGTTGTTTTGTCGCTTCATTAGAGTAGTTTTCGTCGGGTTGAGTTAGAGTAGCATACTTTTCGGTACCGCGTCGGAAATTCGGGAACGCGAAGTAAAAAGGAGATTTTGTTCTTTGACTGGTTATAGGAAGGAATACGGAGTAACGTAAAGTAGGTTTCTTCTCCGTATGGTTTTGTTTTGTAACGCGTTTAAAACGGGCGTGTATAGGTGGCTGAAAATATGTAAATGAGCGTAACCCATTCGGAGACCCGCGACCGAAATCCTCTCCGAACTAGCTGGCCGACGAGCAGCCACCGCGGGAATGGGTTACGGTGCACGGATTGGTTGACCGGTTGGTACCATCCATTGGCACTACTCAGACTTAACGTCTAGAACCGATGAGAGGTCGGTTCCGCGTTCGGACCTAAAAAGGAAGAAAATCATTACAATATATATATATATATATATATATATATATATATATATATATATATATATATATATATATATATATATATATATATATATATATATATATATATTATGTATATATACAATATGTATATATATATATATATATAGAAAGAAAAAATGGTCCTTAAACTCAATGAAGAAAGTAAATGCTTCCGTGAAATAGGAAATTGAATAGGAAGAACACATTCTTCCGTCCAGTATGTCATGTAATCATTTAATGCAACTGGCTGTATAGTGTCTAAGCCACATTCCGGTCTGCACATTTGGGACCAAGGCAAGAAAAAGCTACTGTGGCGAAGAGTGGTACTGCCCTCGAGAAACAGAATTTATCACCAACTGGTGTGATAGTCTGGGGGTGTATGGTGGCGGAAGGTGTTAATGACCTGGTCTTCATAGATTTAATGATGGATCAATATGCTTATCTAAACATTTTGAAGACCGGTGTAAAGTAAAGTGTTCGCCAGTTGGTGCTTTGGTGACGACTTTTGGTCCCAGCGCGATAACGATCCAAAGCACACAGTACACAACGTTCAACAATCGATCCCATCGAGCATTTGTGGGATTTGCTAGAGCGCAGGATTCGTGAGCATAGCATAACTTCCAACGAAATGCCAAAACGGTTATTTTAGATGAATGGTGCAAAAAGAAAACGGGCAGGATACATCCAAATTGGTCCACTCCATGCCAAATCGATTGAAGAAAGTTCCCAAGCAAAAAATAAACCCGAAAGGTTACTAACAACCTAAATTTAAACAAAAAGCTTGATATGTTTAAATATTTTTTGTTATGTACAGATACTTTTTCTGTCTCATATCAGTGAAGGTTTTTGTGATTGCTACATAAAATAAAGTATTTTAAGATATATGACAGAAACGATGTCTAACAAATATTGGTAAGGAATTGAATAAAAATTGCTGATAAAAAATTTTAACACAAAAGTTTTGTGTACAATAATTTTTTTTGAAATGTTGTTTTCTATATATATATATATATATATATATATATATATATATATATATATATATATATATATATATATATATATATATATATATATATATATATATATATATATATACGAGGTGTGTTCAAAAAGTAGCACGAATTTTGAATTTTCGCGGGTTACGTATATTCGAATTTCGATTTTTTTGTGGCGTTATGTTGGTACTCATGTCTGTCACTTATACCGACAAGCTCGGCCATTTTGAATGTTCACTTAATTGGTGAAAGCTGCTTTACTTGCACGTGTTTTCAATCGTCTTCGATTTTTACTTATTCAAAAAAATGGATCAAAGATCGTGTATCAAATTTTGTGTGAAAAACGAAATTATGTGCGCGGATGCATTCCGAATGTTGACTGTGGCATACGGAGAAGCTACCTTGGACCGAAGCAACGTTTATCAGTGGTACAAAATGTTTTTAGAAGGCCGAGAAGATGTGAACGACGAAGAGCGTGCCGGACGCCCGAGCACTTCAACAACAGACGAAAAAATTAATGAAGTGGAGAAAATGGTATTGGCCAATCGTCGAATCACCGTTAGAGAAGTTGCTGAGGACCTAAACATATCGATTGGCTCGTGCCATTCGATTTTTATCAACGATTTGGGTATGAGACGGGTCGCCGCGAAATTCGTACCAAAATTTTTCAATTGCGACCAAAAACAGCAACGCATGAACATTGCTAATGAGATGTTAAACTCTGTCCGCGACGAACCAAATTTGCTCCAGAGGGTCATAACTGGTGGCGAATCGTGGGTTTATGGTTATGACGTGGAAACCAAAGCTCAATCATCTCAATGGAAGCTGCCGCATGAACCAAGACCGAAAAAAGCGCGCCAAGCTCGGTCGAATGTGAAAGTTTGCTGACAGTTTTCTTCGATTGCAGGGGCGTGGTGCATCATGAGTTCTTGCCACAGGGAAGAACGGTCAATGAGGAATATCACCTGCAAGTTATGCGCAATTTGCGCGAAGCAATCCGCCAGAAACGCCCGGATTTGTGGGAGAACAAAAATTGGCTTTTGCACCACGATAACGCCCCTGCTCACACATCGTTGCTTGTGCGCGACTTTTTGGCCAAAAACAACACACTAATGATGCCGCAGCCACCGTATTCCCCAGATCTGGCCCCCTGTGACTTTTTCTTGTTTCCTAAACTGAAGAGGCCCATGAAAGGACGACGTTACGCTACGCTTGACGAGATAAAGACGGCATCGAAGGAGGAGCTGAACAAGATTTAAAAAAATGATTTTCTGAAGTGCTTCGAAGATTGGAAAAACTGTTGGCACAAGTGTATAATATCTCATGGGGATTACTTTGAAGGGGAAAAAATAGATATTCATGAATAAATAAATAATTTTTGAAAAAAAAACAAAATTCGTGATATTTTTTGAACACACCTCGTATATATATATATATATATATATATATATATATATATATATATATATATATATATATATATATATGTATATATATATATATATATATATATATATATATATCTATATATAATTACATTGGAGACATCACAATTTCGTATCTTTATATGAACACGTCCTTAAACTTTTTAAATAAACTGTCAATGTCAAAATGTTAGTTAAAGTGAACATTTTCATCATGGCAAAGTTTAAAAATTATTGAAAATTACCATTAATTACTATTATCGAAGAATCATCCTCAGCTATGAAGCTCATATCTGGCTCAATGGCGAAAATTGTGAGGAAGGTTCTCCTAGCCCAACAAGGAAAACTCATGCAAAGGAGAAGACGGTAAGGACCCCACAAGTTGTTCCAAGGGCCCAAGACCTTATTTGCAGGATCCTGGGAACACGCTCCCGTTTTGGGTATAAGTGAGGCTTCTATGCATCGAATCACCAAAGAGGTGCGACAGATGCTGTCCGAGGCTGCTAAACGAAAATAATTGCTCGCTGTCCCTTGCTTCTGTGTTCACTGTAGAACGAAGCTGTGGGTCACATCCGGTTTTTCTCTGACCAGAAAATTTCTACTGTTGATGCTTAAGTGAACGTTAGTGAACGGGTTACTAACAAGTCAACACATCCTAATGTAGCATCCCTATCGGCCACCGCTGCAGCAACATTCATCAATTTACAACAAGAGCAGTTAAAGAAAGCGTGCGTGATTCAGCTGGAGGATTGATGCGGTGACCGAAGCAAGTGGGGGTTACATTGACTTATAAATTTAAGGAGAATACCTAAAATTTGTGGCAAATGTCAGTTTATAAGTCATAAATAATTATTATAAACTGTGTGATCTTTCCGGATATACGAGTATGTATAATATATATATATATATATATATATATATATATATATATATATATATATATATATATATATATATATATATATATAGTGGAATTTCAACTATCCGAACCCCAATTATCCGAATCGATTTTCGGCGAAATAAATATTTAAAAATACTGCGCAAGCGCGTGCAATAGGATAGTGTACAGGCAATGCCTATGTGTCATTACTATAGCAACGATGCTTACACTACCCACCATTCCTCTAACATGCGCTCCCTGCATTCCCACCAGTCTGCCTTAACTGCTTTGCTATTCTCATCTTTGTTGGTTAAGTTCACCCGCACCTGCGCACCAGAGTATCTATCCGCATCCGAGCATTCGACCGCTGCACGTGTTGACATTACGTTTAGCGTCTTCTGCTGTCGTTCGTGTTGACATTGCGTTTAGCGTCTACTGCTGGATTTAGTGTCCAAAATGAGTACAAAACGTAAACGTGTTGCGCTTTCACTGAGCGATAAAGTGGAAATTGTCAATCAACTAAATAAAGATGTGCCTGGAAAACAACTTTTAGAGAGATTTGGCATCGGAGCAGCTACATTATCGGGCCCAAACAGCGCTAAAGTTTCAAGTTTTGTAAGTGCATCAGATGGTAAAGATGGATGCTCATCTAGGAAAATGGTGAAAAAAGCTAAAAATGGACAGCTTGAAATCGCGGTTTTCACGTGGTTCCTACGGCAACGTTCAATTGGACAAACGATTTCAGGTCAAATTTCATATGAAGGAGCACTGATATATAGTGAAAAATGGGCATGGTGGAGTTTAAAGCAAGCCAAGGTTGGCTCCACAATTTTAAATCTAGGCATGGCATTTGGGAGTTAGATGTAGCGGGAGAAAAACTGTCTGCCGATCGTTAAGCTGCCAATAGCTTTCTGGAAACTTTTGAAAAGCAGGCAAGACTACGATCCGGATCTTGTTTACAATGCCGATGAAACTGGTTTAAATTAAAAGGCGTTGCCTAGGTAACCATTGGCATCTAAAAGAGAGGAAAGTGCTCCAGGGCATAAGGTCAGTGAGGAACGCGTCAACATTCTCGTTAGTGCTAGCTCTACAGGCAACCATCGGCTACCTTTGCTAATGATTGGCAAAGCAAGGAAGCCAAGAGCTTTTAAAAATGTTAACAACTTGCCAGTGACCTATACAAACCAAAAAAGTGCATTAATGGACTTGGAATAGAATAAACGGCACATCAACAAAGGAACAACTGGAAGCCGAAAACCAAAGTAAACACTAACAACAGCAAATAACAGCTGCCGTTGATGAACAGGAACACGGTCTGTCCATGGTAGGATTTGTTGACATTGCCAAGGAAATGACGGGCTGTTAAGAATGCGATGTTGATGATGTGGGGGAGTGGCTTCAATGTAATAAAGACGACCAAGGATTTCCTATTATGATAGATGATGAAATTGCAGAGAGTGTTATAAACGAACGGTAAGATGAACCAATGACGACGATGAAGCCGGAGAAGAAACTAAGGATGAAAATGTTCCCACGCACGATGAAGCGTTTATTTGTTTTGAAAACGAAAGGTATGTATGTAACACTTATCATTTAACATTTTGTGTACTGTAGAGTTCATAATATATTCTATACGTTGTTAGTGTAGGTACACTAGAGTAATTAATTATAATCCAACAGTACCGAAAACATGCTCTTCTTCTTTACAATATACACTTTTTTATCCGAATTTTCGGTTATCCGAATGGGGTCCGGTCCCAATTGATTCGGATAATTGGAGTTCTACTGCATAGTTTATATATATATATATATATATATATATATATATATATATATATATATATATATATATATATATATATATATATATATTTACATATATGTATATATATTTACATATATGTATAAACACTATATATATATATATATATATATATATATATATATATATATATATATATATATATATATATGTATATATATTTATATATATATATATATATATATATATATATATATATATATATATATATATATATATATATATATATATATATATTGTCGCGTGTTATTGGTTCGCGGCCTATAATTTTAACGTTCCGGGAAAGTGAAAACGCAATGTCTTTTAATTTAAGTTAAGAGAGTTTATTTAATTAAATAAAATGCACAATACTCAGTCAACACTTTCACTAATTTTAATTGTCACTATTAAAAAATCTAACACTTGTCCATAAATTTATTATCGCAATTGTCTTCTAAATTACTTCACTATTACGAAACACACTATCGCAGTTCTTATCGCGGTCGAATGAATGATCCCCCCATTCATTCAGCTCGCCTTTATATAGGGTCTCTACCTATTCACCCATTGCTCGTACATTGGCGAATGTTCTACCGAGAGGTAGCTGGTAGATTCGAGCAAATTAATGAATGGAGTGACGTCACTTGCAGATGTTGATCATGCTTGTTGGGTTCTCGTGGGTTCGAGTAAATTCATTTGTTGACGTTCTTAATGATTATGAAAAGAATTGCGACAGTAGCTCGCAGAATTATTTGTACATGTAATTATTTGTACATGTAACACTGCCCCCACCTCAGTTCTTTTCGCCCCGAAAAGATGTGTCGCTATTTGTAGTCAATTCTCCCTGGGTGTAATATGGGGCAAGACGGTCCAAATGCATGATTTTCATTTTAGCTCTCGGCTTACGATGTTCCTGTATTCGGTATACGACGTCGTTGATTCGCTTTGTAACTCGGTATGGTCCCTCCCAATTATGTTGCAACTTTGGAGACCTACCCTTTCGCCGTTGTGGGTTATATAGCCACACCAAATCATCTTGCTGGAAGCCAGTAGAATTAGCCTTTAGATCATACCTGGTCTTCATGCGGTCAGTAGCCGATTCGAGGTGTTTTCGCACTGTCCGATGTATCTGGTTCAACCGTTGTCTTAGATCAATTGCGTACTCCGAGATCGTTTGGGGTTTCTCAGGGGGTGTTCCGAACTTTATATCGGCTGACAAACGAATAGTCTTTCCAAATGACTTTGGCTGGAGCTTGGCCCATCGATGCATGTTCAGCAGCTCTGTACGCCATCAAAAATAGTGGGATATGTCGATCCCAGTTCCTTTGGTTCTCGTCAACCATCTTGGCAAGGTGTTTATTGAGAAGGCCGTTGAATCGTTCGACCATTCCATCGGATTGGGGATGCAGCGGTGTTGTCCTCGTTTTCCGTATTCCAAGCAGTTCGCACATTTCGCCAAAAACTAGTGACTCAAAGTTTCGGCCTTGATCCGAATGTAGTTCACAAGGCACGCCGTACCTGCTGACCCAATTTAACACTAGCTGTTCGGCTACAGTAGTTGCTTCCTGGTTGGGAATGGGGTAGACCTCGGGCCACTTGCTGAAATAATCAGCTACGACCAGCGTGTATCGATTTCCCCATTCAGATTCAGGAAAGGGTCCAGCGATGTCAACAGCAATCCTTTCAAACGGTACCCCCACGTTATAGGTTTGCATTTGTCCTCTCAGTCGTCGTTTTGGACCTTTGAAGGAAGCGCAAATTGTGCATCTGCGACACCAGTCCTCTACGTCTTCTCGAGCGTGGAGCCAGTAGAACCTTTCCCGCAATTTCGCTAAGGTCTTGTTAACACCAAGATGGCCTCCCGAGGATCCTTCATGCATTTACTTAACCACAACGTGGATTTGGCTTTTGGGTAGTATAGTTTACATCCTATAGGAGCTGCCATCTGCCGTTTCCCATTTCCGCTTGAGTACACCACCCTCCACCTGAAGGGAGTCCCATTGTGCCCAATAGCTTTTCAGGGTTGCGCCATGCGTTGAAACGTCCTTCCACTTAGGTCGCCCAGTCGTCTCCTTCCATACGAGCAATCTTCCGATGTCTTCATCGGCTAGCTGGGCATTTCGAATCTCCTCCGATGACCAACCTTCATCGAATTCAGCCGTTATCAGTCGCAGATCAACGGGCGGCTCCTTTTCCTCAATCCGCCGGCAATGCTTGCAGTTAGCTGGACATGGATGACGAGATAGTGCGTCAGCATTTCAATGAACTCTGCCCTTGTGAAGCAGTTGGGGCCTCACTAGGTCTGGTCGGATCGTCGATCGGGTTGCATTAGTGTCGTTTGTTAGGGTGCAATGTTCTTCATCAACTTGACCAGGAAGGCATCTGTCTGCTTCTCCACGATGTTGCCTTGGCACGGTGCTGGGGATGTCGATACTCCTAGCCAACGTTCGCCGCACGAAGTTGGCCTTTGCAGTTTGATGGGCCTCCATTCTAGGCTCCTGACACAGTCTGGATCTCCACCACCCTGGACAATAGCTCGGTCTTCTTCCCTTCTTGCAGTCTCTTTGCAGGTGCCCTTTTTCCCCGCAATTCCAGCATCTGGGCGCACCATTCACCTGCAGCTCTCGCTCAATTCCCACGCGCTCACCCCTGCAATTATCTGCCCCTACCTCGCGAACCCGGGCAATGGTACGGGTCACATTTTTGGCTGCCTCAAAATTTAAACTATAAGCCAATGCATGCTTGACTGTTTGCTTTTGAGCTAACCGCACGGCTTGTTGCAATTCCTTGTCCTTTAAGGCGCTGATGAATGCTTCTGCTGCTACGTCATCTCGATGTTCTGGGTCGTACGCTGGGTAAGCCAAAAGTGCCAGTCGCTCAGTGTCTTGCGCTAGCTGCTGCAAGGTTTCGCCAGACTTCTGCATCCGATGCCGTAGCTGCGCCCGGTAAATCTGCTTCAGATGATCGTCTCCATAACGCATGTCCAGCGCATTCAGTATAGCAGCTGGGTTTGAATGCAGCTCAAGGGGGATAGTCTGCAAAAGCTCGGCAGCTGGGCCTCTTAGAGCAAGAATTAACGCAGTTGCTCGTTCCTGCTCATTCCAGTGATTTATCCTAGCGGCTGCTTCAAACTGGATTTTGTAAATACTCCAGACCGTTTGCCCGTCGAATATTGGTGCTTTCACATTTCTGGACGAGCCTTGCACTGCGGTTGTAAGCGGGGCTGGTGAGGCGGTTACTACTGCCTTTGCTGCTTCCAATTCGTTTTTCATGTTTTCCATCTCATTGTTGATTCTCTCCTCGACCTGGCTGACCTTTTCCTCGACCTGGTAAACCTTTTCCTCGACCTGGTCAACCTTTTCCTCGACGCCTTTAATTTGTATGTTCAGATGACCAAGCTCCGCTTTTATTTCGGTTGACTGTTTCTCCAGCTTTTGTGTGATGTCTTCCTTGATGTCTGCTTGTTGGTCCAGCTTCGCTGATTGTTCATTTAGCTTCGCTGATTGTTCATCTAGCTTCCAAGTTAAACTGGATGACTGTTCATTTAGCTTCGCTGATTGTTCATCTAGCTTCGCAGTCAGACTCGATGACATCAGCATTAACATTTGCATCAGCGCATTTTTTGGTTCCTTTGGTTTCGCTGTTTCGGCTTCACCACCTTCTGCGCCTTTTTCTGCATCTATAGGCTCACCTGAATCCAGATACGCACCTTCCGATTCAATCGTGTCACGCAAGCGTGTAATCAGTGTCGCCTTTGTACCTTGCGTAGCCAGGTTTCGCTATTCCAGCTCTTCCTTAAGCTCCGGCATGGTCAATTCATTAATTTTTAAGTTTAGGCTTCGTGGCATTTTTAATGTTTCTTTAAATTTTACTATTGTGCACTATAAAAATGTTCAAATTTTCACTTTCAAAATTTTAATCTCACTTCTCGACACCATTGTCGCGTGTTATTGGTTCGCGGCCTATAATTTTAACGTTCCGGGAAAGTGAAAACGCAATGTCTCTTAATTTAAATTAAAAGAGTTTATTTAATTAAATAAAATGCACAATAATCAGTTAGCACTTTCACTAATTTTAATTGTCACTATTAAAAAATCTAACACTTGTCCATAAATTTATTATCGCAATTGTCTTCTAAATTACTTCACTTTTACGAAACACACTACCGCAGTTCTTATCGCGGTCGAATGAATGATCCCCCCATTCATTCAGCTCGCCTTTATATAGGGTCTCTACCTATTCACCCATTTCTCGTACATTGGCGAATGTTCTACCGAGAGGTACCTGGTAGATTCGAGCAAATTAATGAATGGAGTGACGTCACTTGCAGATGTTGATCATGCTTGTTGGGTTCTCGTGGGTTCGAGTAAATTCATTTGCTGACGTTCTTAATGATTATGAAAACAATTGCGACAGTAGCTCGCAGAATTATTTGTACATGTAATTATTTGGACATGTAACAATATATATATATATACATATATATATATATATATATATATATATATATATATATATATATATATATATATATATATATATATATATATATATATATATATATATATTATATATATATATATATATATATATATATATATATATATATATATATATATATATAGATATATATATATATATATATATATATATATATATATATATATATATAATTAATGCTTATATATAGCAAATAAAGAGATTAATTTTTCCTTAGTATTCCTGACGCTAAATTTAAATCTAAATAATTTGCCCCTACTCAAAATAACTTTATTCCTTACGGCACTGATGCACCAATATTATGAACATGTTTTACTAACACTAAAAAAATTCTACTACGCGTGAAGGGGAATACTGGGCTTCCTGTAGTACCTATTCCTAGTTTGTATCTAAATACGAACTATTTAATGTGACGTTTCCATTTTAAACAAAAGGCAAATTTTATCCGAAACACAGAATGGCAATAATTTGGCAAAGGAAGCAACGGATTTTTTTTCCATAAAAAATACCTTTCGTATTCTCTTCCGCAATTATATTTTATAAAAAATTGTTGCGTTTAATCGTATGACTAAAACTAATATTCGAATATTCATTTACATTAAAATGAAATTAGCTAAAATAAACTAACTAGCGGCTGGTTAAAGTCACCAAAGAAACAAAAACAAGCTTTTGTTTCATGCTTTTGCTTTACACTAATTACAACTCTTTTTTCTGTTTACGAATAAGAACTCAAGTAATATATATATACAGTGTAACCCGGTTATAACGTACCTCGAGGGGACCACAACAAGTAGAACTGTATAACCGATAGTACGTTATAGCCCACTTATGAAAAAAAGTTGTGTTCATTTACAAAAATTGTCGTTTATTAAAGAAAAAAAGTCCATGCATTCATAATACAAAATTTTAGCCTGCTGAATCAAAAAGCATTATAAAATTTCGAAAAATTTATAGGATTCTCCCGTTCGTCTACTAACTGTTATTGTAATGGTCTTAAAAAGTCAGTTATCTTGCATTGTTTTATATTTATTTTTAGTTTTTGCTTTTGCAGATAGCCATCAATCAAAAGAGATGCTTCTAAGATACCATCTTCCGTAAGCTCGTTTGCTTCCAAAAATCTTGTCACATTTTTTATCGAATTTATTGCATCCTCAATATTGATGGTTTTCTGCTCAGTAGCTTCATCGTCAGTGTCGCTTTGTTGGCTTGATTCTACTGACTGTACTTCTTCTACTATGTCAGTATCTGTTGGGGTTTCAGTTGATACAACATCTGAATCAATGTTCTCAAACAAATCAAGATCTTGCAATTCTATAGTAGGTCTACAATTTTCATAAAACCAAGAGCTTAATGGACGCTCATCCTCTTCTCTTGCTTGAACCCTTTTAATCCATTCGCTCAAAGGAAGGTCGTCTTCGTCGTTTGATGAATCGGTTTTAAGTCCCGCATGCTGGAAACAGCAAATTTATTTTCATATTTTGAGCATCCTCAGCTGCATCGATGTATTTCATCAGAACTAGCCTAGAAATGTATCCCAAATTACATGAATTCACTTTACTGAATTACCTTCGGTAATAGGATTTGAGGCACTTGATCACGCCTTGGTCCATCGGTTGTAGAATAGAGGTGCAGTTGGGAGGAAAAAAATTCAAGTTAATATTTTCCAGATTCTGGAGATTTGGGTGAGCGGCGCAGTTGTCTACAATTAGCAAAATCTTCCTTCTTTGCCTTCTCAGCTGCTCGTCCTAGGACCGTAACTCATTCGAAAAAATATCTGATGTCATCCAAGCCCGTCCATTTGAGGTATAATTTACAGGCAATGTTTTTACATTTTTCATGCATCTCGGATTTTTAAATTTTCCAATAACGAGCATTTTTCTTTTTTCGGTGCCAGATAAATTGGCGCATATGAGGACAGTAATCCTTTCTTTAGACTGATTCCCACCTATACACTTTTCACCACGAAATTTGAGAGTCTTTTTAGGCAACACTTTGAAGAAAAGTCCCGTCTCGTCTGCGTTGAATATGTCCTCACCTCTATAACCCTCTCTTATCTGCGGCCATTCATCACGAATCCAATCCAAAGCGGCTACTGAGTTTGCATCTGCTGCTTCGCCATGAATTCGTCCAAATCCATTGTTATGGTGGTTTTTGAATCTTTGAATCCAACCGGAAGAGCACCTGAATTCGTTATCATTATTAAGCTGAGCAAATTGTTGGGCTTTTTGTCGCAAAATTTCCCCCGAAATCGGATTGCGGAGACTCCTTTGATATGTAAACCACCTTATTAGGTTTCTATCAACATCCCGTTGCATGGGGTTTCGAATTTTCTTTCGTTTTCCTGAAGATGAAGGATTACTACACGCAGCCTTAATTTTATTTCGATTTCGCCAAATTGTCGAAACTGTCGTTTTCTTCAATTGCTTCGAAGCACATATTACTGATTGTTTTTTGCCACTTTCAATTTCTCGAATAATATGTAACTTCTCATTAATCGTTAGCACTTTGCGAGTTTTCTTCTCCATTTCTTTGTTTGGCAAACTTTATCGCGACCTTACACCGATCACAACACTTCAAAAACTGGCAATTATTTTCTTATGGGATTCCCTAAAAATTATGCAGACATCTCCCTAACACAAAAAAAACACCCTAACGGGCACAATACTTTAAAAACTGGCGATTATTTATCATGGGATTCCCCGAAAATTATAGGGACCGAAAACTCGTCGCGTTATTGTTGCCAATTTGTTACGTATCGCAACAACTTGTCTAAACAACTTATTTTTGTTTGTGGGTTTATGCTTCATATGTACGTATGTATATGAGAATAAATATTTTGTACGTTATAAAGAAATCAAGTGGCATGGAGGATGGTACGTTATAACCAATATGAACGTTATAAAAGTGAACGTTATATCCGTACAAAAATACAGTAACTTCCATGATTTGTGCATGGGGATTGGAAAAAAGTACTTTATAACCGAAAGTACTTTATAAAAGTGCACTTTATAAGCGGGTTGCACTGTATATATATATATATATATATATATATATATATATATATATATATATATATATATATATATATATATATATATATATATATATATATATATAGCCAACTTTTGAAATTTTATTCCTTTTAACTTTTTATTTCTTCAAAGCCCGAAGTAAATATCATACTAAGCATCGAAAAAACTTCAATGTTCAATAAGATCCTGAAGGATTATAAATTTTATAAGTGCTGAAGATATTTTTAGTGTATAATACCCGTATCTATGATATGTATGTGGTGGAAGTGACTGTAAAAATAATTTCATGTGATTGCTTTATATCAGTATAATTGCTTAAAGAAGATTTGAAAATTTATCAGCATCAAATGAAATAATAAATATAAAAAACGAACAATGAAAGCGAATAACGTATTAAAAATAAATATGTTGAAATTCTAATAAAAGATAAATGAAGAGTATACGAAGATGACATCGGAAATGGAAGATAAATGAATCTTGGCTCAAAACATTCTCTAACAATTTACAGTACATTGCTTTCCAATATTCAGTTTATATACTCGTATGTATAATCTAAAGACAAAAGTAGCTGCCAAATTCTAGTTGTTTATTGCAGAACTATTTACATTTATAAATTTTTATTTTTTTTTTATTTTCATGGTCAGATGAGAAATTGATATTAAATTTAACTTTCTTCCATGCTACGATTCTAATCATAAGACTCATTGAAATTTTGTTTCATTTTCTAATCCTTCTTAAAACTTCAATTTAATACTTTGATAGATGAAGTACGAGTTGAATAGGCCGGGTTGAGAGCAATGTGATAAATATATATCCGTTTTTAAATTAATAGCTATCAATACTTCATTAGAAAATAAAACAAGCGTTCAGAACAACAATACAAATGTTAGCTTTTCTATCATTTTTCGTTTCAGCAATAAAATTCTTTCAGTAATACGTAACTTCGAATTTGGATTTTTCCCAATTTTAGTTTTAGTTTATTTTTTCGATATTTCTTGATGCAATTTTAATTGTGATGTTTAATTGTGTGTTTGTGGAAAGTAAATGCATGAGCATTTACACCACTCCCATTTAGATATGTTATCAGTCACTGTCACTTCGTGGAGAGAATAGACAGTTTCAAAATAATCACAATACACAACAGTTCACGGCTTTTCACACGTTTCTTCTCAAAATATCTTCTATTCTACAATAAAAGTTTTCTCTAAAAATTTCCCGTCTTTAGCCTATCTCCAAACGCCATTGGACCAGGTTGGATCTGTTTTCATTGATGACATACGATTTAGTACTGAAATGAATAGTAGGTACTTCCTAGAACGTCCAACTACATCCCTGCTCGCACAAATTCCTCCCTTTTTGCGAACAATTTTGCTGTCATCTTCGTTTATTGAGCCATCGTCAGGAAATCTATTGTACATCAGCAAGATGGCGGTTTAAAAAACGTAACCTCAGCACTAACAAAAGCACCGAGTAGTCTAAACTTGGCCTCCAAACAATTGTCGCTGCATTCGTCCGACTGCCCATGACCACCGCCAATTGATCTAAACTGACAAAAAAGATTTGTGGTTAGGTGCTCCCTTTGTGTTCACGCTTTACTCACTTGATTTTCAAGTCGTATTATGTGGAGGAACGGAGCCCTCATGCGATACCCTTATGTGGAAAGCCATAGAAATTAACACTTGCAATCTTCGGCAACTAAACCGCAAAACTATTCAAAGAATGTCACATAAAATTCATTCATAAGACAATTCATTACCTGCCTCCGCACAAAGACCCGTTGAGCAATGCGGAGTTTCATTCACGAAATATGAATGAAAAATATCCAAAAATATTTTTTTATTGATTAATTTAAAACGCTTTAATTTCAATAAATTAAAAACTTTATATTTACATATATATAATTGTATGTATATAGAATACATATAAAATATATATATATATATATATATATATATATATATATATATATATATATATATATATATATATGTTTATAAGATATATATATATATATATATATATATATATATATATATATATATATATATGTTTATAAGATATATATATATATATATATATATATATATATATATATATATATATATATATATATATATATATATATATTTATATACATATATATATATATATATATATATATATATATATATATATATATATATATATATATATATATATATATATATATATATATATATATATATATATATATATAGTAGAGGCTTGCGTTTCGTCATCTTACAAAGCGCTGTCTTTAATGTTGGGTTGTGTTAGAAGTAACACTCTTATCTGATTTGCGTTGTGAATATTCGATTTACGTCGTTATTAGATTGGCCATTATGCATGTAACATATATCAGTTTGCACATACGAGTATTAAGTGTTTAGTTATGCGCAGTTATGGTTTTATACATTGGTGAAGTTGTGGATTTTTGTATTATTATTTTCTTCGATTTGAGATTCAAATTGGTTGTGAATTCCACTCTGTTTCTTAGGGTTTTATACTAAAATACAGAATCCTATTGCAAGCACGACTTGTGTCCGTCCATCTGTATACCACACCACTTTATCTCCGAAACTATTCATCCATGAAACTTTGTGAAAACTTCAGAAGTGGGACTTCTTAAAATTTCAAGGGGGAACAATTTTTTCAAAGGGGCTTAAGGAGGGTCTGCCCATCTAGGGAGGAGACCCTTAAGCATTTTTTCCACCATTGGTAGTCGAGTAGGGTGTCATTGAAAAGGTCTCAGCAAAATCTTTTCAAAGCAAGTCTTAAAATTGCGTTACGTGTACCGTGGGGGATAGGGGAAGGGAAAATGTACGAGCTTTTCGCGTCTCTTCCCCTCGCGATCGGACACCTTTCATCGGAAAAATCTGAAAAAATCATGAATGTAGACCTTTATGAGTACAACAACAAAAAATACACGAGAAGTCGAAATTCACTCAACTTTGTTAGCAATAGTATAATTTATCAATTTTACATTTGCTTGAATAAAATCTTAACAGTACCTTTCAATTCAATAAAGTATACAAAATGACTATTTATAAAATTAACACATCCTGAAGGTTTCATAAAGATCGAATAGTATTTAACGAAGTTATAGGGGTTTGAATTTTCCTGTATTACTATGAAACAATATGCGCTTTTTACCCGACTCAGACACTACAGATTTGCTAAGATTTGCATGAAAGTTTCAGGAATGATAAGTATCATGAATATCTTTGAAAATTGGTTCAGATAGTGGTATCAGTAATCGTAAAACCAAATAGTGGTTTTTTTAAATGAGAAGATTCAATAATTTTGAGTTATTTTTCCCCAACTTCAACGCTTAAGGTACAGTCTTTCAACACTTGATTTAATTTGATGAATGACTGAAGATGAGTACCTTCAATTAATACTCATAGATGAAACAAGTCAAGGAGGCATGAGAGAGCTTCTTACGGAAGGGCTTTTCATTCTAGGGATTGAACAAAATGTTCTGATGCCTTGAATCGATGATTTGAATTATTCACCCAATACTGGTTTAAGAAATCGTTCAAATCCATCCAAATGATGCAGAGTTTCGTTCCATGTTAAATATTTTTTCTGAATGCTCAGCTTATTGAGCATATTCTTGTAAACCACTTTTCCTTAAATTTTCATGAAAATCTGAAGAAAACAAGAATGCCTTGGTCGATTTGAAATATATATTATTCACCAACATGTGTTATTGTTCTGGTAATTCCATACAATTGAAACGGCGATAACTCACTTGATTATGATTTGATTTCCATGGAATTTCGTAGGTATAAGGGTGTTATATCAACTTACATAAATGTAAAACTTTAAAAGTCTAAGGGCACCGTTTCGATTTTCGGGGAAATTGTAAAATTTACAAATCATACTATTATTAACAGAAATGAGGGAATTTTGATTTTTGAGGTATTTTTTGCCTTTGTACTCATCAAGACCTACCTTCGTGATATTTTTAGATTTCCCGCTCAAAGGTGTCCAATTGTGAGGGGAGGCGACACAAATATTGCTCGTACATTTTGTCTCCCACTGTACTCCTAATGCAAAAAATGACTTATTTTTCAGATTAACTTTTAATGAAAAAATTTAATGAAAAAATTTGTTAACGACTACTTCGTTATAAGCAGGGACCCTCTTAAAAAATTTCATATATTTGATAAGACCTAGACTTTTGAGAAATCATCACTTCTAACCTTTTCACAAAGTTTGAGCCTTGTAACTTTTAACGTTTCGGAAGAAATTTCTTATGACGCCGAATAGAAGGACAGATGGAGAGACAGACGGACGAACGGACAGACGGACAGATAGGACGGGAAACTAATAGGTTATTATTCTGGGATGAGAATTAGATGAAGATTAATGAAACGCCAATAATCGTGCTTGATCACCAAGTGATGATTTATTCAGTAATTTTTTTCCTTATATTACAAATTATTGCTAATAGTACAAATTTACAAAATTGCTTACTTCTAAAGTTCATTATTTTCACTGGAGTTCACAGTTCAATTACTTGATGGAAATTGCTTACCATACAAAGTTCATTAACTTAAGCTACTACAAATAGGTGTTCAATGTAGTTACATTATTTTGCTTACTCTACAAAGGTCATTAGCTTGATTTGTGCAAATTTATTAGGTCGAAATAAGTTTAAGTTGTTTATGCTGCGAGTGCGATTATATGCAAAGGTGAATGAATTTTGATTGTTGACTGAAATGGTTATGCTATGGTGTTTAATGTTATACGAAATGATTCTTAGGTTCTAGTTTTAACATTGCCACCCGCCAAGAACCTTCCGAGGGTCTTAATTAGTGTCATACCAGGTTGATCGATGTGATTTTGTCGTGATAGACTTTGTTGTAAAACGTCGTCGAATCAGGAAGACGCATCCGGATACGATACTTAAACAAATAATGGCAGAGAGGAAGATACTGGTACCATGCTGTCGAATGGTGGACCAGTATGTTGACTGGTAAGTTTCGTCGATCGTGCTCGCTTGTTGGATGTAAGATCCTAAGGACTCTTCAGACTTGATAAGGTCAGGTATCACCAATCAGGTATAACTTGTGGATCGGTCGTTTCGTTGAGAACGGGTGGACGTGGAAGTACTTAAGTTGACAGGTTTCTTGTAAAAGCTAACCAAGAAGTGGTAAAAAGTGAATTTTCAACTTTTAGGCTGCATTAAGCTTAATGATGCCAGTATCATTGAGAAGGACATTTCTGCGTTCGCCTTGACATAATGTCTGACCAGGAGTTGCTACTGGGGCAGTAAACATCCAAGTATTGGCATCGTGGAGCTGTTTCCATATTATTTTAGTTGATCTGAATGTGTGTAATGGGCATGGTTCCCTACCGTAGACATTGTGAATCTCGTTGATGACGCAGTTTGGTTTTGAGTTGACGTCATAAAGGACGTTTATATCTGCAAGATACTGATCATTAGATAACTTAAATAGGTCGTTAACTGAAGTTTCAAAGTATTGTTGTAAATTATAGTTAACGCCTAAGATTCGTTGCGGGATGTCAAATGCATGGAACGTGAAATTTCCAAGGTTTTCCGGGATTGGTGTTGGTTTGATGACATCATATGGCCGGTTGTCAATAATAGTCAGGAAGGCGAGTAGGTGGATGCTGTTGTTGTCTGATGAAAATTGAATAGGCTCGAGTGTTCTGTATATTATTTGGACGTGATCTGGTAAGAGTGATTGGGTACTAATAATGTCTTCCATGGCATCGCTTGTTTGGATGTAATCCCAGATAGTTGTTTGTGAAGAGAGACTGGATAGTATGCTCGCATATTTGTGGTATACTTTTCGTAAGTAGTTGTCTGCTCGTTGATAGGTGGATAGAATGATGATGTTGATTTTATTGTGGTCTGCGGTCTTATACCATCTGTAATTGATTCTGAAATCGTTTAAGTTGCAGGTCGATTCTCCCTGAAGTGCTGTTTAAAGTTCTTACTGCTTTGAGCATAAGTTTGTTCTGGTTGTCGTTGTGGCTGCTGATGTCTTTGTTTACTTCGTCGTTTACCCCAAATACAGCTGTTAGCAGAGATCCGAGTACTCCACGCCGTTTTCTCCCATGGAAAAGTCGAAATGTGTTCATTTTGCGGGTAATTTCATCTTTTAGCTCGTCTAGCTGCTGTGATAGCTCATGGCAACAAATTTCGGTGGTGATATCAGTGTGAGATTGGCAGAGTCCTCGAATTTTTGCCACTACGTTTCTTACGTTTGTTTGGTCGTAGTTCAAATTACTCCAAGGGAGTTGGCTTTGCATTTTGAAGGCTCCTCTGTGTATTTGTGCGGCTCCCAGATGTTCGATATAAAAACCGGTGGATAGTTGTGTAATGTTAGCATCACAATGTGTCTGCGGAGGAATGTAGCAGAGTACCAAACAGGAGTACAGGAGCGTTATAGCTTCATTAGATGTGATGGTAGACTTTGGCATAGGTTTCGGAGATTCTCTTCGTTGCCTTTTTGTTTGGTTGTGTTCCGCTAAGTACTCAGTCCAGGTGTCCCCAATGGGGGCAACTTTAGTTCGTTTACTTCAGCGTAACGTAGATGGTACTACTAGTGTTCTTGTTGGAAGTGGTTGTGTAGGAGCTTTCACTGGATGTTCAGGTTCTGGATTGGCATTTTCAAACGGTAGACGGCAGATCTTGGTCACGGGGGGTAACTTTACCGTGTGATTTGACGGATACAACTCGAACCATACCATCAGCACCTGGATGCACTTCTAGCACTCTTGCGAGTGGCCAATGAGTTGATGGGAAATTTTCAGTTTTAACGAGTACGAAGTCGCCAATTTGCAAATTGGGTCGAGTTGTCACCCATTTTGGCCGTTGCTGTAGTCTGCTGAGGTATTCGACCTTTCAGCGGTTCCAAAAATGTTTTTTTATCTGTTGTACTGCTTCCCACTTTTTATTGATGGGCTGTTGTCGGGGATTAGTGGTAGTTCAAACAAATTACTTCCTGTCAAAAAGTGTCCAGGAGTGATTGCTGTATGATTGTTTGGATCGTTACTTGCTTCGCACAAAGGTCTTGAGTTTAAACATGCTTCAATTTGGGCTAGAAAAGTGTAGATTTCTTCAATGTTTAACAATTGTTGTCCGATGGATTTTATCAAATGGCGCTTCATGAACTTGACTCCAGCTTCCTAGAGTCCCCCAAAATGGGGACTTCCAGGAGGAATAAATTTCCATCGAATCTCTTCGTTGACAAGATTATCCTTACACTGCTTCGATGCCTCGGAAAATGCTTTCCTTAACTGTCGGTTACTGCCCACAAAGTTTGTACCGCAGTCGCTATAAATGGTGTGACATTTTCCTCTGCGCGCGACGAATCTCCGAATCGCCGCGATGCATGCTGGTGTGGATAGTTCACTTACAGCTTCTAGATGAAAAGCTTTTGTAGAAAGGCACACAAAGACAGCTTTACAAGCTTTCGTCGTCTTAGCTCCGCGTCCACCATTCCATTTGATTGTAATTGGACCTGCGTAGTCCAAGCCTGTTTGCGCAAAAAGTTTCTCCATTTGAAATCTTGGCGGAGGTAATTGCCCCATTAGTTGGTTGTCTGGACGGGCTGTGGTTTTGAAGCATGTAACGCATTCGTGCAGTATTTGTTTGACAATTAGTTGAGGGTTAGTAATCCAAAATTCTTGTTGAGTTGTTGCTAACACTAATTGCAACCCCCCGTGTAGCGTTTTTAGCTGATTCTGTCGGACAATAAGTTTTGCAAACGCATCTCTTGGAAGAATGGCAGGACGTTTTGCAGTTTCAGATATTGGTGCGAACTGCAGTCTTCCGGTAGTCCTGAGAACGCCATCAGAATCAATATGTGGGGAAAGATACATAAGGCTGCTTTTTTTAGATATTTGTGAACCGCTTTGTAGTGCCAAAAATTCCTTAGCAAATGCATGTTGCTGAGAAAGGCGTACGCAGGCCAGTTTTGCTTCCTGAAGCTCCTCAAATGCCAAAAATCCGAATCGTTTGTCGGTTTTATGTGACGCGACTAATATAATTGGTCGCGGTTCTTAATAAAAAACAGAACACACTTATTTTGTACGACAAAGCTTGATTACTCCAATTATTAACTCTATGCTAGCGATACAACAACTGATGATCGATCAGTCGATTGCTCTTTTATTGGTTCATGATTATTTTTAATGTCAGCAATTTTACCTGACTCACCTGAATTGTAATTATGATGAAAGAGCAATTGGCTGCTTACAGTTTGCTTAACACATGGTGCAATGTATTGTTCTGACCCAGTTACAATGTTGGGTGAATGGACGTTATTAATGTTGGGTGAATGAACATCATATGTTACTATGTTGGGTGAATGAGCATCATATGTTACTCCTCCCCAGTTTAAGTGAAGATTCTCCTAAATCTTTCTATCAAAGTTGTGGTTCAATAATTTTTTTCCTAAATATAACGCACAAACAATAATAATAATAGATACAACAACGATGCTACCATTAATGCCATAAGAAATAACATTTTTAATTCTTTTATTTCTTTAACATTTTCGTAACTGTTTGAAACTAAATTATCGAATGTTAATGACTTTGTGAAGTTATAGTCCACTCTGGAATGTGGGTAGAAATATTTATCCTGTATTATATTTTCCTTGTTGTAAAAAGTTTCTTCTAATATCGTTATTTGACAGTTATAAAAATTAATAAGATAATTTTCATTTTATACAATGTCTCTATTGTCGCAATCATGCTTCAACTTTAATGCTTTGGCATTTTTCACAAGGATACTTTCTTCACCTAAAATCTGTATTTGAGTTTTATTATTATATATCAGTTTACAAATATTGTCTAGAATGCAATGTTTAATACGTTTCAAATCTTTCAGCATTATATGCGGTTTATATGTATATATTTTGTTATTAATTTCTACAATATATTCGTCTTCGCTATTTATCTCAAAGTTTTCTTTATTT
This sequence comes from Odontomyia ornata, assembly GCA_963969285.1. Classification (NCBI taxonomy): domain Eukaryota; kingdom Metazoa; phylum Arthropoda; class Insecta; order Diptera; family Stratiomyidae; genus Odontomyia; species Odontomyia ornata. The sequence goes on along the minus strand of OZ017740.1, from coordinate 239,183,627 downwards.
GGTACTGAAGTTAACAACTTTAAATCTATAATAATATAATTTCTTGGAATTTCGATAGCTATGACAATGTATTGATTCCTATATTCTAATATTCCCATTTTTGTCAACTTAAGTTTATAAAAATCTTTTCTATATTCCTCAATTTCTTCCATGGTTAATATGCTGGGATGTAATAAATTATGCTTTGCTGATACAATATTGTCTTGAATTTGATTTACCTTATTTTCCGAAAATCTAAGTTTTACTATTTGTTCCAAAAATAATTGTTGATGTATAATTTGTTTTGTTGTGCCTTCCAGTCCTCTAAAAGCTTCTAATATTTTCCTTCTATCATTATTTATAATAACTTGTAAAGACCTGATCGATTCATTAAAGTGGCTATTAATTTTAATTTGTTCATTAAGGTTTTCAATCGCATTATGGTTATTTTCTTCTATAACTTTTAAATGGTTTTCAATTTCTTCCCTATCCTCATTATCCATGGTTCCGAATAGCCACTTTTGTGTATAACCTACTATATTTAATAATCCCCGTTTCTGTCTTTTCCCGGAATAAGGAATGATGGATTTTACTTTTGCTACTACAGTATCTATTTCCCTAGAAATAATTTCCTTATGTTCAATGTGTAAATGCTTAATATTAACTCTTATATTTAAAACAGCATCTAAAATATCTCTTGGGTTGATTAGATGTAAAATGGTATTTGTTTGATTAACCATCTGTACTTTTCGTAGATTGATTCTTGTATACCCAGATTGTTCATCAATTGATATAGTTTGTAGAGCTCCCTTCACCGTTGGCATTGCTAAGATTACGAGCAGGGGGAATGCCGGTCGACAAGACCACTCTTGGAGGCTAGCATTCTTTGGGGCGTTCCGCCCCCACGTACCCGAGGAAATTCCCGCAGGGAGAAACTCCGCAGGGGGAATGCCGGTCGACAAGAGCACTTTTGGAGGCTAGCATTCTTTGGGAAGTTCCGCCCCCACGTACCCGAGGAAATTCCCGCAGGGAGAAAGCCGGTCGACAAGAACATTCTTGGAGGCTAGCATTCTTTGGGGAGTGCCACCCCCACGGACCCGAGGATATGGGGGGTGCCGTGAGGTTCCCTCCTGGGATAACAGGTAACGACTCTTATTGTATCTGGACTACGCTTTGGACAACGAACTGGAATTGACGCTTTGGGCTGGCGGATGTGATGGTTTGGACCTAGTTGCTTTGCACAGTAGCGCCGAGATGAAACTCGTGTGTGAACGCCTCCAATTCAACTATCATACCGTCTCCGTCCCGGTAAAACCTTGGCAGGCCTCGGAGTACGTTTGAAGTTCGCACCATTGGGTTGGTGGTGTAGGTTCGGTTGAGACGGACTCCCGATTAGCGCTGGTCTAGCTCTGAGCACTTGTCCCCATAAGGGCTTGTGCCAACCCTCGCATGGCCTCCCTGCTCTGCAAAGATAACCATGGTACCAAAAAGGCGACTACACACACGAATGGATATAGCGGCTCCGAGGGGGGACCCAATAAAATGGAGCAAATAAAATCAACAGATCAAAAACATCCAACAAATGAAACCACAAGCAAACAGGACGCTAGCACGGAGAACCCTTTCAGGCAAAAACCGCTGTTGGCAAGAACACCGATAAAACAAGTCACCAATTGCGGGGGGAGGCAGCAAACCCCAGAAACACTGTCCAAGTCAACATCACAGGTTAAATCATCGGAGACAGACCACAGACGGACTAACGAACGAAAGAAGGCAGAGTGCGTTGTGCAACCTGGCATCATTGCGGCCTTTGGGCGCAGTAGAAGGACTATGCGCACCCCGGAGCGCCCAGTGCAAGACGCACACAATCCGGATCAAGCTGCGACACCAACAGAGGCCAGTGTAAGACTGGGGGAGGGAGAAGTTTTGCCGTTGGCCGACGCCACTTCAAACGCGACCCAAGCGATAGAAGCAAAAGGGCTAGGAAACGGGGGCCTCTCGCAAGAGGTGGCGCCAAATAACACAATCGTCCTTGACCGCGCCGAAGAGGAGCGGCTTACTCGGAAAGCGGGGAATATCGTCAAACAACTGAGGGCTGCCTGCGAAGTGCAGAAAAACATAGGCAAGAGTGTCAAGAACGGCATTCTTGAACTAGAGGAGTTTTTGGCCGCATAACGCACTACAGGTGGAGGTGGCTTGCAACCGAAAAGCACCAAAAAGACACACTCTCCCTCGAGGCATCAGTGGGTCCTAGCAGCAGCAAAAGAATGGCCGGTAGCCCAATTGAAGGCGACCGTGAGAAAAGGAGGAAGGACGAGACCATAAACGAAGTTGACACTCCAGGCGAGGAGTTTCATGTGGTGCGAAACAAGGCAGCGATAAAGCGGCCAAAAAGCTACTCCTAGAAAAAACAGACAAAGAGCTCAACCACGAAAAGAACAAAGAACCCCCCGATATACCGCAGAAAACAAAAAGCAAACCGCGGCGCAAACCCTTGCGAGAGGCACTGCTTATTAAACCAACTAAGGGCCGAACCTACGCAGATGTCCTCCGTGAAATTAAAGGAGCGGTCAAGCCAGACGACACCAAAACTGCCATCAAAGCAGTTCGACCAACCCGGACCGGTGGCTTGCTGGTGGAATTCGGGCCAGAGGCCACAAACAAAGATGCATTCCGTGACGCGGTTCAAAAGGTTCTTGGAGATGCGGCAACGGTTGCCTCGCTCGAACCAATGGCCACCCTGGAAATCAGGGACCTCGACTGCGTCACGGACAAAGCTGAAGTAGAGGATGCCATTAGGAGGGAGTTCTCCAGCTTAAGTGAAGTCAAGGCAAGATTGACACGTGAAAACACAAGGGGGCAACGCATGGCTATTGTCGAACTAGCTGATAAAGACGCCCAGCAAATCCTGGCGAAGGGCAAAATTAAGATAGGTTGGGTGATCTGCAGGATACGGAGAAGAGCGATCCCTATCCGCTGCTTCAGATGCTTCGAATACGGACACACCGCGTATGGCTGTAGGGGACCCGACAGGAGATCTCTGTGCTACAAATGTGGTGAAACGGGGCACAAAAGGAAGGAGTGCACGAACGAGGCAAAATGTATTCTTTGCAAGGATGCTAAGCTAGCACCCGGCGACCTCAAACATGAGCCGGGGACAGGGAGATGCTGGGGTTTCAAGGAGGCCCTAACTAAAGCCAAATCGATACTCAAATGATCCGTATCCTGCATGTCAATTTGCACCGAAGCACAAACGCCCAGGACCTACTTGAGCAGTTTGCGAGGGATAAGAAAGCTGACCTCCTGTTGCTGAGCGAGCAACATCATAACAAGGACTCGCAAGCGTGGTACCCTGATAAATCTAGTACCTCGGCCATCTGGGTTCGAGACAGCGCCCGCCTTCAGGTGCAGGACCATGGACGCGGGGATGGTTTTGTGTGGGTGCGGTGTTCAGGGATAACATACGAGTATTTCAGTGTTTATCTGACGCCTAACGAGGCAATGCGATCTTTTCGAACCAAACTCGATGCCCTGGAGGACGCTGTCTCGAACACAGAGGGCCACATGCTGGTCGGGGGAGACTTCAACGCTAGAGCCATTGAATGGGGTATGCCACAATCCGACCCAAGGGGAAAGCAAATCTTGGACATGGTGGCCAGAACAGCGCTTTTTGTCCTAAATACTGGTAACACCCCTACTTTCCGCCGCTGGGGTTGCGTAGGAACCATACCCGATGTGACACTCGCTTCGGAGTCCCTGGTACCTAGAGTACACAACTGGCGAGTACTAGAGGACTACTCGGCTAGTGATCACCAGTATATAGCTGTTGAGATTCATGACGGTGCCACTCTGCGTGCATATGCCCAAACTTCAATCCTCGGATGGAGGACTGGGAGGATGGACGTTGAGAGGTTCGCTAACGCGCTTACGGGGGAGCTCCGCCAGTGAGTGGAGGGCCTACAGCCAAGGACTTGGTGAACTCAACTATGAGTACCATCATAGCTGCTTGCGAGTCTTCCATGCCCCGTCGGAGACCCCAACATGGTAAGCCTCCAGTATACTGGTGGTCAAACGAGATCGCCGAACAAAGAAGCGAATGTCACAAGCTTCGGCGAGAGGCCCAGTGGGCGCGAACACGGGAGGAGGCAGACACTAGGCTAGCAGCATACAGGTCCGGCAGGAAATATCTTCGCAGGCTTATTAACAAGAGCAAGGCCCGATGCTGGCAAGACCTCATGGACGATGTAAATAGGGATCCGTGGGGCCTTGGCTACAAGCTGGTCATGGGGAAACTTGGTGCCCTACGGAAGCCTTGTATACATGACGCGGAAAAGATGGACGCGATAGTGCGGGGACTCTTCCCCGCCCATCCCGTCCATGTTGACGCTGTCCGTGGTGAAACAGCAGTCGAGTGCCCACTCTTCACACAGCTGGAACTGGAGGAGGCAGTCCTCTCCCTGAAAGCGAGGAAGGCTCCAGGTCCAGATGGTGTTCCAGCTGAGGTTTTGCAGCTCGTCTATCACCATTGTGCTGACTTGCTGCTGAGCACATTCAACGCTTGCCTACGGGACGGGGTTTTCCCGGTACGATGGAAGGTGGCGAGGCTCGTGCTGGTCAGCAAGGGGAAGGGAAATCCCGTTATGCATGCTAGACATGGCTGGGAAAGTGCTAGAGAAACTCATCAAGGGAAGACTCACTGACGCGATTTTGGGGACCTATCTCCTCGGCAGTACGGCTTTAGAGCAGGACGTTCTACCATTGATGCGATTGCCGAGGTGGTGAACGCGGTCCAAAAGGCAGAGGCATATAGTCGCACCAAGCGACGGATCGTCCTGTTGGTGACACTCGACGTCAGGAATGCCTTCAACTCCGCTAGATGGGTGAATATTCTGGACACGCTGGAAAACTCTTTTCAAGTTCCAGAATATCTAATGCGGCTTTTGAGGAACCACCTAAAGGACCAAAGCCTGCTCTACGACACGACACAGGGCCAACGAAGGATGGCGGTTACATCGGGTGTTGCCCAGGGATCTATCCTTGGTCCGGACCTGTGGAACGTGTCTTACGACGGGCTACTGAGACTTGAGATGCCGGATGAGTCGCGCTTGGTCGGCTATGCGGATGATGTTGCGGCTCTGGTCGCCGGACGCACCGTTGAACAAGCGCAACTTAGGCTAGGTATGCTAATGCGCCGAGTGAGGGACTGGATGACTGCTCGCGGGCTCAGTTTAGCACTGGAGAAAACCGAAGTGGTCATCTTGACAAAAAAGAGAATCGCTAGAGTAAGGATGATCAGTATTGGAGATATACAGATCGAATCGAAGCCAGCGGTGAAGTACCTGGGGCTACTGATCGACTCGAAGATGAGTTTCTCTGAGCAAATCAGGGCAACGGCTGAGAAGGCTGCTTCGGGAATATCGGCCCTGAGTCGACTTATGGCCAACGTAGGGGGACCAAGCCCATCAAGAAGACGCCTCTTGATGAGTGCTGTAGGGTCAGTGCTACTGTACGGAGCAGAGGTATGGGGCGACGCTCTCAGCAAGGAGGTATACCGAAAACGATTGGCACAGGTACAGAGAAGAGGAGCACTGAGAATTGCATCTTCGTATCCAACAGTCTCCGACTAGGCGGTGAGAGTGATTGCAGGCGTGATACCTGTCGCCCTCCTTGCCAGAGAGCACCGCGCTATTTACCTGCGCCGAAACGAGGATGCGAGGGAGATCGTTGTCCGCGAGGAGAGACAACGCTCGCTCAACGATTGGCAGCAGTCTTGGAGGAATTGCACGAAGGGAAGGTGGACTGCGCGCCTCATCGCGGATGTGAGACCGTGGCTAAATCGAAGGCATGGTGAGACTGACTTCTATCTGACCCAGCTTTTGAGCGGGCACGGGTGTTTTCAGTCTTACCTGCACAAGATCGGCAAGTCACGGTCTCCCGATTGTCGGTTTTGCCCAGGAGAGGAGGACAATGCCTGTCACACATTTTTTGCGTGTACCAAACGGGCCAGGCTGCGAAGGGAACTCTACAGGGAGACGGGAGAGCTCACCCCGGATAATATAGTTGCGGTGATGCTCGAATCGGTTGACAAATGGAACCAGGTGGCACATTATGCTCGGGCAGTCCTAAAATATAAAAGGGACTCAGAGCAGCCGGAGGCACTGGGGCTGGGGGATCGCTCTTCTGGCAATTCCTCTTCCCCTCTCCCCTCCCGCTAGGAAAGGGACTCCCCAGCTTGAAGGCGCCCCACGGCGTAACAAAACGAGGCCTGGCCCGAAGTAATGTGTCAAACGGTTCCAGGCTAGGTTCTCAGATTGACAGGGGAGGTGTTTAGTGGGTAGTCCAAAGGTATCCTCCATGGGAGTCGGGAGTCCCGAGCAAGAGCATGACCTGTAATTCTCCAATTTTTTAATTTTGTATCTGGTTTCATCCTTATGCCTAACATGTTTGTAATTCTTTATAGGTCCTATGTCTCTATTTTCTATATAATCTTCGCGTTCTTCGTTTAGCTTGTTTATTTGCCTTTCTTTGTTTGCTCTAATAGTTTCACATAAATTTTCTCATTTACCTCTTCTTTAGCTTTCCTAAGACAAAGAGCTCAACCACGAAGAGAACAAGGAGCCCCCCGCTATACCGCAGAAAACAAAAAGCAAACCGCTGCACAAACCCTTGCGAGAGGCACTGCTTATTAAACCCACTAAGGGCCGAACCTACGCAGATGTCCTCCGTGAAATTAAAGGAGCGGTCAAGCCAGACGACACCAAAACTGCCATCAAAGCAGTTCGACCAACCCGGACCGGCGGCTTGCTGGTGGAATTCGGGCCAGAGGCCACAAACAAAGATGCATTCCGTGACGCGGTTCAAAAGGTTCTTGGAGATGCGGCAACGGTTGCCTCGCTCGAACCAATGGCCACCCTGGAAATCAGGGACCTCGACTGCGTCACGGACAAAGCTGAAGTAGAGGATGCCATTAGGAGGGAGTTCCCCAGCTTAAGTGAAGTCAAGGCAAGATTGACGCGTGAAAACACAAGGGGGCAACGCATGGCTATTGTCGAACTAGCTGATAAAGACACCCAGCAAATCCTGGCGAAGGGCAATATTAAGATAGGTTGGGTGATCTGCAGGATACGGAGAAGAGCGATCCCTATCCGCTGCTTCAGATGCCTCGAATACGGACACACCGCGTATGGCTGTAGGGGACCCGACAGGAGATCTCTGTGCTACAAATGTGGTGAAACGGGGCACAAAAGGAAGGAGTGCACGAACGAGGCAAAATGCATTCTTTGCAAGGACGCTAAGCTAGCACCCGGCGACCTCAAACATGAGCCGGGGACAGGGAGATGCCGGGTTTTCAAGGAGGCCCTAACTAAAGCCAAATCGATACTCAAATGATCCGTATCCTGCAGGTCAATTTGCACCGAAGCACAAACGCCCAGGACCTACTTGAGCAGTTTGCGAGGGATAAGAAAGCTGACCTCCTGTTGCTGAGCGAGCAACATCATAAAAAGGACTCGCAAGCGTGGTACCCTGACAAAACTGGTACCTCGGCCATCTGGGTTCGAGACAGCGCCCGCCTTCAGGTGCAGGGCCATGGACGCGGGGATGGTTTTGTGTGGGTGCGGTGTTCAGGGATAACATACGAGTATTTCAGTGTTTATCTGACGCCTAACGAGGCAATGCGATCCTTTCGAACCAAACTCGATGCCCTGGAGGACGCTGTCTCGAACACAGAGGGCCACATGCTGGTCGGGGGAGACTTCAACGCTAGAGCCATCGAATGGGGTATGCCACAATCCGACCCAAGGGGAAAGCAAATATTGGACATGGCGGCCAGAACAGCGCTTTTTGTCCTAAATACTGGTAACACCCCTACTTTCCGCCGCTGGGGTTGCGTAGGAACCATACCCGATGTGACACTCGCTTCGGAGTCCCTGGTACCCAGATTACACAACTGGCGAGTACTAGAGGACTACTCGGCTAGTGATCACCAGTATATAGCGGTTGAGATTCACGACGGTGCCACTCTGCGTGCATATGCCCAAACTTCAATCCTCGGATGGAGGACTGGGAGGATGGACGTCGAGAAGTTCACTGACGCGCTTACGGCAGGCGCACCGTTGCTGGGAGCTCCGCCAGGGAGTGGAGGGCCTACAGCCAAGGACTTGGTGAACTCAACTATGAGTACCATCATAGCTGCTTGCGAGTCTTCCATGCCCCACCGAAGACCCCGACATGGTAAGCCTCCAGTATACTGGTGGTCAAACGAGATCGCCGAACAAAGAAGCGAGTGTCACAAACTTCGGCGAGAGGCCCAGCGGGCGCGAACACGGGAGGAGGCAGACACTAGGCTAGCAGCATACAGGTCCGGCAGGAAATATCTTCGCAGGCTTATTAACAAGAGCAAGGCCCGATGCTGGCAAGACCTAGTGGACGATGTAAATAGGGATCCGTGGGGCCTAGGTTACAAGCTGGTCATGGGGAAACTTGGTGCCCTACGGAAGCCTTGTATACATGACGCGGAAAAGATGGACGCGATAGTGCGGGGACTCTTCCCCGCACATCCCGTCCGTGTTGACGCTGTCCATGGTGAAACAGCAGTCGAGTGCCCACTCTTCACACAGCTGGAACTGGAGGAGGCAGTCCTCTCCCTGAAGGCAAGGAAGGCTCCAGGTCCAGATGGTGTACCAGCTGAGGTTTTGCAGCTCGTCTATCACCATTGTGCTGACTTGCTGCTGAGCACATTCAACGCTTGCCTACGGGACGGGGTTTTCCCGGTACGATGGAAGGTGGCGAGGCTCGTGCTGGTCAGCAAGGGGAAGGGAAATCCCGAATCGCCGTCTGCATACCGCCCGTTATGCATGCTAGACACGGCTGGGAAAGTGCTAGAGAAACTCATCAAGGGAAGACTCACTGACGCGATTCGTGCTGCTGGGGACCTATCTCCTCGGCAGTACGGCTTTAGAGCAGGACGTTCTACCATTGATGCGATTGCAGAGGTGGTGAACGCGGTCCAAAAGGCAGAGGCATATAGTCGCACCAAGCGACGGATCGTCCTGTTGGTGACACTCGACGTCAGGAATGCCTTCAACTCCGCTAGATGGGTGGATATTCTGGATACGCTGGAAAACTCTTTTCAAGTTCCAGAATATCTAATGCGGCTTTTGAGGAACTACCTAAAGGACCGAAGCCTGCTCTACGACACGACACAGGGCCAACGAAGGATGGCGGTTACATCGGGTGTTGCCCAGGGATCTATCCTTGGTCCGGACCTGTGGAACGTGTCTTACGACGGGCTACTGAGACTTGAGATGCCAGATGAGTCGCGCTTGGTCGGCTATGCGGATGATGTTGCGGCTCTGGTCGCCGGACGCACCGTTGAACAAGCGCAACTTAGGCTAGGTATGCTAATGCGCCGAGTGAGGGACTGGATGACTACTCGCGGGCTCAGTCTAGCACTGGAGAAAACCGAAGTGGTCATCTTGACAAAAAAGAGAATCCCTAGAGTAAGGATGATCAGTATTGGAGATATACAGATCGAATCGAAGCCAGCGGTGAAGTACCTGGGGCTACTGATCGACTCGAAGATGAGTTTCTCTGAGCAAATCAGGGCAACGGCTGAGAAGGCTGCTTCGGGAATATCGGCCCTGAGTCGACTTATGGCCAACGTAGGGGGACCCAGCCCATCAAGAAGACGCCTCTTGATGAGTGCTGTAGGGTCAGTGCTACTGTACGGAGCAGAGGTATGGGGCGACGCTCTCAGCAAGGAGGTATACCGAAAACGATTGGCACAGGTACAGAGAAGAGGAGCACTGAGAATTGCATCTTCGTATCCAACAGTCTCCGACTCGGCGGTGAGAGTGATTGCAGGCGTGATACCTATCGCCCTCCTTGCTAGAGAGCGCCGCGCTATTTACCTGCGCCAAAACGAGGATGCGAGGGAGATGGTTGTCCGCGAGGAGAGACAACGCTCGCTCAACGATTGGCAGCAGTCTTGGAGGAATTGCACGAAGGGAAGGTGGACTGCGCGCCTCATCCCGGATGTGAGACCGTGGGTAAATCGAAAGCATGGTGAGACTGACTTCTATCTGACCCAGCTTTTGAGCGGGCACGGGTGTTTTCAGTCTTACCTGCACAAGATCGGTAAGTCACGGTCTCCCGATTGTCGGTTTTGCCCAGGAGAGGAGGACAATGCCTGTCACACATTTTTTGCGTGTACGAAATGGGCCAGGCTGCGAAGGGAACTCTACAGGGAGACGGGGGAGCTCACCCCGGATAATATAGTTGCGGTGATGCTCGAATCGGTTGACAAATGGAACCAGGTGGCACATTATGCTCGGGCAGTCCTAAAATATAAAAGGGACTCACAGCAGCCGGAGGCGCTGGGGCTGGGGGATCGCTCTTCTGGCAATTCCTCTTCCCCCCTCCCCTCCCGCTAGGAAAGGGACTCCCCAGCTTGAAGGCGCCCCACGGCGTAACAAAACGAGACCTGGCCCGAAGTAATGTGTCAAACGGTTCCAGGCTAGGTTCTCAGATTGACAGGGGAGGTGTTTAGTGGGTAGTCCAAAGGTATCCTCCATGGGAGTCCCACACTGCCAGACTCGGCGGGCATAAATGCCTTCACCTCCCTACCACAAAAAAAAAAAAAAAAAAAAAAGAGTAGTTTTAATGGTTGAATGATATCGATCGTTATAGTTTCCTATCACTAACTGAATTTTTGATTCTACGGATAAAGTTTTGGCTTCAATGCCAGTTACCTTTTCTAAGGTGGTTGAATGCAATCGCTCTACATCTGCATTCCCTGTATGGCTGTTAGGTTTTGTCCAATGTACTTGAATATTACATTCTCGAAAGTATTCTTTCAATTGTTCTGCAATGAACTCATTGTCAAGTATCATCTTTTTCGGTGTGCCAAATTTAGCAAAATGTTCTCCTAAAATTGCTCTCTTTCCTCTCCAATTTTTTTCGTTAATAGTATAAGCTACTGCAAATTTGGTTCGTTTGTCGATTATAGTTACAAATGCCCGTTTTGATAAATAGAAGATATCCAAATGTAAAATTTCGTTTTTATGTGTGGGAGTTTCAGTTATTTGGAATTTAGCTTTGATCGGTTTCCGATCATACTTGATTTCCTGACATTTTGTATATGTTCTTGAAACTTGGGAAAATATATCTTTGATTTCAGTGTATAGTAAGTTTCATTTATTCCACTATGCATTGATTCTTTTGTATGGTAAATAGAAATTTGTTTATGTATATCTTCCTCAGTTTCCACTTCTGTAGCTCGTTTTGAGCATCTTATAACCTTAACAGTCCCGTCATTTGAGAATAGTTCTATTACAATCTGTTGAACAAGATTATGTGATGATCTTCTATTTCTGAGTATATTCCTGTTTTTCCTTTCTTAATAAATCTAATTAGTACGTCTTTAATTTTATTTGCTCCTTCTAGCGGGTTCAAATTTATAATTCTACGGCCATGTAAAATTTCTATTTCCTTGCTAACACTGTACGTTAATATAAGTTGTGTTTTAAATTTATTTACAATTTCATCTTTAATACCAATGTGATCTAATTGCTGTTCATCGACAGAATGCACTGTATCTGATAAGTCCATGTTTGATTCTGTATCATTACGTTCCGCGATTTTGGGTGTATCTTCAAGTCTACTAAGCAAATTTGCTACTTTATTTTCTTTTCCCTGAAGATATTCTATCTCAAAGTTATATTCCTGCAATTTTAAAATCCATCTTTGATTACGTTGAGAGAATTCTTCTTAATAGGTGCATGGTCAGTAATAATTTTAAATTTTCTTCCATACAAGTATGATCGAAAATAATTAACTGAATAAACGATAGCTAAAATGTAATGTAATTTTTCTCATGTTTATTCAAAGTACGTGATACGAAGCAAACTGGATGTCCGTCTTGAGAAAGTACGGCTCCAATCGCAAAATTACTAGCGTCCGTTGTAAGTGTAAATAGTTTATCATATTCTGGGAATTTTAATATTGGGTGAGCAGTAATTAATGCTTTTAAGTTTTCAAATGCCGAAATATATTGAGGGTCATTTATATTGATTTTGTCATCTTTGTTTAAGTACTTAATCATTGGATATGCTATTTTAGCATAATCTTTGATAAATTTCCTGTAGAAACCTGTCATTTCTAAAGATCCTTTTAACTGTCTTTCCGTTTTTGGCAGAATTACATTCTCAATACCCCTTATTCTGTTAGGATTTGGTTTAATTCCATCTTTCGTTAGTATATGACCTAAAAACTCAGTATCTCGTTTCATAAAGCTACACTTATCTGCTTGTATCTTGAGGTTGTACCTTTGTAAGGTACTAAAAATTTTGTCCAATGATGAAATATGTTCCTCCAATGTTGTGGAAAATATTAATATATCATCCAAATAAACCACACATATTTGGTTAATATATTCACGTTAAAATATTATTCATCAGCCTTTGAAAGGTTGCCGGGGCGTTTTTTAACCCAAACGGCATTCTAACATATTCATATAGGCCTGATGGTGTAACAAAAGCTGTTTTTTCCACATCTTCTTCTGCTACGAGAATCTGATGATACCCTTTTGCCAAATCAAATGTGCTGAAATATTGGGCCTTTCCCAATTTATCCAAAATAGGATATTTATCGTCCACCGTGACCTGATTCAACTTCCTGTAGTCCACAACAATTCTGTACTTCTGCTTTCCGGAGTTATCCATTTTCTTCGGAATCACAATTATAGGTAAACTATATCGACTATTACTTTTCCTAATGATCCCTTGTTTTTCCATCCATTTGCCTACGAACCTCAGCTTCATGTTGTGGGGGGTATCTATATAGTTTTGCATTTATCTGTTGATCTGTTGTTTTTATTTGATGAACAACTGAGTTAGTATTTGTTAAAGTATCTCCTTCTTTGAAAATTAAGCGCCGATATTTACCCAAAAGTCTTTCAATTTCAGCTTTTTCAATTTGATTTAAATGATCTGTTTGAATGTCACAGGCTTCGCTTACATTCACTTCATTCACTTCATTTAATGACTTGGCTAAAAACGGAAGATGTGTACCATTCATTAGTATACTCGTAATTTCCTGGTTTAAAATGTCAATAACTTTAACATTCTTAGTGATCCAGTCCATTCCAATGAGAAAATCGTATGGCTTATTTAAATTTATTTTTGTCCATCTGATTCGAGCATTAGAAGGTTGATGAAACTCTTTAGGGCACTCAGTTTTGACCTGTTCTGTTTTATCCCTCACTACACCTTGAATGGTATTAATTTTAATAGGGGTTTCTTCTCTTATTACTCTATATAATTCCATAGGAACTTTATTTGCATTAAGCAAGCTAATTGTAGAACCAGTGTCTATCATCGCAATGTAGTTTTTGCACTGGAAAGTTAAGGATATAAAAATTTTCTTTTCCTGCGAGGCTAGTTCGTAAAAAACTCGGAAGTTTCTACCTCGTCCACGTTTTCCCTACTGATAGAATCTACTTCCATTGGCTGATCATTTTGTCGATTTGATCTATTTTGCCCGGAATTCCTATAATTATTTTGATTCCTACTCTGATTATTTCGGTTGAAACTAATTTGCCTGAATTGACCTGAATTTCTATATTTGAAGCAATTAGATTCCTGAGAACTAGACTGTTCTTGTTTATCATTTAAAGCACTTTTATTTTTTCCACTATTGTCACTTGTTACATTTGCGTCGGTAAATTTTTGTTTATGGGAATTTCTATCAAATCTCGTAACATTTAAATTATACTTGTCCTGACCAATATATTTACATAAAATTGTTCGAATATTTGCTAATGAAAATTCGTTATAAATTTCAGCTGCCACTGAGCCTGCCGTAATCTCTTTAATTTTCAACATTAATGCACTAGTTAAGTAAGTAACTATTTGATCTTTGTTGTCACAAAATGCCGCATATTTAGTTATTGAGTCCACAATTTCTTGAATTTTAAGCAAAAGTTGATGAATAGTAAATACCTTGATATTGTTTATCTCCTTTGTGATCTGAAGCTGATCCTTTACCGGTCGATAATGTATTTTCAACTTTTCTTTGCACTGCGTCCACGTTTCCGGTTTGTCCGCTGCTAGATAATTCTTTGCTTCCCCGGTGATTTTCTCATTGTAAATCACTTCGTAAACTTGAGGTGCTTGTTCGCCATATTCATCCAGTATTTGTTCCACTGTTGATAAAAATGATGGCAAAGTCCCTGGTTCTCCTTCGAAAGGTTGGATATACTTAATTCGTTTCTCCACTGCTGTCCTCCAGTTATTTCTTTGGTTTTGTCTAGCCAAAATTTCCGTCAGAACCAACAGACATTGTTCGAGTTGCTGCTGCTGAGCCGTTTCAGTATTGGATTGATTGTCGTCGTCTTGTATTAAGCTTGTTCTGCGTACCGTGGTAAATTTTTCTTCACGACACTATGTTCACTACTTTCGTACAAGTTTTATCTTTTAGATCCCGATTCGATCACTTTCCTTAAGCAATATACTTTTTAAGGAACACCGACTGCGCCACTAATATAATCGGTCGCGGTTCTTAATAAAAAACAGAACACACTTATTTTGTACGACAAAGCTTTATTACTCCAATTATTAACTCTATGCTAGCGATACAACAACTGATGATCGATCAGCCGGTTGCTCTTTTATTGGTTCATGATTATTTTTAATGTCAGCAATTTTACCTGACTCACCTGAATTGTAATTATGATGAAAGAGCAATTGGCTGCTTACAGTTTGCTTAACACATGGTGCAATGTATTGTTCTGACCCAGTTACAATGTTGGGTGAATGGACGTTATTAATGTTGGGTGAATGAACATCATATGTTACTATGTTGGGTGAATGAGCATCATATGTTACTCGCGTTGTATTTATAGCGACGTATGTACGCCAGGACTCTTAAAAGTTTTGGCAGACCCGAGTATTGACGAAATATTTCTGGCTCTTCAGTAGGTTCAATGGCAATTGCTCCAACAATGCGCATTTCGTCTTGCATACCCTCGTGCTCTGCTGCTGACAGTGCTATGCTTGACGGTGTTGATATATCGTGAGTTGAGAGCCACTGTGGGCCTTTCCACCATAAGGATGATTGTATGAGTTTGTCTGGCAAGATTCCTCTTGAAGCGAGATCCGCCGGATTTTCGGTGGTGCGTACATAGTGCCATTGGTCACATTTTGAGCTTTCTTGGATTCGACTTACGCGGTTTGCTACAAATACCTTCCACGTTGCTGAAGGTTTCTGAATCCAGGCTAGAACAATTTTGTAATCCGTCCAAAAACAAGTCTTGACATTCATCCACTGGCACGCTTGTTTTAACTGCTCCATTGTTTCCAGCATCAAAACGGCACCGCAAAGCTCAAGTCGTGCAATTGACAGCTTAGCTATTGGAGCGACCTTGGATTTTGCGGTTAATAAACATGATGATATCTGACATTCTAATATAAGGACCCGCAAGTGAATTGCTGTTGCATAAGCTGTAGTAGATGCGTCGCAAAAGCCATGTAACTCTAAGTTGGTGGTTCTGGACATTCGATTCCATCTAGGAATTCGCAGTTTTTCTATGAGTGGTAGATGTCTGCGAGTTTCAATCCAATCCTTGACAACAGCTGGGGGAACTTCATCATCCCAACCTAACTTGAGCCGCCAGAGGTTTCGCATCGTAGTTTTTCCGGTGACAATACAAGGTTGCAGCCAACCGAGTGGATCAAACAGCTTTGCTTCCTCCGATAAAATTGATCGTTTGGTTCATTTTGGTTCTTTGGAATGTTTTACTTTGAACGAAAAGCTGTCTTGCGCTGGATGCCATTGCAATCCGAGAGTTTTGACTTCGTCCAAAAGCGCTATTTACAATGGCTTTTGATTTTCCCGATCACTTTCTGGGATTTGTTCTAAAAGAGCCTGATTGTTCGCTGACCATTTTCGAGGATGGAAGCCACCCTTGCTTAGCACTTCCTTGAGCTGCAGTTGTATGCGTTTTAGCTGAGTTAAGTCATCTGAGCCAGTGAGGAGATCGTCTACGTAGAAATCCTGAAGAATTATTTTAGCGACGTCAGGGTATGCATCCTGCTCGTCAATGGCCAGTTGTTGAAGCGTATGAATTGCCAAGAAAGGTGCGCAAGATGTACCGTATGTCACAGTTTTAAGTCTATAATGCCCAATAGGTTCCGTGGCATTGAATCTCCACAAGATTCGTTGATATTCACGATCCTCTTCGTGAACTTTTATTTGACGGTACATTTTTTCGAAGTCGGCAGTGATGACATGTTGATAGCTCCGCCATCTCATTAGCAGTTGTATAAGGTTCGGTTGTATTGTGGGGCCTACTTGGAGTAAGTCATTCAATGATTTCCCACTGTTTGATTTCTGCGATGCATTGAAGACCACACGCAGCTTTGTAGTGGAGCTTGTCTCCCTGATCACTTCATGATGCGGTAAATAATAACACTCAGTGTTTTGTATCATGTTGGTTGCAGATATTCCTCCATGAAAGCACGATACTCTTTCTCTCGATCAGGGTGACTTGAGAGCCGCTTTTCCAATTGTCGGAATCAAATGTATGCCATCCGTACTGATTCTTTTAGATCGTGACCCTGGTTGACGTTTGACTTGAATGGCAATCTAACGGTCTATCTTCCATCTGAACCTCTTGTCGTGTTTTCACTATAGTGTCTTTCGACTTCAAAGTCTTCTACAGTTTGTTCAAGTGCTGTTGATGGTTCTTCAATTTCCCAAAATCTTCTTAGACTCTGCTCTAATTCTTCGTACGCTACAAAGGAGATTGAGCCTGGTTCGATGTTCGTGCCAGCCGTTGATCCAAACAAAACCCAACCAAGTTTTGTTTTTTGTGCACATGGCTGTCTTTGAATAAAAACCATGATCCAAAATGTTTCCGTATATGTCCGCTCCGAGAAGCAAGTCAATTTGTGACGGTCGGTTGAAATCTGGATCTGCCAAGTTAGTTTTACCAAATGAACTGGTAAGTCGATGGTAATATTAGTAGTTTGTAACATGGCGGTAATTTTTGGAATGATTAGCGCCGAGAACTGAAGTAGATTATCTTTCCCATTTTTTCCCAAGTTCGCTGTGACTTCTGCTACTCCTTTTGATGTTACCGCTTCTGAGCATCCAATTCCCCCAATGGCAATCTTACAGTGTCGTCGTGTTAGTCCCTACCTTTGAACAGCTGACTCTGTTATGAAGGATTTTTGCAAGCCAATGTCCAGCAATGCTCGAAGGTTGATCATTGTCCCATCGTTGGCTTGAATTGGAATAAGTGCTGTAGCGAGTAGTACTTGCGTATTGGAGAGCAGTGCGTTGTGTGCTTGTGTCTGAGTGTTAGCTTTAGGTTTAATATCCCCATTGTCTATTTCATGCAGAAGCGTGTTGTGGTGTTTTTGGCAGAGTTTACAGGTCCTTTTAGATGGACATTGTTTAACGGCATGCTGTTCGGAGAGGCAGTTGAAACAGACTTTCTTGTTTCTCACCAATTGTCGTCGTGCATCCACTGGCACTTTCCTGAATTGCTCGCACTCAAACAAACGATGATGACCATTGCACATGACGCAACGGATCGCTTGAGCTTGAGCAGTGTGCGTTAGAGTCCTCTTAGATGACTTTTTAACTTCCCCTGGATTGGACAATGTTAGTGATTCTAACATTGATGATTTTTTTGAGTTTCGGCATGTCTTTGCTTCCACTTGTCGTTCTTTGTCACTCCGCCCTTAAATCTTTATCGAGCTTACTGCTCAACATGAAGGTCATAATAAGATCGAAACTATCGATCTTCAATGTCTTCAGACTTGTGGTGAGCTGGTTGGTTGTGTTGACTATGTCCTTCAAACTATGTGCATCGTTCTAGCCGTGTCTCGAAATAGGCTAGAGAGTGGCGGCTTTGACTGTTCTTCTTGACGTTGGTGCTGATCCTGTTGATACTGTCAAAGCACATTTTTTGTCCTGCGATGTGATTTGCCATAATTGGTTTTTCCCGTTGTTGCGTATATTAACTCCTTGTCTGAAATTCCTGCTAATATCCGGCTTGACGGACCAATGTTCTGGAATGAGAATTAGATGAAGATTAATGAAACGCCAATAATCGTGCTTGATCACCAAGTGATGATTTATTCAGTAATTTTTTTCCTTATATTACAAATTATTGCTAATAGTACAAATTTACAAAATTGCTTACTTCTAAAGTTCATTATTTTCATTGGAATTCACAGTTCAATTACTTGATGGAAATTGCTTAACATAGAAAGTTCATTAACTTAAGCTACTACAAATAGGTGTTCAATGTATTTACATTATTTTGCTTACTCTACAAAGGTCATTAGCTTGATTTGTGCAAATTAATTAGGTCGAAATGGGTTTAAGTTGTTTATGCTGCGAGTGCGATTATATGCAAAGGTGAATGAATTTTGATTGTTGACTGAAATGGTTATGCTATGGTGTTTAATGTTATACGAAATGATTCTTAGGTTCTAGTTTTAACATAGGTTTTTGCAAAATTTCTTTCAGAAAGCCCTATAAGTCATTAAGCTAGACCCAATAACAAATAACTTGAAGCTGAAATTCGTTGACCTTTGCTAATAGTAGCGGGATTTAACATTTTTGTCTGTATTAGTATCTTTAAATTAGATAAAATCAGCCACTTAAGTAGTTCTTCAAAATATCATTTTATTCTATAATATAAACTTAAATAAAATTTACCGAGGTTACAGCTATTTGAATTGCCTCAGATTACAACAATTATATACGATTTTTCGTTAACATAGGCTTTACATGGAACCATACTCGTATACTACACTTTTGATTGAATCTTCTCCAAATTTTGAGATAGAATTAATAACATAATACATTTAAAATTCAGATCAGGTAATGATTTTAGTAATATTGGAACAAAATCTTGGCTGGCTAAAATGGAGCTCTTTTATAGCAAGAATATATTTGTTGTGCATGTCATAAAATTTTTTCTTGAATTAAATCATTTTATTCATCCACATATTGTATGTTGAACACTAAACCCTTTTGACATGAGCCAAGTTAAATCTACCCAACTTGTTATAATTGATGGCTATATTGAATTTCATGTAGTAGCATTGCTAGGGGAAGAGATCGTTGCAATCTTTACGTAAAGACGTGTTTCAAATCGCTCCTGTCAAAAGTTTTCAAAAACTAAATTAAATTTTTGAAAAACGTCAGTTCGAAGGTAATTTTTTTTCGGTAAAAGCTTATATTGTTGAAGCAATCGACTCAGGAAATTTCTATCTAATATTATTTTACTTCATCAGGACATCAGGGGAAACGTAAGGCCCGAAGACACCAATACTACCATTAAAGTAGTACGACCAACGCGGTCGGGCCACAAACTGGTCGAATTCGGAGCAGAGGCCGGCAATAAAGATGCATTCTGTGACGCAGTAAAGAAAGTCCTCGGCAAAAGCGCAACTATAGCCCCACTTGAGCCGATGGCAACGATCAAAATACGAGACATAGACTGCGTGACGGATCTGGCCGAGGCAGAAGAGGCCATCAAAAGGGAGTTCCCTAGCGTGGGAAGGATCGAAGCGAGACTGACACCAGAAAACAACAGGGGACAACGCATGGCCACGTCTAATACGCCAAACAAGGATTTGGCCACACTTGCCACTACATTGAACGCTCCTCTTTTTGATCTAGGCTTCAAAAATTTATTTATGGTTATAAGCTCACTTTGTATGTGGCTGAAATGGGTTATTAGCCGTACGCAACCAGTCTTGTAGTTTCCTCGATCGCAGAGTTGTTGCAGCAGCTCCGTCCCGTTTTGTAATATCGAGAACTCGGCCCAGTATGGCTGTAAGTCATAGTAGATCAACAATTTCCATTCGCTCGATGATAGATATGCATGACGCAATGATTGGAAATGCAAACCTGGATTAGGACCAATAGATGTTGTTTTAATCTGTTCAGTGTTTACCATAGGAACAAGTAGGCAGGCCAACAACATTGATATAATTGATGCTCCCTTGATTCGTTTTTTGGGTTGATCCCTGGAGCTGCCCGCTTCTATGTCGTCTTCTGAAACTGATCGTTTTCGAGGCTCAGTGAATTCTTCATCAGCGCATGTGACTTCCTCTATCGGGAGAGGGGCAAGCCTATTGATAGGTCTTTTGAATATGCCGGACGATGTTTTTACGTCAGCCGCACAAACATAGCCGTCGTCGCCTCTATAAACCTTGATAATTTTGCCCAGTGGCCATTTCATTACAGGCGTGTTGTCTTCCTTCATAATAACGATTAAACCTGGTTGAACATTCTGACTGCTCTGCTTCCATTTCGAACGCTGTTGTAGTTGGTTCAAGTATTCGTCTGACCAGCGCCGCCAAAATTCTTGTTTAATATGGTGGACAAGTTTCCATCTGGTAAGCAATCCACCCTTCAGTGGCTCTGCTAGGGGATCTACAGTAGCGGTTAAAGGCTCTCCGATGAGGAAATGTCCCGGTGTGAGTGCGGTGAGATCGTTTGCATCTGTTGATAGTGGTGTTAATGGCCTTGAGTTGAGAATGGCTTCGATTCCTACCACCATTGTTTGTAATTCCTCGTAAGTTAAAGTTGCTGCTGATGTGCCTCTGAGCAGCAAATATTTTGCCGATTTAACAGCGGCCTCTTACAGCCCACCAAAATGAGGTGCACGAGGCGGTATAAAGTGGAAGTCAATGTTTCGGTCATTACAAACAGCTGCATTTTTTTCTTGCGATTTAACGGAGTATAAGGACAAGGAGAGTTCTTTGAGCTGATGATGTGCTCCCACGAAGTTGGTTGCGTTGTCACAATGCAGATTTTTGCAATGCCCTCGCCTGCCGATGAACCGTTTGAGGGAACCGAGGAAAGCTTCTGTGCTAAGACCACTCACCAGCTCTAAATGCACCGCCTTTGTGGCAAAACAACAAAATATGGCAATGTGGCCCTTTTGCGGTCACGTTCCTCGCCAACGATAATGAATCATCATAGGTCCACAGAAATCGACGCCTGTATTGATAAAGGGCCTTGCAGGCTGCACACGTGTAGGTGGTAAATTTCCCATAAATTGAGAAAGTAGCTGTGGGTTCGCTCTATTGCATCGTATGCATTGTCGCACAATAGATCGTGCTAACGTTTTTCCCTTTATTGGCCAGAAGCGTTGCCTTGTTGTCGCGAGTAATGCTTGTGGACCAAGGTGGCAATTGTCCTGGTGAATATCAGCCATTAGTAACTTAGTCAGCGGATGTTTGTACGGTAGTAGCATAGAATGTTTTGCATCAAATGATAGGTTTGATGCCTCTAGTCTACCTCCAACACGCAGTATTCCCCTTTCGTCAAGAAAAGGTGTCAGGTCAACTATTGGACTATTTTTGTTGAGCTCTCTCTGATGAAACAAGGCCTTTATTTCATCACGAAATTCATCTTGCTGGATACACTTTATAATGACCTCTAATGCTCTAGATAACTCGTGACTTGTGAGTGAATTGGCCAAAGATGTATTCGACGTGAGTCTTTTCCGCATGCGTTCTGTGAATCTGAGTACATATGCGACAATCCACTGTAATCTTTTGAAGGAGTTTCGATGATGAATATCGTCAATAAAATTGGATGCCTTGATAAATGCTGTCATCGATGCAAGTTTTGCCTTCGTTTCTAAGTTACATGACTGTCGCTTTGTATATTCTGGCGGCCATAGTGTCTGAGCTCCATGCAAAAAGGGTGGTCCATATAACCAAATGTTACATCTTGCCGATTCTGTGGGTGCAATACCACGAGAGAGAATGTCAGCGGGATTGTTTTTTGAGTCAACATGTCGCCATTGTTTTGTTACAGAAAATGATTGAATGCATGATACCCTTTTAGCAACAAAGGTATTGAAAGCTGAAGCTGTGACGTTGATCCACCCTAAAACAATTTCAGAGTCAGTCCAGAAGTAATGTAGGATCTCCTCCATTTGTAGGGCAGCTTTGACTCTTTGCGCAAGCTCCGTACCCAATTTTGCGGAGCATAGCTCTAACCGTGGAATCGTTATTGGACGAATCGGAGCCAAACGTGATTTTGAGCACAGAAGTCGAACGATAATTCTCCCATCCATCAGGGTTGCTCGAGCGTAGACCGCAGCACCATATGCCTTTTCTGAGGCATCACAAAAGATATCTAACTGGAATTGTTTGGGTTTCTCTCTCGCAAAAACGTGGTGAGGAAACTGTACCTTTTCTAAAGCTTGCAAATTCCGTTGAAAGTTGAGCCACCTAGTATACATTCCTTCTGGCAAGGCCGCATCCCAATCCAGCTCCAAGCGCCAAATGTCCTGCAGGAAAACCTTGGCGGTGACGATGACCGGACCCATAATGCCTAGAGAATCAAACATTCTAGCGATGTCGGAAGATACTGTCCTCTTCGTTATTTTTGTATCCCTAGTGGTTATATTGCTTCGTATTTGGAAGTCATCAACCTTAGGAAGCCAAGTTAGGCCGAGCGTTTTAATGAAATCTTCAGTGTGACTGCTAAAATCCAACAGCACTTCTTTATCATCACGAGCAATATTGTACAAAAGGCGAGGATGGCTGGCACACCATTTTTGGAGCTTCATACCAGCGCCTTCTAATATTTTGATTAGTTCATCTTGCGCTTGAATTGCATCTGCTAAGGTATCTGAGCCCGTCATGACGTCATCTACGTAAAAATCTCGTTTTAATACATTGGCACCAAGTGGGTAACGCTGCATTTGATCCTGAGCAAGCTTTTGCAGGCATTTAGTTGCCAAATAAGGAGCACACGTCGTTTCATATGTAACGGTGTTTAACTGGTAGTAACGTAGTGGCTGACTTGGTTCATTCCTCCAGACCAACAGTTGGCATTTACGGTCATCAGGATGCAGCACTATCTGCCGGTACATCTTTTGTATATCAGCTGTAAAAACATAGCAAGGTAGCCGGAAACGGAGCAAGATTGAAAACAAATCGTCTTGAATTGTTGGTCCAGTATGCAGTATGTCGTTTAAAGATATATTTGTAGTTGTCTTGTGGGAGGCATGGAAGACTACCCTGAGTTTATTCGTGCTGCTTTCGGGTTTTAGGACACAATGGTGTGGGAGGAAATAACGTGAGCCTTCACTCGATTGCAAGGTTACCTCTTCCATATGACCGAGCTTGATGTATTCATTTATGAACTCCTTATAGTGCCTCTGCAGCTCGGCATTCTTTTGAAGTCTCCGTTCTATTCAGAAGAATCTGCGAGTGGCAATATCCTTAGATTCGCCAAATTTTTCGGGATCGTCATTGAACCGCAGTCTCACCAGAAATCGGCCCTCGCGGGTTCTTTGTGTCGTCTGGCAGAAATGTGTTTCGCAAGATTTCTCCGCTGAAGTATGATGCGGTTTGTTGTCCGTCACTTCCTCTAGCTTCCAGAACCTTTCAATTGTGTTATTCAGCCTTTGATCTTCTGTAAGAACTCCGCAAGTAACAGAAGCGGTATGGTCAGTGTTGACCTTGCCGGCCAAAATCCATCCAAGAAGTGTATTTTGCAATACTGGCAATTCGCTGCCTAACTTTATTTGGCCAATGGATAGCAAATCATAGAAGTGTTCAGCACTTAGAAGAAGGTCGATGCGTTCCGTATGATGGAAGTTTGGATCAGCTAGCTTCAAATTTTTTAGTATTGGCCATTCTGATATGTTTAATTCCATCGATGGCTGAGGAGATATTATTTTGTCGGGTACATATGCCTCTTAGTGCGTAGTGTATGTATTCAATCGTGACTGCAATACAATGTTTACTCTTTTCTGGGTCCTTTGAGTAGTACCTCCAACCTTTTCAATGCATGTGGCGTGAGACCGAGAAGATAAACCCAGCTTCGTTACAATGCGTTGAGTTATTAGATTGACTTGTGATCCGGGATCCAATATGGCTCGGCACTCCATGCTTTTTCCGTTGCTGCTTGTAAGCTTAACAATAGCAGTACTTAGGAGTACATAACCGCTCGTCCTTTTGTTGTGGAGCGTAGTCAAAGATAATGAGGATGTATCCTGACGTTGTTTGACTTCTGGTTTTGGATCACTGGAGGTCTTGGATACCTCCATATTCTGCTTAGATTCGCTGTTCAAGTGCAACAGGCTGTTGTGTTTTCTTGAGCATTCTTTACATCCTCGCGATGTACAGGCAGCAGCTCGATGTCCTTCCTTGAAGCAGTTAACACATATTCCCTTGGTTGGGACTAATTTGAGCCTTCTTGATGGAGTAAGCTTCAAAAATTCTGGGCAGTAATAGATCGGATGGGTTTGATTGCAAACCAAGCATGACGATGTTGCCACTGCTGCAGCTGTAGCCTTTGTAGTTTTCTTCCGAGCTTCCTCAATGGCTTTGGTCTTGTTGCCTAAAGCCTCCAGTGCTTGAAAACGCATTTCCAAGAATGACAAAAACCCTTTCATTGGTTGCAGACTGCGCGGATTCGTTAACGATTGCTCATACAAAGAATGAGTAGCAGAGTCCAGCTTCTTTATCAGGATGTGAGAAGCATTGGATCCCATCCTTCAGTACTGATGTTTATATTTTCTAGACCTCTAATGCATTCTTGAGTCGTGTCATGTAGTGATCTTACGACTGCGGCTGATGGCTTATCGCTTGCACAAGATGGTTGGCCCAGTAGTTTGTTGATAAGAGCAGCAACCAATAATCTCCGACTATCGTATCTATCATTGAGCGTCTTCCAGGCTGACTCATAATTATCGTCGGACAATGCAAAATTCCTTAGAAGTTTTTCAGCCTCTCCTGTCAAGTTAGCTTTGAGGTACCACATTTTCTGGCAGTTTGATATCGTTTGATTGTGCACCATCGGTACGAAAAGGTCGTGGAATTGTCGCCATTGGAGATATTCGCCATCAAATTTAGGGAGCGTAATTTTTGGAAGGTTTACTCCAGGACTTGAAGATGCTAACGGGGCTGGTGCAGGTGTGAATCTCAGCTCTTCGAATTTAATTTCGAGTCGAATCAACCAATCCTGAGTGATCTCTTCAAGTTTTATGTGTTGGTTGAGATCGTAACCGATATCACTGGGTCATCGGTGCGCTCTAATATTTCTTGATGATAGCCTTCTAGCTGTGTCCAATATTTGTTGATCAACTCCATTTTTAGCTTGTAAAAGGGGCGAGGTTGTTCAGCTACATCTAGCCGGGCGACCAATCGTCGTAATGAGTCAGCTAGCGCTTTATGCCTTCGAATAAGCTTCAGGACTTTTTCATCATCGGTTGGTGAGGGCTTATCAGTCATGTCAGACCTACTAGGCGTATCAGCGCGAGGCATCTCAGCTGGTTCCTTGTGGATGTCTTCAGTCGCATGCCTTAACGCCAGCAATTTTCCTTGAAGTGCGCTTGAAAGTTCTGGAAATTGGTTTGCGTTGCGTCATATAGCTCACTCAAAAAATATTCGTGAGTCATGGGCACATCCTTCAATGCTCGGATTTTGGAATCCGTTTCCTCGAAGATATCTCAGGATGCCTCAATTCTTCGAAGCCTTTCTTCAAAATACTCCGGCCTTTGCTTTCGGGCAGTGGGATCCTTCTTGTAGTTAGCAATCACTGCATCGATTTCGGCAGCTAAACGCGTCTGCTGCTCGGCTAAGCGATCCATGTTGTTCGAAAAATGCGGTGTCTCAAAAATGATGGATTAACTCCTGCTACGATCCTATCACGTCGGGGTCACCAAATGTTGTATCAAGACTCTTTTGCCTTGACCTTTCTGAGCTGGGGCCTCTTGCCAAGTTCCGTTACTCCAGTGCAATGTACTGGCGTAACTTTATTTGTAATTATTGGCCTTATGCCAATAACTAATACGCGAGGTTTGTATTTTGCACAAGTGCATAAACTTGTACAAAATATAATTGTGTTGAATGTTGTAATTAATCGGTTGGCCTTATGATAATTACACAAACTATCCCAGTTCTTGTACTAGGATTTTATTCTTGGTTTGCGCAAGTGCATAAACTTGTACAAGATAATAATTTCAAAATGAATTCAAATACACTCGTTGACTTTTGGATTACAAGTGAAATTTATTTTGTGTATAAATATTTTATATTAAAACTAAGTACATCGTGGAGTTGCAATTCCCACGCCAAGAAATGCAAACGCAAAGAGATTCACCTATTCTAAAATAGGTAGATCACGTTGCATCCACATCTGAATCTTGTCTAGCGCACATCGACAAGACATGTCGAAGCGCGCTAGACAAAAGAAGTGTCAATTGCAGCTCCACGATGTACGTACAGTTTATTGTCTTGAAACAAGAACTTTAGGAATTTTGATGTACAATGATGAACTTTAGGTGGTGATATCTATGAGAATCAACATATGGGAATTTTGTTTTTTTCTGTAATGTCGAATTGCTGACAAAGATATTTTTGATGTTGATTCTCATAAACACCACTTCACATTGGAATTTGCTACACCAAGCTTAATGCTGTCTCGAACGCAGAGGGCAAAGTGCTCGTTGGGGGCAACTTCAATGCTAAAGCAATCGAATGGGGCATGCCTCAGACGGATCCGCGGGTAAAACGAGTCCTGGAAATGGCGGCCAGGACGGCCATCGTCGTACTAAACTCCGGAAACACGCCGACTTTCCGCCGTATTGGCTGTGAGGGAACCATACCGGACGTGTCGTTCGCCTCGGAGTCCTTAGTACGGAGGATACAAAACTGGAAAGTATTAGAGGACTACTCAGCCAGTGATCATCAGTGCATTCTGCTTGAGATAAGTGATGCTGTCTCCCGACGTCCGTGCTCTCGGCCTTCTACAACTGGATGGAACATCGGAAGGATGGACGTCGAGAGGTTCTCTCAGCAGGTGAGCCGCTGCAGGGGCTTCGGATGGGACGGAAGAACTGGCAGCTCAAGACGTGGTGAACTCTACTATGAGCATAATCACGACTACTTGCTGCGCTTCTATGCCCCGTCGAAGACCCCGGCACGGCAAGCCCCCAGTGTACTGGTGGTCTACTGAAATCGCTGAAAAGCGGAGGGAGTGTCACAAGCTTCGGCGTGAGGCTCAACGGGCGCGGAACCGTGACGAGGCATGCAACCAGGTGGCAGCATATAAGTCGGCATGGAAATTCCTTCGCAAACTGATCAACAGTAGCAAGGCTTGCTGCTGGTAAGACCTAGTGGACAACGTGAACAAGGATCCGTGGAGCCTTGGCTACAAGCTGGTCATGGGGAAACTTGGTGCCCTACGAAAGCCTTGTATACATGACGCGGAAAAGATGGACGCGATAGTGCGGGGACTCTTCCCCGCACATCCTGTCCGTGTTGACGCTGTCCATGGTGAAACAGCAGTAGAGTGCCCACTCTACACACAACTGGAACTGGAGGAGGCTGTCCTCTCCTTGAAAGCGAGGAAGGCTCCAGGTCCAGATGGTGTTCCAGCTGAGGTGTTGCGGCTCGTCTATCACCATTGTCCTGACGTGCTGCTCAGCACATTCA
Source organism: Odontomyia ornata (assembly GCA_963969285.1). Lineage (NCBI taxonomy): Eukaryota > Metazoa > Arthropoda > Insecta > Diptera > Stratiomyidae > Odontomyia > Odontomyia ornata. The sequence continues at coordinate 239,156,154 of OZ017740.1, read as the reverse complement.
ACGCTTGCCTACGGGACGGGGTTTTCCCGGTACGATGGAAGGTGGCGAGGCTCGTGCTGATCAGCAAGGGGAAGGGAAACCCCGAATCGCCGTCTGCATACCGCCCGTTATGCATGCTAGACACGACTGGGAAAGTGCTAGAGAAACTCATCAAGGGAAGACTCACTGACGCGATTCGTGCTGCTGGGGACCTATCTCCTCGGCAGTACGGCTTTAGAGCAGGACGTTCTACCATTGATGCGATTGCAGAGGTGGTGAACACGGTCCAAAAGACAGAGGCATATAGTCGCACCAAGCGACGGATCGTCCTGTTGGTGACACTCGACGTCAGGAATGCCTTCAACCCCGCTAGATGGGTGGATATTCTGGACACGCTGGAAAACTCTTTTCAAGTTCCAGAATATCTAATGCGGCTTTTGAGGAACTACCTAAAGGACCGAAGCCTGCTCTACGACACAACACAGGGCCAACGAAGGATGGAAATTACATCGGGTGTTGCCCAGAGGGCTACTGAGACTTGAGATGCCAGATGAGTCGCGCTTGGTCGGCTATGCGGGTGATGTTGCGGCTCTGATCGCTGGACGCACCGTTGAACAAGCGCAACTTAGGCTAGGTATGCTAATGCGCCGAGTGAGGGACTGGATGACTGCTCGCGGGCTCAGTTTAGCACTGGAGAAAACCGAAGTGGTCATCTTGACAAAAAAGAGAATCGCTAGAGTAAGGATGATCAGTATTGGAGATATACAAATCGAATCGAAGCCAGCGGTGAAGTACCTGGGGCTACTGATCGACTCGAAGATGAGTTTCTCTGAGCAAATCAGGGCAACGGCTGAGAAGGCTGCTTCGGGAATATCGCCCCTGAGTCGACTTCTGGCCAACGTAGAGGGACCCAGCCCATCAAGAAGACGCCTCTTGATGAGTGCTGTAGGGTCAGTGCTATTGTACGGAGCAGAGGTATGGGGCGACGCTCTCAGCAAGGAGGTATACCGAAAACGATTGGCACAGGTACAGAGAAGGGGAGCACTGAGAATTGCATCTTCGTATCCAACAGTCTCCGACTCGGCGGTGAGAGTGATTGCAGGCGTGATACCTGTCGCCCTCCTTGCTAGAGAGCGCCGCGCTATCTACCTGCGCCGAAACGAGTATGCGAGGAGAGACAGCGCTCGCTCAACGATTGGCAGCAGTCTTGGGAGAATTGCACGAAGGGAAGGTGGACTGCGCGCCTCATCGCGGATGTGAGACCGTGGCTAAATCGAAGGCATGGTGAGACTGACTTCTATCTGACCCAGCTTTTGAGCGGGCACGGGTGTTTTCAGTCTTACCTGCACAAGATCGGTAAGTCACGGTCCCCCGATTGTCGGTTTTGCCCAGGAGAGGAGAACAATGCCTGTCACACATTTTTTGCGTGTACAAAATGGGTCAGGCTGTGAAGGGAACTCTACAGGGAGACGGGAGAGCTCACCCCGGATAATATAGTCACGGTGATGCTCGAATCGGTTGACAAATGGAACCAGGTGGCTCATTATGCTCGGGTAGTCCTAAAATATAAAAGGGACTCACAGCAGCCAAGGGCGCTGGGGCTGGGGGATCGCTCTTCTGGCATTTCCTCTTCCCCTCTCCCCTCCCGCTAGAAAAGGGACTCCCCAGCTTGAAGGCGCCCCACGGCGTAGCAAATCGAGACCTGGCCCGAAGTAATGTGTCAAACGGTTCCAGGCTGGGTTCTCAGGTTGACAGGGGAGGTGTTTAGTGGGTAGTCCAGTCGCGCATGGGAGTCCCACACTCTGTGCATAAATAGCATTCACCTCCCTACCACAAAAAAAAATATTATTTTACTTCGATAAGTAAAGAAAAGCGAAGAACTCAAGAAAACTTCAGGACCGCTGGTATGGAGGAGCTCGACGGCTTCCCTACGTTGGGGTAACCTGGGGAAACGACGAATACAAAACTAGCGATAATCAACAAGAAAAAAACATAACGAAGAAAACTCTGCAGATAGCGGATAATCAGCAAATAATAAAACTGCAAATAGAGTTGAACTAAGGCTAGAGATACACTCCCTTATGCTACTGCTCCACCTGCGTTAATGTTAGTGTTAGTGTCTGTGCCTTAATGCGCACTAATTAACGCGTTAAAAAATAACGCATTAAACGAGTGGCTACACATACGAAGCCCGGCTACAAAAGTTATTTCTTCGTGAATTAGTGCGCTAAATATGTTCGGTATGGAAGTGCAAGCTGCTGCTCTAGTGTATTATATGAGTACGATTAATAATTATGTACGTGTTCTCAAGCGGAAAAATATTAGAAAGCAGAAAATGAAACGAAGATGGTGGATGATTCAAATGCATCGCCGTCGAACAGAGTAAGTGTTTTTATCGAGAAAGTTGTATCCTTTCTGTTTTCAGTACACCATGGATCATACAGCTTGAATGTTTTACTCATTTTAGAAAGTCATCTGCGGAATTTTTCTCAGATCTTATGGCTGAGAATGCAATAGAATTTTACAATTTTGTACGAATGTCGCCCACTGATTTTGAAGTTCTGTTAAAAAAAGTCGAGCCACTGATATCCAAAACAGATACTAGATTCCGAAAAGCAATTCCTGCCAAAGTTCGTCTGGCACTAACTCTTCGGTACTTAACAACAGGAGACAGCTTTAGAAGCTTACATTTTTTATTTAAAATATCTCACCAAGTAATCTCAAAAATTATTAGAGAAGTCTGCGCTGCACTAATTGCAACTTTAGACAATATGATCAAGGTAAGTAAACAGAACCAAAAGAATATAGTTATTAAATTTATTGTTAAAATTTTCAAAAACATAATAAATTCAGGAAATATAAGTAAAACTAAAATAAAAAATTCAGGTCAATTAAGAATAGTCTGAGGCTAGATAGAGTTCTTCATGGGTTTTCAGCATAAGGGGGAAGTACTTGTTCATTGCTAAGTATTTGAATGGACCCGTCGTTGGTTATTGACATCGTATACTGTTGTTGTTGTTGCGATGTTTGTTGCAGATTTGGGGATATAGATGTCTCGCTTATAGGAGTAGAATGTGCAGATGTAACTGTGTGGGCTGATAAATTGCTATTTCAACTTTTAACGTAAAATTCGTAAGTAAGGTTTTGAATACAGTTCATTAATTGTTCTCTATCATCAATATTTTCTATTTTTCGTATTTTGGATGCAATCATATCAGCAAAATAATCATATTCATCCAATTCTTTTTTCTTGTCGGTTATAGCCTTCAAACAGCCAAAGGCTTCATTCATTTGCTTCTCAGCGTTGGTAATCTCAGTAGCAGTTGTGACTTTGGTTTTTACACTATAAGGTTGTTTGAACTTTTTCACTGGATGTACAGATGTTGATGTGGCTTTATTATTTGATGAGCAGTTTGTAGGGAATAGGCTTTCAGGAACTGATTCATTTTCAATTGAGTCTTTTAAACATGAATTTTCCTCTGCACTGTTTTCTTCTGAAGTTGACTGAAACGATTAAAATAAAAATAAACCTTATTTTTGTATTTCAGATGCCCATCAACGAATGTGAGTGGTTACAAAAAGAAGCCCAGTTCCAAGATATATTTCCTCATTGTGTGGGCAGCATTGATGGGAAACATGTAGCTTTAATTGCACCAATACACTCGGGTTCTGACTATTTTAACTACAAAAAATCATTTAGCATTGTATTGATGGCTGCAGTAGACAGAAATTTCTGTTTCATGTTTTGTGATATTGGAACTAAAGGCAGAATTAGCGATGGTGGAGTCTTCCGAGATACTATTTTATATGAAAAACTATATACAAATAGCTTAAATCTGCCACAATCTACACCAATCCCTGGGACAAATTTGAAGCTGCCCTATGTTTTTGTCGCGGATAATGCATTCCCACTTCATGAAAATTTAATGAAACCTTACCCTGGTGAACATGCAGAAGGTAGTGAAAAAAGAAACTTTAATCGAAAATTATCGTCAGCTCGAATTGTGGTAGAAAATGCATTTGGCGTTATGTCTGCCCGTTTTCGGGTGCTCAGAAAACCTATGTCACTGCAACCACAATTAGCATCAAAAGTCGTCATGTCATGTGCATTGCTACATAATTTCTTACGGAATAGTGTGACCTCAAGAAATGTTTACACTCCATCAGGATTTTTGGACACTATTGGAATCGGAGGAAATATTTTAGCACCTGGGAGATGGAGAGAAGAGATAGATCTCAATTCTAGCGCCCTTAGGCCACTAAACATCTCAGCTAGACGTTCTTCCATGTCAGCTATGCAAATTAGAAATAATTTCGCAGAATATTTTGTCAATTCATTATAAGGAAAAATGTAACACTGATTTCTTTCATTCAAATAAATAATTTTCTTAACTTACCTCGGTGTTTATGATTGAGTTTGTTACGTAGATAGGTCTCAAAAAACTATCCATTAGACCAAATGCAAACCAATTAGTTTTATAGATGTCGTCAGTGCCGACACCTGATTTCTTTGATTTTTTCAATTTATTCAAATGGATACGATAATACCCCATTAAAGACTCTTTTTTGGCTTTTAATGCATCCAATGAAATTTCAAATGAAAGTGACTGGATGATACGTCGCCATGCATCACTTTGTGCTCCGCGGTTTTTATGTAATTTCGATCGGGGATCCCAAAGGCTCGATTCCATTGCAAATAATTCTAAAAATTCTATAACTTTTTCGTTCGACCATTCCATTTTCTGAGCAATAAATAAATGGTACGTACACACACGATACACTGCACATATAGAATACTGCACATGCACAGATGTAGCCAACACAGATTAACGCCCAATGTAGCGCGCTAAATTCCTTTGATGTGTCGGAAAAACCGCCACCCCAGTTATCGCTTAACGTCTAACGTCATTAACAATGCCACATCCCAATTAGCGCACTAAACTGTTGGCCACATCTGTGTGATGTGATTGTTAACGCATTAATTAACGCGTTAAGGCGCAGGTGGAGCAGTAGAATTAAAGATATATTCAAGGAAGGGATGCAGCCTCAAAAGATGCAGCCGCAAAATCAAGGGCAAAAGGTAACAAAGTTGAAGAAAAGTTCAAAGCAAGCAATTTCAGGAGAAATTCTAAGTGCTGGTGGCACCAACGAGAGTCAAAACTATTTTGCAGCGCTGGAGGGATTTACCGAAGAAACGAGAGTTGAAGAAAACATCGTAGGTAATTATAATCAAGATAATTTAATTCAGTGTTTAAAAGATAAAGAGAAGAAACCAGCCCACAGTTCTGCTGGTTCATCTGAAAAAGTCTCCAAAAACGCAGAAAAAGTTCCGCCAATCAACTTGTTCGGACAATGTGGAACAGATATGGTTCGGCTACTGGCAGCCGAAAATAAACTAACCAATTTTGAGATCAAAAGAGTTAATGCTGAAAAATTAACTATTAGAACAAAACCACTGGTTGATTTCAAGTCAGCCAAAGATGCGCTGAATTCTGGAGAGGATCCACACTTCATCTATACCCCGAAAAGGGAAACAAATGAGATCTTTTTGCGGAAGGGTTTGGACTGCGGAAAAGATACAATCGATCTGCTTCAGAAGCTCAAAGAAGCTGCAACAAAAATTGAATTTATTTCAGTCAAAGCCTTTGCGACAAGAATGTCGAACGTAGAAGGAAAGGATTTACCACTTTATCTGGTAGAAATTACAAATAAATGCAGTCCAAGATAATAGAAGTCCAGAAATGAGAAGTCAGCCAGTGTTACCGGTGTCAAAGATTTGGTCATTCGGCTGCCAATTGCACCATGCACTATCGGTGCATCAAATGCAAAGACGTTCATGCGCCCGATGAGTGCAAATTGGCTCAGACAGAGCCTAAAGCAAAATTATACTGCGTTAAATGCGGTGTTTTTGGTCATTCAGCATCATATCAAAGACACTCCTGATAACAAGATGCGAAAGTTGAATTTGGTCCAAAGTAAACGCAAGTACACCGTAGTATGATGACTCCAATTTCGTCAAGCCCGGAGTATCATTTACACTCGCCGCTAGAGGACTAGCAGAAAATGCTGCAAAAAATGTAAATAATGTAAGTGGCGATAATGAGTTGCTCCTCAAAATTGACCAGCAACTTAATTCTTTATCGCAGAGAATCGATTAACAAGATTCAAAATGTAACTTTGCTTTTCAACGTTTAGGTCTTTCAAATGCCTCAAAATAACTTGTCATCCAGTCACATTCCCATGGATAGGCTTTGCCTCACCTCGAACAGCGTCAACTCCATTGTTACTCTACATCGACGTGACTATCTCCTTGAATTCATTGTTAAGCAAAAGCCTGACGTCTTACTTCTCACTAAAATGAACCTCAATTCGTGACACTCCATGGCATTCAAGGATTTTGGATTCGTAAGGAACGATAGGGTAAACGATGATGGGGGAGGTGACACCGGAATATTGGTGAGAAGACCCCATTGTTTCAAAAATATTGAAAAAGTCAAATTCAAAAACGTTGAACTTTTTGAAGTATCCCTAGGGCAAATTCATATTTGGACCTCTGCATTGCTGACGCAAGACTTAAATTCAGCTTTAATAATCCTCAACGGAAACTGCAGGTGCTTTTTTACGATAGTGACCATAACGCAATCGTAATGGAAATCAACCATCGAAGGGATGATCTCTTCCTCGTTCGAGTTCAACATGAAAATTATCGATTGAATTTCAAAAAACCAGACTGGGGAAAGTTTCAAAAGAAGTTTAATCTCTCTCTTCTCTTTCTGATGATGGTAACGCTTGCTTAATAGTTCCTTATGACAGAAATCAAACTAACGATGAAATAGATCTCTATTTGTTGAAGTTAGAGAAGCTGACGTTGGAAACGATTGTGAAAGTAGTTCTCAAGATTTAACATCGAAAAAATGTGCAGGATATGAAACACTAATCATCGCAGGGTTTAAAGCATTGAAAAACATCCTTCTCACACGCGTCAACAATATTTAATGTCCATTTTTGGACTCTAACCATCCCTCGTTGCTTTGTTGAAATTACACCTGAAGAATGTCCGGAACTTAATCCGTTCATACTTCAGGAGTGAGGTTAGCAATCAATGGGCGAAAAAACTGAGGGATATTAGCCCACAGGACCCAGAAGGCATTTTCACGAAACTGAATAGATTATTCTGTAAGAAGCCTTGAGTGAAGGTATCGAATCTTGGAGTCGCTAGTGATGAGATAAATCTACTCGATAGGGCTGTTATCGAAATTGATAGTATGACTCCGGATAGAAATGGAAACAGGATTATATGTGATGGATTGCAGAAACTTGCCCTGATTGGAGCACATTTTTAACTGGTTCATCTACCATACCCTGAGAGAGGGAATCAAATCTTTTCAGAGGTCGTTGAAGCAAAAGTATCCGACTTCAAATCAAGCCTGAATGACAAATCAATTCTTCATTTCAATGAAAAATTGACATCTGACCTCATATCGAGCTTGAATCTTATTGATTATTTAGTCAGCTATGATAACTTGTGGTTCATATTTGGCAAGATAAACAACAAGAAATAATGTTGTACTGACGGTATTCCAAATGTAGTTCTCCGGCATTTGCCTGAGGCTGCTATTAGGAATCATTGCATATCGTTCAACAACATGTTGAGCAATTCATATTTCCCAAGCGAGTGGAAAAAGGCTAAGGTATTTTCGATCTTGAAGGAAAGAAAAGAATCTTCGAGCCCTAAAAGCTATCGCCCAATCAGCTTTCTGCCTAACATCAGCAAGGTGTTTGAAGTGATACTGAATAAAGCATTAAACGCCCACATTGAGAAATATGAGTTGATGCCAAATTGCCAATTTGGTTTTCGCGCCAGGCACTCAACCATATACTCGATAATGAAAGTAACCTCAGACATCTGTTGGAAGCCAAACAACAGAGAATGTGTTGGAGCGTGTCCCATTGACATGGCGAAAGCCTTCGATACGGTGAGGTTAGATGGACTAATTTTTAAACACCTTCAGGACAGGTTTGTAGTGAATTAAGGATTCAAAAATGTCCGTGAAGGACTGCAGCGATGTTCTGCAGAAGAAGATGACAATATCTGCCGAGAATGCCCTCGTCTGGAGACGCGTGAATGCGCTGGCAGGCTAGCATTGCGGTGTCGTGGGGCGGGTTCATTTCCCCAGCACGAGGACCCACTACAAAAATATTTCGCATTCACGAATTGGACTGCTGGAGATCAAGAGGCGACCGAAGTCGCAGAAAGTGTAGATAACTACACCGAGGGAATTAGAGCTTGTTACGAGAACAAGTGGAACCTGAAAAGAAAGGCGGACTTGGGGTAACCTCGTCTTACCCGACGAAGTTCATGGCCCACAAATGAAAGAGGGGCAAACGGGTGATGGTGGAGCCCCTTCGCACCCACCCAACCGGAATAAATCCATATATATCTTGTTGAAGTGGCCAGGTATTCCTCTTCTGAGTGGAAAACTCATACAACTTGAATTGCATGAACTTTCCCATCAGAAGGGGAGTAACCCGGTGACCAATTTATGCCATAGAATTATACAATTTGATTGCATAACTCTATGCCATAAAGAGGCACTCTGCTTGGGCCACTCAACCCACGATGTCACCTGAAACAAGAAGGATTAAGTTGTACCCGGCGGCTGGCTCATGGTTTTAGGGTCAGCCTGCCACCGTACCGAGTCCTATACCCGGTCAGAGCCAGAAGAAAGGAAAGACCGAAGAGTATAGTTTAATTCGACATTTTCATTCTTTTATTGTTTTCGATCAAGTACGATTACAAAAAAAAACTGATAAGTTTGAGTACGTTGCACATTAATTTCAATTCAAATACACGCTCATTCAGACTCTAATAAGTTCCGAAATCTTGACATTTTTTATTATTTTTTTTTTTCGGATTTTTAATCGAACTATAATACTTGGGTATAATATAGTCAACAGGATTCTATCAACATTCGTTGAGTGTTTTCGTTTATCCCGTGAGGGAGAAAATATTTAAATACTATACTGATATGTTCGGTTTAATTTACGCGCTCTTCGAACATAGACAAAAGTAAAAAACGAACTTCGTTTAGGTGTCAAAGCACCAAATGTACGGCTGAAATCTTTCAATTTACAAAAATAAAATAAAAACATGAACAAGGGAAATTTCCTTTTTTTTTGTTTTTGAACAAAAGAAAGGGTACTTACCCCAACCTCCTGTTACGAGCGCTCGTGTTCGGGGCGGGTAAATCCTGCAAATTTGGTATTATTATTATTTTGATTTCCTTTTTTTTTTATTTATAGTAACACTTCGCGATTTTTCCCGAGTCCACTAATTTTCTCCGACACGTTTACAAATGATTATGACAACAAATTCACGTTTTATACTATAAATCTTGACAATAATGCGATCTAATTCAGCCTCCCGAATACTACTCATGAGCTATTTGAGAGCTTTAATCAAAAACTATAAACAGAAGTCTCATAAATGCTTTTATTCAAAATCGCCCGATAATCCTTTAGGTGTCTTATTTTGCATACAGTTCTCGTGCGAGAAGAAAAATCCCAGCGCATAATTCGTCACGTCCTTGACTTGAGCGTACGCATCAAATCCCCACGGGCGTTCCTCGTTTAGCATCGGCCGTTGTTACGCGGTGAAGTCCCAAGGCTGCGAAAGCAATCATAGGGTGCGTGGTAGCCAATGAGAAAGGAAAAGTGGTTGGAACGTCCATGCGAACTTCACGAAATGTGTATGGCAATTAAAGCACAAAGCGCGTGGAGATGATTTGTCTACGTTAATTGGCAACAAAACAGCCACAAACGGAGCGTACACTTGGAAATCTCGCAATTTCCGCACACAAAACAGGCGGGCACCACAAAACTCAGAATTGCATCCTTCACTTCGCAAGCAAGCTACACACTCTTATTTCGTCGGGCTTTGCAAGCGTTTCGGGCAAAAATAATGCAAACGCTATTCACACTAACGGTTTTCTCAAACATCACCGAAATAGAGCACTGCAATAAACCCGTTGTTCTTGGTGATCGCTGTACTTTCACTAATCCGATATTAATCCCTGCTTGCGCGCTAACAGGTTGTCTACACATTCAGTTATTCACTTTGCCTATCGTCTCGATACTTAATGCAATTATTAGCACTTTTCATGACAAAATCTAAGTGAGACGGTCTAAGAATACTTGCACTCCTCGCGTCCACGCACGTTCGCAGTTGCAACTCGACCTCTTGTCCAAGCAGATCTCCCCACTTGTGGCGGTCAGCAACAGAACTCGTTCTTCTCTCGCCTATCCGCTTTACTTCCAATTGCTGCTGCTCTTGTGTTTGTTGTGGGAAATTCAATTCCGGAACAATCACTCGAAGCGGCGGTAGTTTCAGCAATTGCGATTGTATTTGCGGCTGTTTTTGTGTGGTTTGTACGACTGCTTTCTCATCTTCATGTAGTTGGGCTTGTTGGATTTGTGGATGTTGTTGCTGTGTTACGATCAATGATCCACCAGACGATGAGGTCACTACATTCACATTATTCGATGACGACACTGAACATATTCCAGTCGATGGGGTCACTATTTCTGGTTGTAAGTGTATACAAAAACATCTCACAGTGCATACCATACTTTGGGAGAATTGTATATAAATCTTAATTTTAGGATATATGTATGTTAGCTATATAAATTTATTAATTTTGTTTGTATTTTGATTTGTGTGCACAAAGTTATTCATCATTGTAATTTTCCAATCCTTTTTATCATATGTAAGAAAGTTTGAAGGCTTCTCTACTAAGCAATGAATTGTATTGAAGTGACTCTCATTTTCCATTAATAATTAATTGTAAAGAACTGCTTAGTAGATCAGTCCCAAGGGATTAATGATGATGCTTTCAAAGAGAAGCTCTTTAAAAATTCTGCATATTTCCAAACAGATGACATAGTAGAAAGTCAGATGGAGATGTGCATTCTCCGTTTCAACTCAAATCATAACTAGCAAATTAGATCTATTTACACAATTTTGTAGTACTTCGCATTAGTGATATATTTTGAAAATATTCTATGCATATTAAATGTTTTTCTAAAGATTCAGTTGTCGCGTGTAGCTTCACATTCGATTCCGTTTTGCCTAATAAACGCTTGGTTTTTTTTTTTTTTTTACCTAATTAAATTTCTTATTCTCTTTTCCTTAAACATGCTCACACATATGTTATCAATAATAGTAGCAATACAATAACTAGATCAAATTATAGGTATTAAAGATATTATTTTATTTAGAGTTTTATATATTGTTTAATAATATGGTGTGGTTTATTTTCTTTAAAAGGCAGAAAAAAATTAACACAAGAAAATGAAATGAATGAATTGTAATTATTAAGTCTAATTTAAATGGAATCCTTTTTCTTTAGTGGCTGTTAGCAATCGCTCTTTGGGAATTTCCTCCGTTGGATAATCAGGCAGTTTCAAATAGTGGACGCAGGTATTAACAGACGGATAGCTGCCCTCACCAGCATCAACCTTACGCACAACAGTTAAACGTGGATGTAAATTGGCAAGACCACCGGGTGGTAAACTACTGCAACCAGTTATAAATTGTAAAAATGCTTTACGCTCAGCGCCAGTCATACACATGAGAACGTTGACGAATCGAATGAATCCAGGACTGTCTTTTGAATATCCTAGTTTCGGTTCCGTGTAATTTATCAAATCTTCGCGCGTCCATTCCGGATGTTGTTCACCACAAATTATCATGCGAGCCTCATCCGGACTGAATGCAGCCAATTTGTACGGAGTGTCGGCTGTGCCTGTTCTTGTGGTTGCTGCGCTGGTTTTTTGAGCCATAACTCCTCGATTACTACAGGTTCGCCAGACACCTAGTCGCCATGATGTGCAATATGTTAACGGGAAATCATTTGTTGTAACTGATGGAAATCTGACGACAATGCGTGAATTCAAGGTCTTGAATGGTCTGCAGCAGGGAACAGTTACTGCACCTCTGCTTTTCTCAATATTCATTCGCAAGCTATTGAACGGCTTTAATTCTAATGCCTTGCTGATGATCGCCTACAATAGTTCAGAGCAATCTTCAAAAAATGTTTAATGATGTGCAGCTCTACACCGACAATTGGCAAATGAAAATCAATGCGCGGAAGTGCGAAGCAATTTGGTTTCGGACATCGCTGCAGGAGGCCAGTCAAGACCTGAAATGTAATTGGAAGGATTTACACATTATGCTGGTGAGGATTGTTCAAAAATGGTTCCACATAAATCCTGTGTTCGATACCTCGACGTTCATCTCGATCTGTATCTGTACTATTATGAACATGTGAAAATCGTTCTTCGTAAAGCACAATAAGTAGTCATGCCTCTTCGACGACTCTTTCGTTCCAGATACATTGATCAAAAGGTCCAAGTTATCTATTACAATACCCTGGTTAGTTCAGTGTTGACATATGGATATGGATGAAAGATTTAAAGGGTAATGTCTTCGTGTATGTACTGGTATCTACAGAAAGCTTGTGACGGATTGGAAGTATTATATATCGCATAGAAGAATCTATCAAATTGCTCAAGTGGCGAGAGTGGATATCTCCATATTGAGACTTCTTCGGAATCATATCGCAAGATCTGTAACTGTGAGTGAAAACCCCTGAAATTCACAGCCGTTCCACCCTACAGACGGGTATATTGAGATTTCATTCCTCCAGAAGCATTTGTGTATTTGGATATGAATCGATATGTTTTTAATTCTGACGGTGTCCTTGTCACGTATCACACATATAGACGAGCCACCGATAAAGAGATAAAATATCTCCCGAATTTGAGTTCACGAGACCAACAATTCCGATGGAGATACTAATTTGCTAGATTTTTTGAGGCTAGTCCAGCTGGGACGCAGCGATCTAGGTATTGGTGGCTAAATGACAACGTCTAAATTATTCGTGTTTATTTTATTTTTTTGTGTTTTCCGATGCATAGTTTTGAAATTCATCTAATTATTGCTACATGTTTGTCTGTGCTAAAAATTAGGAAAAGATTTCAATATTTAGGATAGGTATATCTTATGTTGATCATAATAGGCTTCGAGATAAGGTTTAACGTTTAGGAAACTCCGCAGGGGGAATGCCGGTCGACAAGACCACTCTTGGAGGCTAGCATTCTTTGGGGAGTTCCGCCCCCACGTACCCAAGGAAATTCCCGCAGGGAGAAAGCCGGTCGACAAGAACATTCTTGGAGGCTAGCATTCTTTGGGGAGTGCCGCCTCCACGGACCCGAGGATATGGGGGGTGCCGTGAGGTTCCCTCCTGGGATGACAGGTAACGACTCTGATTGTATCTGGACTACGCTTTGGACAACGAACTGGAATTGACGCCTTGGGCTGGCGGATGTGATGGTTTGGACCTAGTTGCTTTGCACAGTAGCGCCGAGGTAAAACTCGTGTGTGAATGGCTCCAATTCAACTATCATACCGTCTCCGTCCCGGTAAAACCTTGGCAGGCCTCGGAGTACGTTCGAAGTTCGCACCATTGGGTTGGTGGTGTAGGTTCGGTTGAGACGGACTCCCGATTAGCGCTGGTCTGGCTCTGAGCACTTGTCCCCATAAGGGCTTGTGCCAACCCTCGCATGGCCTCCCTGCTCTGCAAAGATAACCATGGGACCAAACAGGCGACTACACACACGAACGGAGATAGCGGCTCCGAGGGGGGACCCAACAAAACTGGAGCAATCAAAAGATCAAAAAAATCCAAAAAAGGAAATAAAAAATAATAGCAACGACCAGGCAACCAGCGGTTGCAGCCACGATGTCAACAGTACATCGAGAGCTGTACTAACAACGAAAAAAACGAAGACTAACACGACGATGTGACGGTAGACGAAAAACGGAGAACAGCAGACAGTCTGGTGCAGACTGAGATTCCTGCGGCGTTTGGGCGCAGCAAAAAAATTATGCGAACGCCCGAGCGTCCTATTAAGGAGAAGCGGGAGACTCAGCAGGATGCTTCAGGTGTTTGAGCAGTGGAAGATAACATAAAGAGCACCGAAAATTCGATTGTTACCGCTGCGATCGTTACTAAAGCGACCGATGCAAGGGTCACAAATCCCGACATTGCAACGAAAAACCCAGAAGCCAACGAGGAGATTACGGCACTAAAAGCAAAGAGTGACCAGACACCGCGTTATTATACAGCCAACGTTGAAAATGTGGCGGTAGTACTGCACTCGGAAACGGAACGTGAAAACCTCTCCCAAGGATGGTTGCAAGGTACAATTGCGGCCCAGCGATACGAAGACGAAAGCCTACTTCGAAAAGCGGGAGATGTTCTGAAAAGAATACAAGCTGCATGCGACTCCCCAAAAATTAGCAAAGTAGCAAAGGAAGGGCTCCTTGAACTAGAGGAGCTCCTAGATCGTATAGGGCACTATCGGAGGAGCTGGTTAAGGGCCGAAGATGAACAGAAGGCTAAAGAGGCGCTTGGGGCGAAATCTAAAGGCGACATGCAGATAGCTCCATCATTAAACGTCAATAAAATAATGGCGTCTAGCCCAATCGAAGGAGATCGGGATAAAAAAAGGAAGAAAGAGGTACTTGACGGGAGTGGAGCACCAGATCAGGGGTTCCAGACAGTGCTTACAAAAGGAGCGAAGAAAGCTGCAAGGAAACTCCTCCAAAAAAGCCAGAAAGTAAAGTTTGTACGGACGCCCAATTAGAAAAAGGACCTGATGCAAAACAGGAGAGGCAGAAGCCCCGACGAAGACCCCGGAAGCAGGCACTGTTTGTAAAGCCCCAAGATGGCTGATCCTACGCGGAGGTACTGCGGGACATCAGGGGAAACGTAAGGCCCGAAGACACCAATACTACCATTTAAGTAGTACGACCAACGCGGTCGGGCCACATACTGGTCGAATTCGGAGCAGAGGCCAGCAATAAAGATGCATTCTGTGACGCAGTAAAGAAAGTCCTCGGCATAAGCGCAACTATAGCCCCGCTTGAGCCGATGGCAACGATCGAAATACGAGACATAGACTGCGTGACGGATCTGGCCGAGGTAGAAGAGGCCATCACAAAGGAGTTCCCTAGCGTGGGAAGGATCAAAGCGAGACTGACACCAGAAAACAACAGGGGACAACGCATGGCCATAGTTGACTTGACCGAAAAGGACGCCGAACAATTCCTGAACAAGGGCAAAGTACGATTTGGGTGGGTTGTCTGTAGGATACGGCGAAGAGCAACTCCTCTTCAATGTTTCAAATGCCTTGGTTTTGGTCACACCACACAAGTATGCAAAGGACCCGATAGGAGTTCCCTATGTTACAAATGCGGTGAAACGGGTCATAAAAGAAAAGAGTGTACGAAGGAGGCACACTGTATTCTTTGCAAGGATGCTGATCCAAAACTTGATTTTGGACACGTCTTGGGATCAGGAAAATGCTGGGTGTTCCAGGAAGCCCTAGTCAAGGCAAAATCAGAGCTTCGATGACCCGCATCCTGCAGCTAAACCTGCACCGCAGTTCAACCACCCAAAATCTGCTTGAGCAATTTGCGAGGGACAAGAAAGCCGACTTCTTGCTGCTGAGTGAGCAACACCATAATAAAAGTCCTGCATTATGGTACTCTGATGAAACTGGTACTGCCGCTATCTGGGTTCCAAACAGTGACTTTCAAGCGGAGAGTTGTGGATGGGGGGATGGTTTCGTGTGGGTTCGGTGCTCAGGGATCACCTTCTTTAGTGTGTACCTAACGCCTAACGAGTCGATATTATCTTTCCAAGCCAAGCTTAATGCTCTGGAGGGCGCTGTCTCGAACGCAGAGGGTAAAGTGCTTGTTGGGGGCGACTTCAATGCTAAAGCAATCGAATGGGGCATGCCTCAGACTGATCCGCGGGGAAAACGAGTCCTGGAAATGGCGGCCAGGACGGCCCTCGTCGTACGAAACTCCGGAAATACGCCGACTTTCCGCCGTATTGGCTGTGAGGGAACCAAACTGGACGTGACATTCGCCTCGGAGTCCTTAGTACGGAGGATACACAACTGGAAAGTATTAGAGGACTACTCAGCCAGTGATCACCAGTGCATTCTGCTCGAGATAAGTGATGCTATCTCCCGACGTCCGTGCTCTCGGCCTTCTACAACTGGATGGAACATCGGAAGAATGGACGTCGAGAGGTTCGTCAAGGTTCTCACAGCAGGTGAGCCGCTGCAGGGAGCTTCGGAGGGGACGGAAGAACTTGCAGCTCAAGACGTGGTGAACTCTACTATGAGCATAATCACGCCTGCTTGCTGCGCTTCTATGCCCCGTCGGAGACCCCGGCACGGCAAGCCCCAAGTGAACTGGTGGCCTACTGAAATCGCTGAAAAGCGGAGAGAGTGTCACAAGCTTCGGCGGGGACGGAAGAACTGGCAGCTCAAGACGTGGTGAACTCTACTATGAGCATAATCACGACTGCATTTGCTGCTAGAGGACCAGCAGATAACAATGTAGATAATATAAATAATGTAAGTGGCAATAATGAGCTTCTTCTTAAAATTTACCAACAGCTTGAAAGAATAAATAAGCAAAATCAAAAAATCAATTTCGTTTTTCAACGATTAGGCCAACATGTTTCAAAATAGTTTGTCATCCAGTCACATTGCCATGGATAAGTTTCATCTCATATCAATCAACGTCAACTCCATTGTTACTATACATCGATGTGATTATCTCCTTGAATTCATTGTTAAGCAAAAGCCTGACATCATGCATCTCACTGAAACCCACCTCAATTCATAGCACTCCCTGACATTCAAGGATTTTGAATTCGTAAGAAACGATAGGGTAAATGGTGATGGGGGAGGTGGCACCGGGATATTGGTTTGAAAACCCGATTGTTTCCAAAATATTGAAAAAGTCGAATAACCTCTACGTTATCTCTGTCTATGCAACTGGTCGAAATGTTCTCAAGCTCAAGGAAGAGCTCAATTCCTTGTTTGAAATACTCGTATTGAACGGGCTGCATAGTTATTATATTCTTGCCGGTGACCTAAATTCCAAGCATACATCATGGCTGAACGCCACCAAAAGTCCCGGAGGTGTATTCCTGAAATCGTGGATAACAGAGAAAGAAATTGTATACAGATGCAATCTTAATGGGTCGGAGTTCTCAACATACCCTAGGGCAAATTCATATTTGGACCTCTGCATTGCTGACGCAAGACTTAAATTCAGCTTTAATAGTCCTCGATTGAAATTGCAGGTGCTTCCTTACGATAGCGACCATAACGCAATCGTAATGGAAATCAACCATCGAAGGGATGATCTCTTCCTCATTCCAGTTCAACATGAAAATCATCGGTTGAATTTCAAAAAACCAGACTGGGGAAAGTTTCAAAAAAAGTTTAATCGAGAGTACCAGAAGCAATGTCCTCCGTCTGATGATGGTAACGCTTGCTCAATGGTTCCTAATGACAGGAATCTAACTAACGATGAAATAGATCTTTATTTGTTGTACTTAGAGCAGTTAACGATGGTAACGATTGAGAAAGATTAAATATCGAAGCAATATGGAAGGATATGAAACATTAACCATTGCAAGGTTGAAAGAATTGAAAAGCATTTTCTCAAATGCGTCAACAATATTCATCGGCGATTTTTGGACTACAAACATCTCTCGTTGGCTTTGTTGAAATAACACCTAAACAATGTCCTGAACTTAATCCATTCATACTTCAGGAGTGAGGTTAGCAATCAATGGGCGGAAAAACTGAGGGATATTAGCCCACAGGACCCAGAAGGCGTTTTCGTGATAGTGATTAGCATATTTCGTAAAAAGTCTCGAGTGAAAGTTTAAACCTTGAAGTCGCTAACGATGAGATAAATCTTCTCGATAAGGCTGTTATTGAAATTGATAGTACGACTCCAGATAGAAAAGGAAACAGGATTATATGTGATGGATTGCAGAAACTTGCCCTGATTGGGAATCATTTTGAATTAGTTTATCTACCAAACTTTGAGAGAGAGAATGAAATTTTTTCAGAGGTCGTTGAAACAAAAGTTTCCGACTTCAAATCAAGCCTGAAGGGTGAATCTCTTCTTCATTTCAATGAAACATTGACATATGACCTCATACCGACCTTGAATCTTATTGATTATTTAGTCAGCTATGATAACTTGTGGTTCATATTTGGCAAGATAAACAACAAGAAATCATGTTGTACTGACGGTATTCCAAATGTAGTTCTCCGGCATTTGCCTGAGGCTGCTATTAGGAATCATTGCATATCGTTCAACAACATGTTGAGCAATTCATATTTCCCAAGTGAGTGGAAAAAGGCTAAGGTATTTTCGATCTTGAACGAAGGAAAAGAATCTTCGAGCCCTAAAAGCTATCGCCCAATCAGCTTTCTTCCTAACATCAGCAAGGTATTTGAAGTGATACTAAACGAATCATTAAACACCCTCAATGAGAAATATGAGTTGATGCCGAATTGCCAATTTGGTTTTCGTGCCAGGCACTCGACCATATATTCGATAATGAAAGTAACCTCTGACATCTGTTGGAAGCCAAACAACAAATAATGTGTTGGAGTATGTCTCATTGATATGGAGAAAACCATCGATACGGTGTGGGTAGATGGACTAAGTTTTAAACTCTTTCAGGACAGGCTTCCCAGATACCTTGTTGCCATGATGTGCTATACGTTATACGGGAAATCATTTGTTGTAACTGATGGAAATTCGAAGACAATGTGTGACTTCAAGGTCTTGAAGGGTCTACAGCAGGGACCAGCTACTGCGCCTCTGCTCTTCTCAACATTCATTCGCAAGCTATTGAACGGCTTCGATTTTAATGTCTCGCCAACGCGATCATATGTAGCGTTTGCTGATGATCTGATTATCTATACGGCTACAATAGTTTGGAGCAATCTTCAAACAATGTTTAATGATGTGCAGCCCTACACCGATATTTGGCAAATGAAAATCAATGCACAGAAATGCGAAACAATTTTGTCAGGACATCGCTGCAGGAGGCCAGTCAAGACCTGAAACGTAATTAGAAGGATTTCCATATTATGGCTAGTGAGAGTAGTTCAGAAGGGATTCCACATAAATCCTGGGTTCGATACCTCGGTGTTCATCTTGATCAGTATCTGTACTATGTTGAACATGTGAAAATTATGCTCAGTAAAGCACAAATAGTAGTCATGGCCCTCCGATGACTCTTTCATTCCAGATACATTGATCAAAAGGTCGAAGTTAACTGTTACAAGACCCTTGCTAGACCAGTTTTGACATATGGATGTCAGATCTGATACAATCCAAACGGAAGTTCTATGGAAAGATTAAGAGTTTTCGAAAGGAAATGTCTTCGTGCATGTACTCGTTTGTACAGAAAGCCTGAGACGGATTGGGAGCACTGTATATCAAACAGAATAATCCATCAAACTGCTAAAGTGACGAGAGTCTATATCATCATACTAAGACTTCGGAATCTGTAACTGTGAGTGAAAACCCCTGGATTTCACAGTTGTTCCACCCTACAAACGGGTATATTGCGACTTGTCTCGCTACTGGCCTCATTCCTCCAGAAGAATTTGTGTATTTGGTCATGAATCTATATGTTTCTGATTCTGACGGTGTTCTTGTTATGTATCACATGTATAGACGAGCCACCGATAAGAAGATAAAATATCCTCCGAGTTTGAGTTCACGAGACCGACAATTCCAATGGAGATACTCATTTGCTAGATTCGTTGAGGCTGATTGAGCTGAGACGAATCAATCTAGGTATTGATAGCTGATTGACAATGTCTAAATTATTCGTCTTTGTTTTCTGTTTTTGTATTTTTCCTTTCTTCGTTTTAGGTTTCATCTCATTAATGCTACATTTAGTGTTGTTGTTTATTCGTGTTACAAATAAGGAATGGATTTCATCATTAAATAAGGTTTTTTTAATTGAATTTGTTTAGAATTAAGGTGTAACATATTAGGTGTAGGATAAAATTTCACTGTTTTGTTAGTATTGTACTTATTAGGTGTAGGATAAAATTTCACTGTTGTGTTATTATTGTAAGTATTTTTTGAATAATGTTGGTTTTTTGCTCCTTGTTCCAATTGAATCAAACAAATATGTGATAGTTTCATTTAATTTGAATTTGCCATTGTTTGTTTTGCATTGAATATGCTTCATTGATAACGTATTCATTTAGAGAGCCATTTGGGCCATTAAGTTTTCCTAGTTTTATTGTTTGTAATATGCTTTATCTTATTTTAAAATGTCTAATAATTGGTATTGAATAAAGTGCTTTTGACCTTGATTGCGTTGCTACTATTATTACATACTATTTGAAAGATTAGACTTTAGATTATTTTCAGTCAAAAACTGAACTTCATTAGTAAACAACAAGTTGGTAAACTTGAAAATGGACAGTCAAAAAGAGCATTATAAGCATATTTTATTGTTCTACTTCCGTAAAGACAAAATTGCGGTGCAAGCTCGAAAGAAATTGTGTGAAGTTTATGGTGAGGACTGCCTTACTGAACGCCAGTGTCAACGATGGTTTGGTTGCTTTTTTTCTGGAAAGAACTTAATCCTGGCGGCATCTAGGACTCTAAGCAAATAGAGAACCAGAGAACCAAGATATGGGAAGACGGGTCTAGGCGCTAAGCCAACCAGACTTAAACCAGGCGCAAGGCCAACTGGTTTTTAACCAATCTGTTAGGCAAAGCCAAACAACAGAAAGGTTTTAAGGAAAGTTGTCTAGGCGCAAGGCTACCTAGATAGGATCGGGCGCAAAGCCAACTGGTTTTCCTAGCTAATGAGTAAGCGAAGACAACCACTCGAGGCAACTACTGATAGTCGCTTGAATTTTCCCAGTCTGCTTCACTGTTTATATATGTTAATTTTGCTTGCTCAGCAAAATTGTCTTTCCCTAAATTGTGGGAAAGAATTGATTGCTATCTCACTGCCGTTGCCGTTGTCTTGGATATCATTACGATCAAAGTTTCTTAAGAAGGATATTGTATTGGAACAGTGGTACGAGGTTGTTGTCTCCACTGTTATATTTTCTATGAAAACAAGCTTGTTGTTTCTACTGTTCTATTTTCTGTGGGATCTGGGTTGTTGTATCAACTGTTTTATTTTCTATGAAAACTAGGTTGTTGTATCAACTGTTTTATTTTCTATGAAAACTAGGTTGTTGTATCAACTGTACTATTTTATATGAAATCTAGGTTGTTGTTTCCACTGTTCTTTTTTTTGTTATATTCGAAAAATTATGTTGTAGTGGCTCAATAATGTTCTCTAATCGCTTGAGAAGCTCCTATCGTAACAGATGCACAACATACTGGTCATCCAACCATTACTGATGACGACAAAATTAAACACGTTAACCGAAACCTGCTGGCATATGACAACTTGAGAGATAGCAAAAAAGCTCAAAATATCGAATTTAACCGTTTATTTGTACTTACAATGGCTTAGCAACGTAAACCACCTCACCAAACGCATTAACGTATAAAACTCTTTGCTGAATCGTAACCAATCTACTGATTTATAAAAAGAATCAAAATAGGAGATGAAAAATAGATTGTTTACGGTAACAATGTCCAAAAACGATCGTGGACCAAGTAAGATGAGCCCCAAAAATCGACATCCAAAGCCAATATTCAACAAAAGAAGATTATGCGTTCTGTGTGGTGGAATTACAAAGGTATAGACTATTTTGAGCTGCTTCTAAGAAACCAAACTATTCATTCGAATGCATACTGTCGTTAACTAATGAAATTGAATGAAGAAATTAAGAAAAAACGCCCTGGACTGGCCAACGCAAAGGCGTGATGTTGCATTATGCTAACGCTAGCCCCCACATCTCCTTGATAACCCGTCAAAAATTAATGGAGTTCAATTGGGAACAGATGCCACATCCAATCTATAGCCCTGACTTAGCACCAAGAGACTATCATTTCTTTCGATTCCTTTAAAACCATTTAAGCGCTAATACGTTCGATTTCGATCAGGTTGTTAAAAATGTGTTGAATCAGTTCTTCGCTTCTAAAAACCAATGCTTCTTCCAACGTAAAATTTTTCAACTTAAGGAGAATAACTTATTTTATATATATAAAATTCCGCAGGGGGAATGCCGGTCGACAAGAGCTCTCTTGGAGGCTAGCATTCTTTGGGGAGTTCCGCCCCCACGTACCCGAGGAAACTCCGCAGGGGGGAATGCCGGTCGACCAGACCACTCTTGGAGGCTAGCATTCTTTGGGGAGTTCCGCCCCCACGTACCCGAGGAAATTCCCGCAGGGAGAAAGCCGGTCGACAAGAACATTCTTGGAGGCTAGCATTCTTTGGGGAGTGCTACCCCCACGGACCCGAGGATATGGGGGGTGACGTGAGGTTCCCTCTTATTGTATTTGGATTACGCTTTGGACAACGAACTGGAATTGACGCTTTGGGCTGGCGGATGTGATGGTTTGGACCTAGTTGCTTTGCACAGTAGCGCCGAGGTGAAACTCGTGTGTGAACGGCTCCAATTCAACTATAGTCCCGGTAAAACCTTGGCAGGCCTCGGAGTACGTTCGAAGTTCGCACCATTGGGTTGGTGGTGTAGGTTCGGTTGAGACGGACTCCCGATTAGCGCTGGTCTGGCTCTGAGCACTTGTCCCCATAAGGGCTTGTGCCAACCCTCGCATGGCCTCCCTGCTTTGCAAAGATAACCATGGGACCAAAAAGGCGACTACACACACGAATGGAGATAGCGGCTCCGAGGGGGGACCCAATAAAATGGAGCAAACAAATGAAACCACAAGCAAACAGGACGCTAGCACGGAGAACCCTTTCAGGCAAAAACCACTGTTGGCAAGAACACCGATTAAACAAGTCACCAATTGCGGGGGGAGGCAGCAAACCCCAGAAACACTGTCAAAGTCAACATCACAGGTTAAATCATCGGAGACAGACCACAGACGGACTAACGAACGAAAGAAGGCAGAGCGCGTTGTGCAACCTGGCATCATTGCGGCCTTTGGGCGCAGTAGAAGGACTATGCGCACCCCGCAGCGCCCAGTGCAAGACGTACACAATCCGGATCAAGCTGCGACATCAACGGAGGCCAGTGTAAGACTGGGGGAGGGAGAAGTTTTGCCGTTGGCCGACGCCACTTCAAACGCGACCCAAGCGATAGAAGCAAAAGGGCTAGGAAACGGGGGCCTCTCCCAAGAGGTGGCGCCAAATAACACAATCGCCCTTGACCGCGCCGAAGAGGAGCGGCTTACTCAGAAAGCGGGGAATATCGTCAAACAGCTGAGGGCTGCCTGCGAAGTGCAGAAAAACATAGGCAAGAGTGTCAAGAATGGCATTCTTGAACTGGAGGAGCTTTTTGGCCGCATAACGCACTACAGGCAGAGGTGGCTTGCAACCGAAAAGCACCAAAAAGACACGCTCTCCCTCGAGACATCAGTGGGTCCTAGCAGCAGCAAAAGAATGGCCGGTAGCCCAATTGAAGGCGACTGTGAGAAAAGGAGGAAGGACGAGACCATAAACGAAGTTGACACTCCAGGCGAGGAGTTTCATGTGGTGCGAAACAAGGCAGCGAAAAAAGCGGCCAAAAAGCTACTCCTAGAAAGAACAGACAAAGAGCTCAACCACGAAAAGAACAAAGAACCCCCCGATATACTGCAGAAAACAAAAAGCAAACCGCGGCGCAAACCCTTGCGAGAGGCACTGCTTATTAAACCCACTAAGGGCCGAACCTATGCAGATGTCCTCCGTGAAATTAAAGGAGTGGTCAAGCCAGACGACACCAAAACTGCCATCAAAGCAGTTCGACCAACCCGGACCGGTGGCTTGCTGGTGGAATTCGGGCCAGAGGCCACAAACAAAGATGCATTCCGTGACGCGGTTCAAAAGGTTCTTGGAGATGCGGCAACGGTTGCCTCGCTCGAACCAATGGCCACCCTGGAAATCAGGGACCTCGACTGCGTCACGGACAAAGCTGAAGTAGAGGATGCCATTAGGAGGGAGTTCCCCAGCTTAAGTGAAGTCAAGGCAAGATTGACACGTGAAAACACAAGGGGGCAACGCATGGCTATTGTCGAACTAGCTGATAAAGACGCCCAGCAAATCCTGGCGAAGGGCAATATTAAGATAGGTTGGGTGATCTGCAGGATACGGAGAAGAGCGATCCCTATCCGCTGCTTCAGATGCCTCGATTAAGACACACCGCGTATGGCTATAGGGGACCCGACAGGAGATCTCTGTACTACAAATGTGGTGAAACGGGGCACAAAAGGAAGGAGTGCACGAACGAGGCAAAATGCATTCTTTGCAAGGATGCTAAGCTAGCACCCGGCGACCTCAAACATGAGCCGGGGACAGGGAGATGCTGGGGTTTTCAAGGAGGCCCTAACTAAAGCCAAATCGATACTCAAATGATCCGTATCCTGCAGGTCAATTTGCACCGAAGCACAAACGCCCAGGACCTACTTGAGCAGTTTGCGAGGGATAAGAAAGCTGACCTCCTGTTGCTGAGCGAGCAACATCATAACAAGCATTCGCAAGCGTGGTACCCTGACAAAACTGGTACCTCGGCCATCTGGGTTCGAGACAGCGCCCGCCTTCAGGTGCAGGGCCATGGACGCGGGGATGGTTTTGTGTGGGTGCGGTGTTCAGGGATAACATATTTCAGTGTTTATCTGACGCCTAACGAGGCAATGCGATCCTTTCGAACCAAACTCGATGCCCTGGAGGACGCTGTCTTGAACACAGAGGGCCACATGCTGGTCGGGGGAGACTTCAACGCTAGAGCCATTGAATGGGGTATGCCACAATCCGACCCAAGGGGAAAGCAAATATTGGACATGGCGGCCAGAACAGCGCTTTTTGTCCTAAATACTGGTAACACTCCTACTTTCCGCCGCTGGGGTTGCGTAGGAACCATTCCCGATGTGACACTCGCTTCGGAGTCCCTGGTACCTAGAGTACACAACTGGCGAGTACTAGAGGACTACTCGGCTAGTGATCACCAGTATATAGCGGTTGAGATTCACGACGGTGCCACTCTGCGTGCATATGCCCAAACTTCAATCCTCGGATGGAGGACTGGGAGGATGGACGTCGAGAAGTTCACTGACGCGCTTACGGCAGGCGCACCGTTGCTGGGAGCTCCGCCAGGGAGTGGAGGGCCTACAGCCAAGGACTTGGTGAACTCAACTATGAGTACCATCATAGCTGCTTGCGAGTCTTCCATGCCCCGCCGGAGACCCCGACATGGTAAGCCTCCAGTATACTGGTGGTCAAACGAGATCGCCGAACAAAGAAGCGAGTGTCACAAACTTCGGCGAGAGGCCCAACGGGCGCAAACACGGGAGGAGGCAGACACTAGGCTAGCAGCATATAGGTCCGGCAGGAAATATCTTCGCAGGCTTATTAACAAGAGCAAGGCCCGATGCTGGCAAGACCTCGTGGACGATGTAAATAGGGATCCGTGGGGCCTTGGCTACAAGCTGGTCATGGGGAAACTTGGTGCCCTACGGAAGCCTTGTATACATGACGCGGAAAAGATGGACGCGATAGTGCTGGGACTCTTCCCCCTCAGTCCCGTCCGTGTTGACGCTGTCCATGGTGAAACAGCAGTCGAGTGCCCACTCTTCACACAGCTGGAACTGGAGGAGGCAGTCCTCTCCCTGAAAGCGAGGAAGGCTCCAGGTCCAGATGGTGTTCCAGCTGAGGTTTTGCAGCTCGTCTATCACCATTGTCCTGACTTGCTGCTCAGCACATTCAACGCTTTCCTACGGGACGGGGTTTTCCCGGTACGATGGAAGGTAGCGAGGCTCGTGCTGGTCAGCAAGGGGAAGGGAAATCCCGAATCGCCGTCTGCATACCGCCCGTTATGCATACTAGACACGGCTGGGAAAGTGCTAGAGAAACTCATCAAGGGAAGACTCACTGACGCGATTCGTGCTGCTGGGGACCTATCTCCTCGGCAGTACGGCTTTAGAGCAGGACGTTCTACCATCGATGCGATTGCAGAGGTGGTGAACGCGGTCCGAAAGGCAGAGGCATATAGTCGCACCAAGCGACGGATCGTCCTGTTGGTGACACTCGACGTCAGGAATGCCTTCAACTCCGCTAGATGGGTGGATATTCTGGATACGCTGGAAAACTCTTTTCAAGTTCCAGAATATCTAATGCGGCTTTTGAGGAACTACCTAAAGGACCGAAGCCTGCTCTACGACACGACACAGGGCCAACGAAGGATGGAAATTACATCGGGTGTTGCCCAGGGATCTATCCTTGGTCTGGACCTGTGGAACGTGTCTTACGACGGGCTACTGAGACTTGAGATGCCAGATGAGTCGCGCTTGGTCGGCTATGCGGATGATGTTGCGGCTCTGGTCGCCGGACGCACCGTTGAACAAGCGCAACTTAGGCTAGGTATGCTAATGCGCCGAGTGAGGGACTGGATGACTGCTCGCGGGCTTAGTTTAGCACTGGAGAAAACCGAAGTGGTCATCTTGAAAAAAAAGAGAATCCCTAGAGTAAGGATGATCAGTGTTGGAGATATACAGATCGAATCGAAGCCAGCGGTGAAGTACCTGGGGCTACTGATCGACTCGATGAGTTTCTCTGAGCAAATCAGGGCAACGGCTGAGAAGGCTGCTTCGGGAATATCGGCCCTGAGTCGACTTATGGCCAACGTAGGGGGACCCAGCCCATCAAGAAGACGCCTCTTGATGAGTGCTGTAGGGTCAGTGCTACTGTACGGAGCAGAGGTATGGGGCGACGCTCTCAGCAAGGAGGTATACCGAAAACGATTGGCACAGGTACAGAGAAGAGGAGCACTGAGAATTGCATCTTCGTATCCAACAGTCTCCGACTCGGCGGTGAGAGTGATTGCAGGCGTGATACCTGTCGCCCTCCTTGCTAGAGAGCGCCGCGCTATTTACCTGCGCCGAAACGAGGATGCAAGGGAGATGGTTGTCCGCGAGGAGAGACAACGCTCGCTCAACGATTGGCAGCAGTCTTGGAGGAATTGCACGAAGGGAAGGTGGACTGCGCGCCTCATCCCGGATGTGAGACCGTGGCTAAATCGAAGACATGGTGAGACTGACTTCTATCTGACCCAGCTTTTGAGCGGGCACGGGTGTTTTCAGTCTTACCTGCACAAGATCGGTAAGTCACGGTCTCCCGATTGTCGGTTTTGCCCAGGAGAGGAGGACAATGCCTGTCACACATTTTTGCGTGTACCAAATGGGCCAGGCTGCGAAGGGAACTCTACAGGGAGACGGGAGAGCTCACCCCGGATAATATAGTTGCGGTGATGCTCGAATCGGTTGACAAATGGAACCAGGTGGCTCATTATGCTCGGGCAGTCCTAAAATATAAAAGGGACTCACAGCAGCCGGAGGCACTGGGGCTGGGGGATCGCTCTTCTGGCAATTCCTCTTCCCCCCTCCCCTCCCGCTAGGAAAGGGACTCCCCAGCTTGAAGGCGCCCCACGGCGTAACAAAACGAGACCTGGCCCGAAGTAATGTGTCAAACGGTTCCAGGCTAGGTTCTCAGATTGACAGGGGAGGTGTTTAGTGGGTAGTCCAAAGGTATCCTCCATGGGAGTCCCACACTGCCAGACTCGGCGGGCATAAATGCCTTCACCTCCCTACCACAAAAAAAAAAAAACATATATATGTATATATGTATATATATATATATATATATATATATATATATATATATATATATATATATATATATATATATATATATATATATATATATAAATAGATATATATATATAAATATATATATATATATATATATATAAATATATATATATATATATATATATATATATATATATATATATATATATATATATATATTTATATTTATATATAGATATATATATATATAGGGTTATCCATTTCGTGGTAGGAAAGCATAACCCTGCCATTTGACATCTGTCAGAATTAAATGTTATCCAGAGCGTGTTTCCTTTTAGTTGAATGTTTGCCATTTAGTAATATGGATCGTTTAACAGTCGCAAAATGGGTTAAAATTATTAAATTTTATTATTAAAATGATGATTCTGCTGTATCTACATTTAGGGCTTTACGAGCCGATTACGGTCGACATAATCGACCTACACAGCAAACAATTTCGAACACAGTAAGAAAATTTGAGACTGGATCGGTTATTGAGATTGCAACGCCTGTGCATCATCGCAACATTCGTTCTGCTGAAAATATCGCTGTCGTTTGTATTAATCGAGCAGTCACACCAGCAGACTGCTCGAAAACTTCCCAACGCTTAACCGAAATTATTTGCAGAGTTGACAAAAAGAAAATAGAAAGACTTCATTTCTTCCATTCATAATTATACTTTATAAAATTTTCTTCTGCCTTATTATCGTTAAACGTGATTTTATATCAATTTTTTTATGTCAGATTTAAACATTTCCCTTTAATTTGTTTGTAATTTGTTATTATTAAACGTAATTTTATCTCAATTTTCTTTTATGTCAAATTAAAACGTTACTCTTTAATTATATTAGTCATGAAATTTAATTTTTATCACTATTTGAAATCTTTCTCATTTTTCTTTTACTGCGGTTAATTTTGTTTTCTAGCAGTCACAAAATCAAACTGCTCTAAGACCCTCCTATCTCCTATAAAAATTGCATTATGGCAACTAGCACAATTGGGTTGCTGACATGTGGGAGATTGTCATTTTGGAATAGGAAGGCGAGCGGTTCGGTGTGCGCACACATTAAATCGACGAGGAAAAACCAGGTAAATAGCCCACAAAAAAGAAAGGTTGATACAAAAAGAATGTTTTTCAGTAACGACATTACAGGAAGGATCAGGCAAGTGAAATTGAAGCCTTAGGATCGATACACTTTGGTGAAATGGAAGTTCTGGAAACGGAACCTGGACACAATGGTGAG
Source organism: Odontomyia ornata (assembly GCA_963969285.1). Lineage (NCBI taxonomy): Eukaryota > Metazoa > Arthropoda > Insecta > Diptera > Stratiomyidae > Odontomyia > Odontomyia ornata. Next base: position 239,127,255 of record OZ017740.1, on the reverse strand, counting down.
ACGGACAACGGATTAGCATGTGACTTAATCCGTACGTATACCGAGAAGCATCCCGATGAAGCGCCTAAGGTAGGAATTGAAGGAGTAATCAAATTCGAAGATGAAGATAGAGACATGCGAATGAAGCATAAAGGGCGCAGTAAGTGGACTCAAATTTTTTAACTTATACGGGGCATGCACATTGGTCATGACAGGGACTTACAGTTACACATAACCTACGAGTGTGTGCAAAGGGGAATGCAAAAGTGATTCTATAGGGTGGGGACTTCCAATTCGAATTTAAAAAAAATAAATAAACTGTAAAAAACTTTATTATGTTTTGGCTGGACATGCCACCTCAGATAGATGCAGTGAAAAGAAACGTCGAGTACGTGAAAGTGTCAAAAACAATATTTTTTAACAATTGTCGTTTTATGTGCAACGATACGACTTATATCATTTAATACGGCCTAAATGAAATCGTAATGGGGAAGAAATAAATATTTTCTTATAAGAACGAAAAGCTATCAATAGAACTGAAGTGTGAAGTGTGATTGATGCGTTCCTTGATTAAGTGCGCGACAAAAATTGATAAATAGGAGGTTCAAACGGTTTTGCATCGCGATCGAATATCTCATGATGCTCGTCAATCTTCTATTTTGGGGGATGAAACGTGTGACGTCATTCTTGAATGGGAGCTGTTGCCTTGCCTACCTCAAGTTAGATGGAGCCCGCAATAGCAGTCAAGAACACGGGAACCAAAGCAAAGCATTTTTCTGAGAAGTGTCTGTCGCCCGTTTTGTTAGTGATTTTGGATGGATTTTACGCGAGCAAACATAGCCATGCGCAATGTAATACAAACACGAGGAAGGATTATACTTATGAAATGCTGAGATATTGCTTTGATGATCAGACGCACTAGCTTCGATGCAAAAAGTGCGAAATAGCGAGAAGATAACTCATCGATGAAACTATAGTCGAGTCTCAGTGTGAAGGTTGATGACGGTTCGTTCCCAAATGCAGATTCGATCAAAGACAAGTGTAAAAAACTAGAAATACACGGTGGATATTTGCGTGATTAGATACGGGTGCGTGTAGGGCTGGAGTATATTGATCGCGAGTGAAATGAACAGAATGGGGTTTGCGAAGATTCTGTAGCAAGAAGTGACGAAAAACGGAGAATACAGACTGAGATTCCTGCGGCTTTCGGGCGCAGCAAAAAAATGATGTGAACGCCCGAGCGTCCTATTAAGGAGAAGCGGGAGACTCGGCAGGATGCTTCAGGTGTTTGAGCAGTGGAAGATAACATAAAGAGCACCGAAAATTCGATTGTTACCGCTGCGATCGTTACTAAAGCGACCGATGCAAGGGTCACAAATCCCGACATTGCAACGAAAAATCCAGAAGCCAACGAGGAGATTACGGCACTAAAAGCAAAGAGTGACCAGACACCGCGTTATTATACAGCCAACGTTGAAAATGTGGCGGAAGTACTGCACTCGGAAACGGAACGTGAAAACCTCTCCCAAGGATGGTTGCAAGGTACAATTGCGGCCCAGCGATACGAAGACGAAAGCCTACTTCGAAAAGCGGGAGATGTTCTGAACAGAATACAAGCTGCATGCGACTCCCCAAAAATTAGCAAAGCAGCAAAGGAAGGGCTCCTTGAACTAGAGGAGCTCCTAGATCGTATAGGGCGCTATCGGAGGAGCTGGTTAAGGGCCGAAGATGAACAGAAGGCTAAAGAGGCGCTTGGGGCGAAATCTAAAGGCGACATGCAGATAGCTCCATCATTAAACGTCAATAAAATAATGGCGTCTAGCCCAATCGAAGGAGATCGGGATAAAAAAAGGAAGGAAGAGGTACTTGACGGGAGTGGAGCACCAGATCAGGGGTTCCAGACAGTGCTTACAAAAGGAGCGAAGAAAGCTGCACAGAAACTCCTCCAAAAAAGCCAGAAAGTGAAGTTTGTACGGACGCCCAATTAGAAAAAGGACCTGATGCAAAACAGGAGAGGCAGAAGTCCCGACGAAGACCCCGGAAGCAGGCACTGTTTGTAAAGCCCCAAGATGGCCGATCCTACGCGGAGGTGCTGCGGGACATCAGGGGGAACGTAAGGCCCGAAGACACCAATACTACCATTAAAGTAGTACGACCAACGCGGTCGGGCCACATACTGGTCGAATTCGGAGCAGAGGCCGGCAATAAAGATGCATTCTGTGACGCAGTAAAGAAAGTCCTCGGCAAAAGCGCAACTATAGCCCCGCTTGAGCCGATGGCAACGATCGAAATACGAGACATAGACTGCGTGACGGATCTGGCCGAGGTAGAAGAGGCCATCAAAAAGGAGTTCCCTAGCGTGGGAAGGATCAAAGCGAGACTGACACCAGAAAAAAAATAGGGGACAACGCATGGCCATAGTTGACTTGACCGAAAAGGACGCCGAACAATTCCTGAACAAAGGCAAAGTACGATTTGGGTGGGTTGTCTGTAGGATACGGCGAAGAGCAACTCCTCTTCAATGTTTCAAATGCCTTGGTTTTGGTCACACCACACAAGTATGCAAAGGACCCGATAGGAGTTCCCTATGTTACAAATGCGGTGAAATGGGACATAAAAGAAAAGAGTGTACGAAGGAGGCACACTGTATTCTTTGCAAGGATGCTGATCCAAAACTTGATTTTGGACACGTCTTGGGATCAGGAAAATGCCGGGTGTTCCAGGAAGCCCTAGCCAAGGCAAAATCAGAGCTCTGATGACCCGCATCCTGCAGCTAAACCTACACCGCAGCTCAACCACCCGAAATCTGCTTGAGCAGTTTGCGAGGGACATGAAAGCCGATTTCTTGCTGCTGAGTGAGCAACACCATCATAAAAGTCCTGCATTATGGTACTCTGATGAAACTGGTACTGCCGCTATCTGGGTTCCAAACAGTGACTTTCAGGCGGAGAGTTGTGGACGTGGGGATGGTTTCGTGTGGGTTCGGTGCTCAGGGATCACCTTCTTTAGTGTGTACCTAACGCCTAACGACTCGATATCATCTTTCCAAGCCAAGCTTAATGCTCTGGAGGGCGCTGTCTCGAACGCAGAGGGCAAAGAGCTCGTTGGGGGCGACTTCAATGCTAAAGCAATCGAATGGAGCATGCCTCAGACGGATCCGCGGGGAAAACGAATCCTGGAAATGGCGGTCAGGACGGCCCTCGTCGTACTAAATTCCGGAAATACGCCGACTTTGCACCGTATTGGCTGTGAGGGAACCATACCGGACGTGACATTCGCCTCAGAGTCCTTAGTACGGAGGATACACAACTGGAAAGTATTAAAGAACTACTCAGCCAGTGATCATCAGTGCATTCTGCTTGAGATAAGTGATGCTGTCTCCCAACGTCCGTGCGCTTGGCTTTCTACAACTGGATGGAACATTAGAAGAATGGACGTCGAGAGGTTCGTCGAGGTTCTCACAGCAGGTGAGCCGCTGCAGGGAGCTTCGGAGGGGACGGAAGAACTGGCAGCTCAAGACATGGTGAACTCTACTATGAGCATCATTACGACTGCATGCTGCGCTTCTATGCCCCGTCGAAGACCCCGGCACGGCAAGCCCCCAGTGTACTGGTGGTCTACTGGAATGGCTGAAAAGTGGAGGGAGTGTCACAAGCTTCGACGTGAGGCTCAACGGGTGCGGAACCGTGACGAGGCATGCAACCAGGTGGCAGCATATAAGTCGGCCAGGAAATGCCTTCCAAACTAATCAACAGTAGCAAGGCTCGCTGCTGGCAAGACCTAGTGGACAATGTGAACAAGGATCCGTGGGGCCTTGGCTACAAGCTGGTCATGGGGAAACTTGGTGCCCTACGGAAGCCTTGTACACATGACGCGGAAAAGATGAACGTGATAGTGCGGGGACTCTTCCCCGTCAGTCCCATCCGTGTTGACGCTGTCCATGGTGAAACAACAGTAGAGTGCGCACTCTTTACACAGCTGGAACTGGAGGAGGCAGTCCTCTCCTTGAAAGCGAGGAAAGCTCCAGGTCCAAATGGTGTTCCGGCTGAGGTGTTGCGGCTCGTCTATCACCATTGTCCTGACTTGCTGCTCAGCACATTCAACGCTTGCCTACGGGACGGAGTTTTCCCGGTACGATGGAAGGTGCCGAGGCTCGTGCTGCTCAGCAAGGGAAAGGGAAACCCCCAATCGCCGTCTGCATTCCGCCCGTTATGCATGCTAGACACGGCTGGGAAAGTGCTAGAGAAACTCATCAAGGGAAGACTCACTGACGCGATTCGTGCTGCTGGGGACCTATCTCCTCGGCAGTACGGCTTTAGAGCAGGACGTTCTACCATTGACGCGATTGCGGAGGTGGTAAACGCGGTCCAAAGGGCAGAGGTATATAGTCGCACCAAGCGACGGATCGTCCTGTTGGTGACACTCGACGTCAGTAATGCCTTCAACTCCGCTAGATGGGTGGATATTCCGGACACGCTGGAAAACTCTTTTCAAGTTCCAGAATATCTAATGCGGCTTTTGAGGAACTACCTAAAGGACCGAAGCCTGCTCTACGACACGACACAGGGCCAACGAAGGATGGAAATTACATCGGGTGTTGCCCAGGGATCTATCCTTGGTCCGGACCTGTGGAACGTGTCTTACGACGGGCTACTGAGACTTGAGATGCCAGATGAGTCGCGCTTGGTCGGCTATGCGGATGATGTTGCGGCTCTCGGCGCTGGACGCACCGTTGAACAAGCGCAACTTAGGCTAGGCATGCTAATGCGCCGAGTGAGGGACTGGATGACTGCTCGCGGGCTTAGTTTAGCACTGGAGAAAGCCGAAGTGGTCATCTTGACAAAAAAGAGAATCCCTAGAGTAAGGATGATCAGTATTGGAGATATACAAATCGAATCGAAGCCAGCGGTGAAGTACCTGGGGCTACTGATCGACTCGAAGATGAGTTTCTCTGAGCAAATCAGGACAACGGCTGAGAAGGCTGCTTCGGGAATATCGCCCCTGAGTCGACTTATGGCCAACGTAGGGGGACCCAGCCCATCAAGAAGACGCCTCTTGATGAGTGCTGTAGGGTCAGTGCTACTGTACGGAGCAGAGGTATGGGGCGGCGCTCTCAGCAAGGAGGTATACCGAAAAAGTTTGGCACAGGTACAGAGAAGGGGAGCACAGAGAATTGCATCTTCGTATCCAACAGTCTCCGACTCGGCGGTGAGAGTGATTGCAGGCGTGATACCTGTCGCCCTCCTTGCTAGAGAGCGCCGCGCTATCTACCTGCGCCGAAACGAGGATGCGAGGGAGATAGTTGTCCGCGAGGAGAGACAGCGCTCGCTCAACGATTTTTTTTTTTTTGTGGTGGGGAGGTGAAGGCATTTATGCCCGCCGCTCAACGATTGGCAGCAGTCTTGGGTCAGTTGCACGAAGGGAAGGTGGACTGCGCGCCTCAACCCGGATATGAGACCGTGGCTAAATCGAAGGCATGGTGAGACTGACTTCTATCTGACCCAGCTTTTGAGCGGGCACGGGTGTTTTCAGTCTTACCTGCACAAAATCCGTAAGTCACGGTCCCCCGATTGTCGGTTTTGCCCAGGAGAGGAGGACAATGCCTGTCACACATTTTTTGCATGTACAAAATGGGCCAGGCTGCGAAGGGAACTCTACAGGGAGACGGGAGAGCTCACCCCGGATAATATAGTTGCGGTGATGCTCGAATCGGTTGACAAATGGAACCAGGTGGCACATTATGCTTGGGCAGTCCTAAAATATAAAAGGGACTCACAGCAGCCGGGGGCGCTGGGGCTGGGGGATCGCTCTTCTGGCATTTCTTCTTCCCCTCTCCCCTCCCGCTAGAAAAGGGACTCCCCAGCTTGAAGGCGCCCCACGGCGTAACAAATCGAGACCTGGCCCGAAGTAATGTGTCAAACGGTTCCGGGCTGGGTTCTCAGGTTGACAGGGGAGGTGTTTAGTGGGTAGTCCAGTCGCGCATGGGAGTCCCACACTCTGTGCATAAATAGCATTCACCTCCCTACCACAAAAAAAAACTTCCCTGTAATTTTTATTTCCCCATCATCTCAATCCTACCCGTTTCCCTTATTTTCGATTGCACAAAAATTGTATATAATTAAAATTTTAATTTCCCCACTAACAGCATTTATACATTTTTCTACACAAAACCTAATTCTTTCCTCGATACTAACTAATGTTATTCATTAGCTCCCACTAACAACTTTTATTTTTCATACTAACAAAAATTCATTCACGTTTCGATGAATTTTATTCCTTCCCAGGGTCAATTTTGATGGTTCTTCTGCTGGTCTAGATGGTAAGCAGTTCTCTTTTCGAGCCACTACCTTAGCAAGAAACTTTAATATCCACTTGGATGAACTAGCATCTAGCCTATATATTCTTCTGAAAGGACCAGCAGAAGAATAGTATTGGATATTCCGGCAGCTCAATCCCAATTTTATGTGGCCTATTTTGGAAGCTGCGTTGAAGGAGCGTTATGGATCTCATTGGTCCGACGTAGATGTGCGGCGAGAAATTGATGCGCGTTTCCAGAGGCCAGACGAATCTTTCCGTTAGTTTCATGGCTCCATAATGGAGATGGCTTTGCGTCTTAAAAAATCGGTTATCCGATTTTCACATGCAGGCCATCCTATTACGGAGCATGGACGAACAAATGAGGAATCATTTAGCAGGCTTAGAGTTTGCATCGACGACAGAGTTAGTTCGTCACTGCACTGGAGTTGAATCACCCGCTAGCTTTAGAGCACAACCTTTTCGGGATCGCTTTCGGAGATTCGCTTTGGAGCCAGTATCAGTATCCTTGGATCTGGAGCCTTGGACCTACTGTCCGACTTGGGTTTGCATATACATTCTATGCATGCTCATATCCAGACTGCATCAGGGCACAAGGATCCAGTTCTGGGATACGTCACCACGTTGGTGCGATTTAACAACAACACCAAATTGATGAGATTCCTGGTTGTTCCTTCCTTGACGCACACAGTGTATCTTGGAATTGACTTCTGGGATCTCTTCAAGATAGCATCAATCCAGGTCAACGCTATCGAAGCAGCCTCGGAGCCTCCGAGTCCTGAATTCCATCTGTTGTCTCCAAAAGATCAGCAACGACTGGACTTTGTCAAACAATAGTTCCCATCGTATAATGCGAAAGGCTTGGGTAGAACCAGTCTCGTGTCTCATCACATTGACACTGGTTCTGCTCGACCCAATAAGCAGCGGCATTATGCTGTCGCGCCTGTTATACAGAAACTGTTGTATGACGAACTCGATCGTATGTTGTCTTTGGGGGTAATAGAGGAAAGTCAGAGTTTGTGGAGTTCTCCTGTGACCCTTGTCAGAAAACCCGGCAAGGTGCGTTTATGTCTTGACGCTAGACGCCTCAACGAGATGGCCGTTAAGGACGCCTATCCATTGCCGCTGATTGAAGGTCTTTTGGCACGGCTGCAGAGTACCAGGTTCATCACCAGCTTGGACCTGAAGGATGCCTTTTGGCAAATACGTTGGATTAGCAAGTAAGGAGAAAACGGCCTTTACTGTCCCTGGCAAGCCTTTGTACCATTTCAAGGTCATGCCGGTCGGTTTGTGTAATGCTCCCCATACGATATGTCGGTTGGTGCATAAAATAATACCGCATGAGCTGCAGGACAAGGTATTTGTTTACCTCCATGACCTGCTTGTTACGAGTTCAACATTTGATGAGCACTTGGTGCTCCAGAGTACCATTGAAAAACTGCTTAGGGACGCCAATTTGACCATCAATGTTGAAAAGAGCAAGTTCATCAAGGAGGAGATCAAATATCTGGGCTTTGTAGTGAGTGATGGTATCCTGCGCACCAAAACGAAGAAGGTTTCTAGTATAGTCTCCTATCCTGAACCCCGAATGACCAAAGACGTGAGACGGCTCATGGGCATGGCAGGATGATACAGGCTTTTTATTCCAAACTTCGTCTCCGTTATAGCCCCTCTAACAGATTTGCTAAAGGACAAACGCGCCTTCAAGTGGTCAATTGTTAATTTCTGCTCCAGTGCTGGCCAACCATGACTTTACGAAGCACTTCTATATCCAGTATGACGCAAGTACAGTGGGTATTGGAAGTGTTTTGTTCCAGAAGGACGATGAGGGTGGAGAGCATTCAATCGCATATATGTTGATGAAGCTCAACGCTACGCAACGTAACTATAGCATTACCGAATTGGAATGCTTAGCTGCGGTGCAAAGCGTAAAGAGATTCAGGGCATACATCAGAGGGTTACCCTTCCCCATCATAACCGAACATGCCAGTCTAAAATGGATGATGCAACAGTCGGACCTTTCTGATCGATTGGCTTGCCGGAGTCTGAAATTGCAAGGGTTCAACTTCCACGATTCATTCCTGTAGTGGTCCGCCGCCGTATTAGACAAGTGACATACGAGCTTGAAGATGAGTCCATTGCATGAGATCCGACTCATAATTACCCCTGGTAACATTCCTTGTTTGCCTGGCTGAATGAGACACTCAAGGTCTGGGTCGTTCCCAAGATTCTTGTGGATTCCGGCGTACCGGCTTTCCCCCATTCGCAACTTCAAATTGCCGCCGTAACATCTCCACCCTCCTTTGGGGACATATACCCTTTTCCCCAGTAAATTTATTTATTTTTATTAACCTTTAACAATTTCCTTATAATTTTTCTTTTCCCATCATCTCGATCCTACCCTTTTCCCTTATTGTTAATTAATCAAAAAATAATATATAATTATAATTTGAATTTCCCCACTAACAACACTCCATTCACTACAATACTTCTCATTAACAAAATTTCATTCGATATATTTTTCTTAATAAAACCTAATTCCTTCCTCGATACTAGCTAATGTTATTAATTAGCTCCGACTAACAAATTTTATTCACGTTTCCCTACTAACAAATTTCATTCCCATGCCCATCAAAAAAGAAGCATTATTGAAGTTGCTAATACAATGAATGGGAAATCAACAGAAGGTGACTCCGTTGATAGCGTCGTGGATTCTAGACCGGGGTCTGCTGGGACCCAGAGTTCAAGTTCCCCGAGCGCAGGAAAGCACTCGTTTTGAAGTATTGGTAAAAGCAATTGTTTCCGTATATATATGACAATTTGCATCTAATCAAACGCTTCCATGGTTTTGCAAATTGCCATATATGCAAAATGGAAATTGTTGCGTTTGTCGCTACGAAAAAGATGTGTGGGTAGCGGAATCGAAGTGTATTGAGCTTCAATTATGTTACCTAGATGCCGCAGTGGTAATTAGGAATGAAATGATTACGGGATTGGATTTTTGGGTGTGAAATTTTGGGATTGGGATAAAGTCAGTCAGTTTTGGACTTTGGGGAATAAGAGGGACTGCTTTCGGCAAGGGAGTTTTAGCGAGTTTTTCGATGACGACGGGGAAAGAATAATAAAAGTCTTGATTTTGGAAAATTTGTGAAAGTTGTTTTGATATGGAAAATTAGTGAATGAAGAGCCTTGATTATGATTCGGAGAGATTTTGGAGTGAATGAAATGAAGTTTGGGTAGTCTGTGTAGCCTAGTGGTTAGAGCATGAACGCATAAGCCGAAGGTCCCAGGTTCCAATCTCGTTGGGAGCAACTTGATTTAGTTCAGGGGATTTTTCGGACAGACTACAAGTGTTCACTCAGTGGTGATATGTACTGATTTAATCAGATCATATCATTGCTGAGCAGGCGCACGGGAGCATGGTACTGACCAAACCAACTTCCGAAGAAATCAATACGGTCATGAAAATGGGATACTCTAACTATCTCTAAGCGAAGGCCCGAGAGGGGCTGTAGTGCTACAAAGAAGAAAGAAGAAATGAAGTTTGAAAGTGTAGTGACATTATTAACTAAAAGTAAAATTTTTCCGGAGGGATAAGAGAGTTTAAATTTTGTGCGAGTGAAGTTTAAGTGGGCGAAACAAACGCAAAAACAAAATTAGGTGGGCTGGAGCCGGAAGAAAGCAGTGGCGGTTCAAGATATATAAAAAAAGAAATCTAAATAGTTTTTGAATTGGAAAGAAAATTTGTCACCGTGAAGAAATTACTGAGGAAAAAAGATCATTCAGTGTCGGGATTTCAAAAACTAATGGAAAGGGGAAGTATAAATTAAGAACGAAAGTCTATTAATGAAATAAAAAGTGAAACAAAAATCAAACGTTAATCTGAGTTTAATTATTACCGGGATCAGTGAAGGATGAATATATTGCCAGGTCTCCGAAGAGAAGGTCTACCGTTTGTGAAAAGTGGCCGGTTTGGATTGTGTTTTAAGTAGTGTTAATATTTTTAAATTGGAGATAATTTTCAGTGCCCCCGCTTCGGTTGCCGAGCGCTCTGCAGCATCAATAGGGGTGAGTAAATTACACATTTTTCGTTATATTTTCTTTTAATTATATTTTTTTGTCATAATTAAATTGCACATTTTTCGTTATATTTTCTTTTAATTATATTTTTTGTCATATTTGAAATTCGTTTTTTTTTGTATCTTATCACAATTATATCATTAATATATTTTTTTCTTTAATTAAAAATATTTGCTGGTTTTTATAGCAGCGGTTTCGAAATTCATTTATTCGTTTGATCAATTCATTAAATTATTTAAAGACAAAGGAGTTAGCTTGCTTTATAATATGGCTCATTTCATGAATTATTGTTGTGTTTATTTTTCTTACTTCAAATAAAACGGCCACTATGTTGTAAAGAAAAATAATTTTTTTCATTTCTCAAGATGACCTCCTTGTCTCCCGTCCGTTCCTTTCGTGTTAGTGTTTACATGTTTGGTGGCTCAGCAAGAGCTAAGGGTGTCCCGGAAGTCCCACGACACGACTGAGCGCTAGCCGGCCTCAGTATGCCACCCCGGGTTACTCACCACTCTGCTAGAGATTAATATTAAAATAACCCGCGGTTACGATTATGAAAAAAAAACACATGTTTAATTTCCACAAACTTTATTGAAAGAAACTACCGTACAATTGAACTTTCCGTGTACGTAAAGTGCAATTAAGGTACCCCAACGCAGCCTCACGTTGGGCGAAATGGCTAGGGGAGGCTTGGCCGTACCTTCGCGTATCAAGAATGGAAAACTTATTCGCGGCGCGCGATTGCTTTCGCGGTTTTATACATTAATTTTGTTCGCGTTGCAACAATTTGTTCTCACGAAATTGTTGCAATTGCGAAAACTAGAAAAGTGCATATGACCTCTAGCATATGCATTAAATTACATTCAGAAAAAATGCGCGTGGAGGAAATGGGAATGAAATGCTGCAATATGAGTAAAATGTGCAGACGAAATTCAGTAGAATTTTGTCTGTAAAAATGTGGGAAAATTTATTATAGTTTTATGGAAGATGGGTGTACTATAACACCCCCACCGTTAGAATGAGGCTCCGACGAAATTACGAATTTTCGGTGCTTGCAATTTACGTACACGTTTAACAATATTATACAAATTATTATTATTATAATTACAATATCTGAACCCAGGCTTACTATGTTATCGTTTTTTGTTTTTAATATAATTTCATCAATGTTATTTTCTGATTTTATTTGTTTCAAATACAATTCTTCTATCTTAATTTCAGGAAATGTTAAGTTTTCTTTTACAGATTTAATAAATTTGGGTAAAACTACTCTATCGTAAACTTTTAGATAGTAATTCGAAAATGTTTTATTTAAGATTTTAGTTTTGCAATTTTTAAATTTTATTAGAAAGGTTCCATGGATCGTTACGTTATTTCTGTTACAGTTATTTTCAATGTCTCCGTAGAAGTTTTTGAAAACAATAATGCCTGGTGTTATTTGTTTTATTTCTTGATGGTTAAGTATTTGCATCTTACAATGTGTTTCTCCTGGTTCTATGATGCTTTGAATACATTGATTTTTAATTTCTTTTAAGTTATCTCTAAGTCCTTTGTTTATTTCAACATCATAAATTTTATTGTTGGGACCAACTAAAATTGAATTTAATTCCAATGACAATGATTTATTTTGGATGGTTGGAATCGGTTCAATTGAAATTTTGGTTAAAGTTTCTAGAGAATATTTTGGTATTGCCAAAATAATTGAAATTATTCGATCACTCGACGAAACAGCCGTTTTTATGTTTGAGTACTGTTCAAAGTCTTCTATAAGGTCTAGTTCTGTTTTTGTAAGTATGTTTTTGTTAACAAGTCCTAGTTTGCTTGAAAGGATTGTCTGTTCTATGTCCGTTATGTGGTTCCTTAGGAGTGAGATGTCGTTATCAATTTGATACACATTTTGAATGAAGTCTACTTCATCTCTAAGGGTTGCTATTTTATTTTGGTTCAAGTCCTTGAATTTATTCAGATAATTTGTTATTGTTATTTGCTGGGTATTTATATGCTTTGTTATGTTTTCAATTTGAGAGGAAAGAATTTTATTAGTTATCAATGTTTTATCAATTTTGTCAGCGAGATTCTTTTCGTTTCCTGAGATTCCTTTAATTGTGTCTTCGATGTCGGTCCTATCGTCATCGTCCATTGTCCCTGCGACGTATTTTAGTCCTTTTCCCAATATATTTATCAGTCCGCGTCTTTGTCTTTGATGAGGTATTAAATTGTTAATTTTAGATTCTAGGAGCTCGAAATTTTTATTTATAGTTTCTAATATTATTTTTGATTCGGATGTGGAAGCTGAAAGGGTGTTGATATTTTGTTGAATAAGTCGTAATGTATGTTCATATTCGGTTGTATTGATGATATGTAATATATTTGTGTAGTACTCGATTAGCTTGACGTCGCCTATTTTGATTGGAATGTAGCCATTGTTTATGTTGAGGTCCTGAATGTCTATTGTCTGTGCATTGATCATTGTCCATAGGGTGATAATCATCAACAGTGGAGTCATGGTCCTGAAAGAAATATTCATTTTAGGTATTGGTAGGAGGTTGAGAAGTAGAAGGACGATTTTTTCTTTTCTTTTTAGGTTTGGATTTAATTGTTGGATTGTTCAGATCTTGATGTTTCTTTTTACTTTTTATATGGGTACGGTAATATTTATTTTGGTTATCCAGGTCGAGTATATGGTCTACGTCTATTTTCTCAGTATTAATTTTCCTAAATTTAGAATGGTTTTTACCTCCTCTAATTTCTTTTATAAAGTTTGGTCCAGGTTCGATTTCCTCATCTGATCTATTTTTGTTGAGTTTAGTTATGGTCTTCTGTTTCTTTTGTAGGATAGTTTCATATATAGAGTTATAATCGTTTTGGTGAATTTGGCAATTGACAAAGTCTATTGGCTTTTTGTTTGTAGTGGAATGTTTGGTATTATAATAAAAGGATATGATTTTAAGAATCTTTTCCTCGACTGAACTTTGGTTATTAAGTTCGTCATGTTTAAGGAGTCGGATGTGTTCATTTATTGTATTATGCAGCCTTTCTATGTCTGCTTTAGATGTATGATTACTGTTGGAAGTGTAGTGGATTTCCACATTTTCGTTTGATAGGAAATCTCTCAGAGGGATTGCTTTAAACCCTAGTTCATTATCGACAATTAATTTTTTGGGTGTGCCAAACTGGCTAAAGTAGTACGCTAGTCCTCTTCTGAACTCGTTCCATGTTCTTCCGAGAATCTTTATTGCACAAGCGTGTTTTGAGAATTTATCTATTATTGTTAAAAATAATAACTTTTCGAGAGTATAAAACACGTCAACATGAATTATCTCTCCAGGTTTTTGTGGAGTTTCAGTGATTTTGAATAATGGTTTCGGAGGATTTCTAACATATTTCTCGCAGTTACAAACTTCACAATTATTGATGAAGCTTGTTACTCTGTCTACGAGTTTAGGACAATAGTATTTCAGTTTTAATTCCTTTGAAACTTCCTCGATTCCACGATGATTGTTTCTCAAATGTTCTTCCTCAATAATTTTAGCTAAGTCTTCTTCGTTTGTTATGTCTTCTAGAAGGACATTGCATCTAAGAATTTTGAATTTGCCGTTTGTTATGAAATTGTTGGAGAAAGCGGAATATATAATCTGAAAAAACTCTTCATTTTCTATAAGAATTGCATTTAATCCGTTTGGATTGAAGTGATTTTTAAGCAGCGTAATAGCGTCTTGTTCGTCTAATTGTTTCGCGTTTATTATAGTTCGGTTTTTATCGAACACTTTTTCTTTTTTAATTCTTAAAGAGCCTGAATTTGATTTTTTTATTATTATTTGATTTTTAAAGATATTGATACAAGAGGTAGTTGTGGGGATATTTGAAAGATTTTCTGCAAGATTTACTTCTGGTAAAGGAATTCTGGAAAGAGTATCTGCATTTATATTTTTTGCACCTTCTTTGTATTTAATTGTGTAATCGAATTCTGAAAGTTTAAGTCTCCATCTAACCAATTTCGAGTTTGGCTCTTTTATAGAAAATAACCAAGTTAAAGGTCTGTGATCTGTCTCAATTACGAATTTACGTCCAAAAAGATAGGGTCGGAAATACTTGGTAGCCCAAACTATAGCTAGGAGTTCTTTTTCTATGAGGCTATAGTTTATCTCATGTTCGTTTAAGGTACAGCTAGCATAACTGATGGGTCGTCCTTCTTGTGAAAGTACGGCACCAAGTGCATACTTGCTAGCGTCGGTAGTAAGAACAAATGTTTTTTCAAACTCTGGGTAGGCTTGTTCGTTAGTTAGAAGGATTTTTATAATTTCGAAGGAACGAATATATTCAGGATCTGATATATTTAATTTTGCATCTTTTTTCAAGTATTTTGTCATTGGTTTGATAATTTTTGAGTAGTCTTTAATAAATTTTCTGTAGTAACCAGCAAGACCGAGAAATTGTTTGATTTGTTTAGGGGTCTTGGGGATTGGAAATTTCTGGACACATTCCACTTTCTGTGGATTAGGTTTTATCCCGTCTCTAGTAACTGTGTGTCCTAGGAAAGCGGTTTCTCGTTTCAAAAATTCGGACTTATCCAATTGAACTTTCAGATTGGATTCTCTAAGTCTATTGAAAATTTTAGTTAATGAATCGATGTGCTCCTGTAAAGAAGTGGAGAAGATAATTACATCGTCCAAATATACGAGACAAATTTTGTTTATATAATCGGATAGAATATTGTTCATCAGACGTTGGAAGGTTGCAGGGGCTGTCTTTAACCCAAAAGGCATCCGCAAGAATTCATAATGCCCACCTTCAACGCTAAAGGCCGTTTTATGGATATTTTTATCCTCAATCTCTATTTGATAGAAACCTTTCGCTAAATCTAGCGTAGTGAAATACTGGCTTCTTCCCAGTTTTTCTAGGATTTCTTCAATATTCGGAATAGGGTACTTATCATCGATCGTAACTTCGTTAAGTTTTCGATAGTCGATGACAAGCCTCCATTTTTGTTTCCCACTTGCATCCATCTTTTTAGGTACAATCCAGACTGGTGCTGAGTAGGGAGATTTGCTAGGCCTTATAATTTTCTTTTCAAGCATTTCTTCTATCTGCCTTCGTACTTCATCCTTATGAATGTACGGATACCGATAGGTTTTTGCAACTATTGGCATGTTATTTTCGGTACGAATTTCGTGCTTGATAAAGTTAGTGAATGTTAAGTCTGAGTTTTCGTTATAGAAAATATCAGAAAACGACTTTATTGTCAAAACCAGTTTTTGTCTTTCTTCTTTATTGAGATGGTCCATTCTCATCTGGTTTAGAATGAAAGAAGACTGTTTTGGTGTATTTTCGATTATGTTAAAGTTTTCAATAGTGATAGGTGTGGTTTCTTGTGGGAAGAATTTCACCTTTGTAGGGCCGTCGCTTAGTACCTTTACTAAAGCGGGCATTCTAAAGTCCTCTACGTCGTACACGCCTTCCTCGATATGGATCCTTGCATCTTTGGAGGACCTACCGGGAAAGTGTACCAATCCATTCTCTTGATGAACGGGCACGGATACTCTGTAGAGTCCAGCTTTGCTGAAAAGGCAATATTGATCCTCTTCTTCGGTTTCGAAGAGAATCGGGACCTTTTTGTCACCAGAGTATAGCATCTTGCTTTTATAATCAATCGTTGCGTTGAGTTGTCGCAACACATTGTTACCTAGGATTCCATCGTATAGGCCGTGGAATTTACAAACAAACAATTCAATTTTTTGGGTTTTATCACCCAATTCTTCAAAAAGGGGGATTTTAACTTTTTCGTGGATGTCGATAGTATGTTGCAGGGTTTTTAGATTTATGCAGGGTGTATTTACTTTCCATTTAGGATGGCAAATGCCTGGATTAATGAGCGAATGAGTGGCCCCTGTATCTATAATAAATTTTAAGGGCCTTGATTTAGTCTTAAGAGTTATATAAGGCAGTTTTCGTCCGAGGCCTGCAGCGGAAAATTTTCCACTGCCTCGTTTGTATTAATATCCAAGGGCTCGGGAGTTGGTTGTCTTTCTAGATACCGTGGATTACCAAATGGATTGTAAGGATCTTGTATGTTGTTTTGAGAGGGCCTGTAGTTTGAGTCGTTTTGTCGTGTCCGCCGTGTGTTTTGTTGGTTATTATTATTATTGTTGTTAAACCTATTATTGAAATTCTGGTTGTTGTTAAATCTATTACTATTGCTATTGCTAAACCTATTATCATTACCGGAGTTATTATTTCTAGAATTATTATTATTATTACTATTCTGATAATTATTGTTATTATTTTGTGATCTATTGGTATTTGTATTACTGTTATTATTGTTACGATTTAAGTTGTCATTTTTCTGTTGTTTGTTTGTGTTCTGTCCATTTGTCTGGTTTTTGTTTGGTTGGTAGATTTGTCCGTTTGAGCCGTAATATGCGTATCCCGCTGAAAATAAAATATTCATGGCAGCTTCTAGGGTATCGGGGTTTCTACAACATAAGATTGTTTTCATAGGTTCGGGGATTTTATTTTTAAATATATTGAGGGCTGTTCTTTTGTTATTGCGGGCACATTCATTTGTTGCATTGCCTGCGCCCAGGACTATTAAGGTTTTGTTGTTAAGTCTCCTTAGCTTGCTTTTTATTTCGTTGTAGAATTCCAGGGTATTTGTTTTAAAGGTAACACCCCGAAGAATATCATAGAGTTCGTCTGTGTTAAGACGATCTCCGAAATTATTCAGGAGGACTTCTTTCATGTCTTGCCACAGGACAGCGTGGCAATTGATTTCAATTGTTTCTTTTGCTTTGCCTTTTAATTTACTTTTAATGACGTCCCCAAATAGAAGCTGGGATGCTTCATTAAAGGTTGATAGGACAGGATGTATCCTATCTACGAGATTAATAAAGTTTTGCAGATTTTCGGGTCTGCCGTCGAATTCAGGAAGGCTATGCAAGTATTTTAGGGGGTTAATTTGAATGGAAGGGGCTGCTTCGGCGTGTGCCATTTTTTTTTTTTTTTAAATGATTTATGTGTTCAAATCTATGGGATCCGAACCACCCTTACAAAAATATTTAATTAATTTATGGAATCCGCACAAAAATATGTTTGTTAAATCATATAAATGAGGATTATTTAAAATATGTGTGTCTATAAAATATGTATCTATAAAAATGGTATGGAAAAATATATATATATATATATATATATATATATATATATATATATATATATATATATATATATATATATATATATATAAGTAAGATAAGAAAAATATGTACAATATATTAATATATATGCGGACTGGTAATATAAAGTTACGATTGCTCCTTCACTTTGTCCTTATGTTTTGAGGGGTTGAATCCACTATGTTTTATCACTGTTTTTTAATCGGTTAATTTTTAAGTTTAATTTTTATGTATCCTTGGTAAGGAAAAAATTTCACTGAATTTCACTCTTCAGATTTGTGGCTTTATTTAATTAATTTTTCAGTTTAAAATTTTCACTTCACTTGCGCTGATTTTAATAAGTTATGTTGTTTTTATTTTGATGTACAATATTATTTATTTTAGTTAGGATATTTTCTATTAGAATTTATAACACTCTTTTAAATTCTCTCTCATCCTTTTTCTTCGCGTTGATGTCACTCTTTGCAATTTAACTTCGTTTTAATTCACTTTACTTTTGAACGTTTTATGTTTTCGCAAATTTTAAATAATTCACTGCATATTTGTTTTAATTCTTCTTTGAGTTCACTACTCGTTCACACTGCAGTGTCACACTTTTAGCACCTTTGCTAAATTTCCTTCCTTTGATCCTTCTTTGGAATTCACTACACACTTCACACTGCTGTGTCACACTTGTAGCACCTTTGCTAAATTTTGTATACCGCGGCGCTGTTTTTACTTAAAAACATGCGATTTATTCGCGTCGGCGTTGAATTAAATAATTTCCTCCTCTTGGGGATTTAATTTAATCACTTTTCGCGAACGCGACGTCAATCCGCTTTAAGGTTTTTTAAAAAACCAAATAGAATCCTTTCTATTTAGCGGATCCTACCGACTGCGCCATTAAAATAACCCGCGGTTACGATTATGAAAAAAAAAACACTTGTTTAATTTCCACAAACTTTATTGAAAGAAACTACCGTACAATTGAACTTTCCGTGTACGTAAAGTGCAATTAAGGTACCCCAACGCAGCCTCACGTTGGGCGAAATGGCTAAGGGAGGCTTGGCCGTACCTTCGCGTATCAAGAATGGAAAACTTATTCGCGGCGCGCGATTGCTTTCGCGGTTTTATACATTAATTTTGTTCGCGTTGCAACAATTTGTTCTCACGAAATTGTTGCAATTGCGAAAACTAGAAAAGTGCATATGACCTCTAGCATATGCATTAAATTACATTCAGAAAAAATGCGCGTGGAGGAAATGGGAATGAAATGCTGCAATATGAGTAAAATGTGCAGACGAAATTCAGTAGAATTTTGTCTGTAAAAATGTGGGAAAATTTATTATAGTTTTATGGAAGATGGGTGTACTATAACAATTAATGTCTTCAACTGCGATAACTTCCGCGGCTGCAACAACGGTGCGCCATGCCATACAGCTCATCAAACAATCGATCGTTTGCGCACAAAATTCGGAAATCGTATAATCAGCTTGCTGTGTTGTACGACAGATAGTCGGGCGGACAGACAGGTACTGAATTAATAGGGTGTTGTGGGAAGAATTTTTTTATAAAACTTTAAAAAAAGCGAATAAAAAATATACGTATGAAAGTGATAACCATTTTTCCTATAGAATTCGTTTTCGCCTAAAAGTTTTGATCGTTTAGAGTACTTATACATATTTTTAAATTTAGACAGAAGGATATGGATATTTCCTATCTGATTGAGAAATCTTATCTGAAAATATAAAAATAAAATCAAGCTTCAATTTAGTACAGGCTTTTATTGCAATTTCAAGAATTTCTGAATTGTATATAAGAAGTATCTTTGAAATGTTATTAAAGTTTGATTTTTAATCAGTTTCTAAAATCTAAAATACATTTCTTTTGAATAAATTTATTTTCGGTTGTTTATAAAAGTTAAGATATGATTGATTTGATTTATTCTTTTTCAAGCCGAAAATTTGTCGTTTTCACAGAGGAGGTTGTCCTTGCTCCATGCTTTGCATAAAAGTATTTGTCATTAAACAAGAGTAATCTTCAGCTTGAGGCACAAGTGTTGCAGCTCCTAAAAGTAATAGAAGTAGTGCTTGAATGGGCAGCGATGTGCGCGCTATTCTGCTAAGGAATCTGTAGCTCCGATAAAAAACACTAGTATCGAGGTTTTCTCGGATAGATCTTACATTCCTGGAATGTAAAAAAAATCGATAAGATTATTTAAATCTTATAGTCAATAAATGTTTGATATGGTGATGCAATAATTGAGTATATTTATGACGACGTTTGGTGTTTGTTAAGTGCCAACGGAAAAAGCTTTTAACATACTTCTCGAAGCGAGACTTTCAGATTTTGGATTTTCCGCATAACTTAAGGGTATTAGAACGTAAGTAAATGGAATAAATGTCAATAAGTTTTAAGAGCTTCAAATTCAAATGCGCTTGATCGTTTTTAATAACATAAAACGTGTTTCAATAACATTAAAGTAAAAAATATACATATAATGGCTCACTTGGTATTCAACAATATTACATTTAAAAAACTTAGTTGAAAAACGATTATATTTTTATCAAATGTGAAGTTTTACACATAAATTAATTATAACAAGTTGAGTAAGCAGGAGAGTGCTCCTACCAGAAGGTCTTTGTAAACATCCTAGGGTTAGAAACAAGTTTTCTAATGGCGTGAATCGATAACTTGAATTATTCATCCAATACTTAGATATGAAATCGTTCAAATTTATACAAAAGATGCACAGTTTCTTTCATAAGCACAGTGCAGTCGCCATTTTAATCTAGCTTAAATGATTTTTCTAAATGCTCGGCCGATTGAAGATGATCAAGTTAAACACTATTCCTTAAATTTTCATGAAAATTGAACGAAAATAAAAGTGCCGAAGTCAATTTTAAATATATATAGGGTTTTCCAATAAGAGGTGTTATTTTGAATAGATCTTCTGATTTAACACCCTGCGACTTCTTCCTTTGGAGCCACGTGATAGAGAAGGCCTATGCCAATAGCCCAGCGTCGATTCAATTTCTCAAAGATGAAATTCGTGAGGCTATCGAGGACATAGGGCCACTTGCGATTTGGTTATGGAAAATTTCATGAAGAGGATAGGGTCCTGTAAGCGTGTCGTAGTGGTTATTTGCTCAATGTTAATTATTGCTATTCACGGCATATCTTCTTCTTTACAATGAAATAAACATTCGATCATTTGTATTAAAAATGGCATTTTTCTTTTAATATCAAAATCACACCTCTTATTGGAAAACCTGTAATGAATCATGCGACGCCGCTGGCGACCACTACTAACACACTTTGCTGCCAGGTGGCTTGTCATTTCAAGTTGGTTGCGACGAGCGCACATCCCACGTCAATTTTGTCGTGGGATGTCAAGAAGATTTGACAGCCACATGGGAGGAAAGTGTGGAAGTAGTGGCCGTCACTCAGGAAGAAGTCCCGGAGGGTGCCAACAAGCAGCAAAAAGGCTTGAAATTAACAGGAAGAAGAACTTTCCCACAAATTGGTCATCACAGATATCCATCGACTATTCAAAAGTAGTAAATGTCTCAGAAATTGGAATTGGTAAGTCGGCGAATGCAAAGTTTGTTTTTCCGCTTCGAGTTAAAATAACATTTTGTGATGTTTAGACTAACCGCGGATATCATCAATCAATCCATGCAGAGAACGGAACCAGATCTACGAGGATACAAAACACCGCCAATAGAAAATTTGGGAGCTACACTGGACCAATTCGATACAATAGACTTCTCTGATTATGATCTACGCAAACGTGATGGATGTCCGTATTTGCCTAGATTAAAGTGCCTGCATTAAACAACAACCGGATAATACGAATGGGCGATTGCTTGCATGAATGTATCCCCAATTTGGAGTCAGTAGTTCTTGCTGGGAGCAATATTCAGGAGTTGAGCGATTTGGAACCACTCACGCACCTCAAAGAGCTGGAAACATTGTGCTTGCTTGTAAACCCCGTATCTACAAGGCCATATTGCAGTGAGTATGTTGCATTAAGTTAAATCCGATCCAATCCGAAGGTACTACTATGATTAAAACAAAAATAACAAACAAAATAAACAAAAATTTTCATAACCTAACATTGGGGAAATCTTGAAAAAGCAAGAAAATACGGGATTTATAAAGAGAAACAAAGTTCCAATTCATCTTAATTATTAAACTTATTTACGAGACAGACAGAAAGCATTGATTGCAGTTATATGTTGTTTTTCCTCATTTTTTAGTTTTCAAATACACCATTAACAATTTTTCCACTTCCATTGGGTACAGTAAAGAGAGGAAAAGTAATTATGAAAATTATCACCGGAGAAAAGACAAAGTCGAAAAAAAAATGAGTAAAAAATTGAGAAAATAAATATAAATCGCAAATTAAGAGAAAATATAACGATGAAGACTTGTAACCCTATTGTTCGTACATGTATAAAGTAGAAATAAAAAAATTAGTTTGAAGGAAACAACAAAAAGGTGAAAGCAAAACAAAAAACAGAAACCTATTAACTATAAACTAGTTCTTGTCAATAAATTAAAGTAATTGTAATGATAATATAATATTTAAATAAGTTACAACACAAAATAACAAGGGGGAGCAACACTGAACTATGAAACACGAGTTTTTTAAGAGTATATGATGAACCTGTGTGCGTTTTAAATAAGGTTTTAATGTTCTTTCATTTTCGGTTTCGTAAAAGTAATTATAACGAGAGAAAACTGTAAACATAATACTCAGATGGAAAACTTACATATACATCTACACCACCTGCTTGAGCATTGTGTTTACAAGAACGAAGTAAAGAATAGCTATTATTTACTAGGCAAAATATAATCGCAAGTAATAAAATGTAAAAGCAAAAATAATTGCAATAAGCAACTAACTGAAGAAAATATGATTCGACGATTTCTTTTCGATCTTTGAACCATGAACATTCAACAAGAAATAAATTATGATAAAAAATTAAATACATTACTCAAAACAATCAAATCGAAATGCAGTTATAATTACAAATATATATGTATAGACTCGAGTGCGAATTAAAATAAACAAAAAAAAAGGACTTGAAAGAATAAAAATAACGTAATTTATATAAATTGTAGTAGAAGTGCGACTATGTCGCAATGCGTCGTGCAATGTTTTCTATTCAATTTTTCATTTAGAGCCTTTTGAACTAATTTTTCCTTTTGTAACTAATATTTAAACAATCAATTACTGATATTAGTCGTGGCCTTAGTGGAGTATTAACGTTCGCTAAATTGAATTTACAAGAGAAAATGTGAGATTTGTTTTTTTATTGAAAAATAGATCGCGTATCCTAATTATGACTGCATGACACGATTACTTCCGTTTTTGACCAGGAAATTCAGAATGTCAAACAGAATTTTCACAATCCTTGGCTAGAAGTTTCCCATAATACATAATTCTACTTTTTATTTTACTATTAATATTTTCTAAATATTATTTAATTGTTTTTCTAGTTTAGAATTGATAGTCGAGTTTATTAAAATAATATGGATTGTTAAACCTTAACAACGACTTTCCTTTCCAGTGGTTCTCTTCCTTTCAACGGGAAATGAGGTGCAGGGTAGGTATGCCGTCGCGAGGGTAGGGTTTGAGAAAATCCGCTGAGGTCGGTTTCGCGTCGCGCGCGGTACGCGGTACCTTTGTTGTTTTGCCGTTTTATTAGCGTAGCGTTCGTCGGGTTGAGTTAGCGTAGCCTATTTTTCGGTACCGCGTCGGAAA
The DNA here is from genome assembly GCA_963969285.1 of Odontomyia ornata. Lineage (NCBI taxonomy): Eukaryota > Metazoa > Arthropoda > Insecta > Diptera > Stratiomyidae > Odontomyia > Odontomyia ornata. Next base: position 239,103,960 of record OZ017740.1, on the reverse strand, counting down.
TTCGGGAACGCGAAGTAAAAATTAGATTTTTGTCCTTGACTGAGTAAATGAAGAAATACGGAGTAACGTAAAATAGGTTTCCTCTCCGTATGGTTTTGTTTTGTGACGCGTTTGAAAACGGGCATGTATTGGTGGCTGAATATTGTAAATGAGCGTAACCCATTCGGAGACCCGCGACCGAAATCCTCTCCGATCTAGCTGGCCGACAAGCAGCCACCGCGTGAATGGGTTACGGTGCACGGATTGGTTGACCGGTTGGTACCATCCGTTGACACTACTCAGACTTAACGTCTAGAACCGATGAGAGGTCGGTTCCGCGTTCGCACGTAGACTTGAAAATTCATTACGAACCCTATATCAACCATAAACACGTGTTATTGTTGGTGTAATTCCATATAATTGAAATGGCTATAACTCACTTAATTATGATTCGATCTTAATTAAATTTTGTGAACATATATATCTTGTGTTAGTCTATATAATTGCAAAATTTCAAGAAGTTTAAAGGTACCGTTCAAATATGAATAATTATATATAAATAATCAAGTTACTTACTTTAATTAAATATAAATAATTAATAGTTAGTACATAAATAATAGGCATTGTTTAATAATTATAATTTCCAAGTAAATAATTGACTTTATAACGTACTGATAACCATAACTCACGCTTGACCTTGCATTAGGCCGTATATGACTGTACGATGTGCACTCTTCGCGCTCTACCTTCAAAACGGTTGGTCGTATGAAAAAAAAGTTTAAACAAAAGTTGTAGGGAATTTTATAGCCTACAACTTTTATAATAAATGCAAATCTCATTTAACCGATAGGAAGCCAGATATTCGCGAAAAACCGATTTTTGTGACCTTTGACCTTGAATATCTTGAGACGCGAACACGATAACGATTGTGACTTTTGAGACAACATTTAGAATGACAAAACAAAGGTTCATACCAATTTGCAGCTTATTATCTTTCATTCCGAGGTTGACCCCTTTTTTTACCTAATATGACTGGGCTAAGAGACAAATCTAGAATTACAGAAATCAAGAAAAACTTTGAGATGCATAACAAACATATACTTGCTTGAAAAGATAAACCAGTCCTTCTTGATTTTAACCGTCCACAATTTTGTTTCGAGATTCAAAAATTCATTGACTAAGTGGAACTGTAAGTTATAATTAGCCACACCAGCCATTTTTGATAAATAATTACTTTTACTTATTGCAAACTGACGAAGATAAAAACATGTTCACTTTGTTGACGTATGAAGTAATAAATTTATTATTATTAGCATTTGAACTTAAATACAAAATATTTTGATGACTAAAAATGCATACAATAATCAAAGTCAATGTCCATTTAGAAGAAAATCGCATTCTATACGATAATAATTTTCGTATGCTTATAATTGGAAACTTGAATAAAATGCTTACAATACAATGATAATAATTGGAATCAATAAAACATAAATGAAAATGCATATTATACAACAACTTCTTATGCTGTAGTCAATGTCCATTTCAGAGTGTTAACAGTTCTTTGCTTACAAGCTCAGGTAGGCGAATTCGCGGCTGAAAGTCAGTCAATTATATTTAATACTGATCGGAGGAACGACCGGGTGAATGGACATTGACTACTGTTGAGAACTCTGTTCAATTGTTGAACATGTTGGGGCACCATTGAATCTTTCATTAAGCGACACGTTTTTTTATGATGCAGTTGATATGGACTAGTTTTCTTCTGTATACTTCCGATTTAGACGCTGGCTATACAGACCGCGATGATGATTAGCATTATTAATGTCAGCGATACTGCGTGCTGACGTGACTGTTGTAAGGTAGTTGCAATTGCAATCGGCTCTGGCTTGAGAGAATTACCTTCAAAAATTTGCTCCTTTACTCTTGCTATTAGTTCCATAGATTTTGCGTGATACTCCTTGTCTCCGAACTCAGCTGAGGCCACTTCTTTCGCGAAGCTCGTCAATACTCCCTTTTGTTGAGTTACTTCTGATCTTAGAATGAATCGCTTGGATAGCGTAATTCTCTTTGGTGCGGATGATTCCAATGTTCTCTGGTAAATCTCCTCTCTTGCATCTTTGCAGATAACAAAGGTTGTGCTTAGTGTGCTTGCAGCAAATAGCCATGCATTTTTCATCACAAGTTCCTTCCATATTGTTTGAGAAACCGTTACCTAAACGCTGGGGCACAGTTGCTTCTTGTGTCTACTGTATAGTTCAGTAATGATACATAGGTATCGTTCGTCTTTAATTATGCATGACTTCAGCTGTGCATTGTCCAATACGAAATACGTTAGTTGATTGTGGTTAACCGCCAAGGTTGGAGTTTTTACGAAAGGGTCCAGATATTGATGCACACCTAATTCGAAAGGAATTGCAAAGACATGAATTAGCTCGTATCTATCCCTTTCGATTATATGTAAGTAACCATAGATGATTATATTTTCATCGGGGCTTGGGATCGCCGTTACTTTCACTGGAGTATGCAGAATCTCAAAGTTAGGGCCAATCTTTGATCATATCTTTTCCATGGTGTTCGTCATTGTTTCAATTGAAACGAACTGTCGAAAGCTCTCGGATTCATAGATGGTGTTTACCAGTTTTTGGTACTTCATCTGAAGCTTCCCAAAATAGTTAATCGCTATGAGATAAGTGGATATGACTTGTAAGCCAATTTTGTTGTCATCAATCTTTGCGAACCATTTTTGGATTTCGTTGATCGCATCTATCACTTGATTTAATTTCATTGTAACTTGTGCAAGCTGGGCGTCAGTGGGATGGTTGACGCTCGTTAGACGTGCGTTCAATTCTACGCTTTGTTGATTTAAGACTTGTAATATCGTGTGTTGGTTTTTATTGAAGGCGTCAATATCAGTGTAAACCTTATCATTAACACCAAAAACTGTGGTAAGAAGGTATCCAACCAAGCCTCGCTTTTTTCTGAAGCCTGTTATCGTTCGCCATTGCAGTACGTGTAGTCGGTAAATTCTTTTGTACGTTGACACATATCTTCTATCTGTTTGCTTGTGGATAGAATGTTTTTCTCATCCTGAATCACTTCTACAATCAAGTCTAAGTTTGCCACGAATGCTGTGCACTATGCCCAGTTTTTTCGATATAAAAAACTAATTTTGCCCTGAAGATGTCATAATTGTGGTGGTTGGAGCTGGTTTTAGCGTTCAAAGCTTCTGATATCATGACCGATAAGAGCATTGTTGTATTCAGCAGAGCCCGCGTCCACATACAAGTACATGGTGCAATTCTTGGTCTCTTTGCTTTGTTAGGTTTATCTATAGGTGCAATCGGTCTTCATCTTGCCGTAATTTCCTGCTTCATACAGTTAGATATAGAGGTTTCAGGTGTTGAGCGTTCTTCGCATTTATCGGGAGATGATTACGGTTTTATCAATTCGATATTTGCAGCGGTTTTCTTTACTGGTGTTATTGCTGTTGGATTGCTCGTAGAGTTCTGGGGTATTTCTACCGGTAGTTTACACAAATTGGTGATCGCTACTTGCTTAAGCATATTTCCATAGAGCCTGACTGTAACTGTTTGTACGATTCCATCTCTGTCTAGTTGCATGTTATGTATTCTTGCCAGCGGCCACTTCGTTTGTGATGTGTGCTTTTCCTCAATAATAACAAGCTGACCAATTCTGGGAGTTTCGCTTACGCTCGTCCACTTCGTACGTTTTTGAAGATACTCTGTCGCCCATCGTTTCCAGAATTATAATGATTTTCGTCTCAATCGCTCGAACGTCGAGATTTCCCGAAGGAAATCTGAAATGACCTCTCATCGATTCTAGACGTGGAGTCTGAGTTGTGCCAATGAATGGTACCAATCGGTCAACCAGTCCGTTCACTCGCAATCCATTTCGCGGTGGCTGCTTGTCGGCCAGCTAGCTCGGATAGGATTTCGGTCGTAGGTCTTTCAAATGGATTACAGTCGATTACTTTGTTTCAGCCACCATCACATGCCCGTTTCAAACGCGTCAAAAATACAAACATACGGAAAAGAAACCTATCGTTACGTTATTCCGTATTCAACTTCCATTCAGTCAAATCAGACAACAACAAAAACTGTGTTACACCCACTTTTTACCAGGGAAACTGGGGTGCTCCGGCGAGGCTTATGGGCCCGGTTAGCTCGTCCGAAGACGGGCGTGGAGCGCCACTCGCTTTTCCCTCAAAGCCTCAAATAGCCGCCAAGCGAGAATGCGACCAACCGGATTACACTCGACGGTATTCGGCCGATACCCTCGCTACCCGTAGTCCTAAACACCCTACGATCTTTACTCTAATCCTTCCCCTACACCACTTCACTAACACCCTATATTCTTCACTTCTCAATCAAGATGTCCCTCGTGTGGACCACAAAACCACCCCCGAACACTATGACCTCCGCTATCACGGGCTTTATTCAACCTCCCGACACTTTCACTTTGACTTGACCGTCCAAGCCGCACTCGTTACAACAGCGAACTGAAACAAAAAAACTTACTTCTTTAGTGTCTTGAACGGCACTAAAATTTCTTCCTTTGAACGTTAATTAAACACCAATAAATTTCAAATATCTACAATTTTTCCACACTTGTATTCAACTCAAAAGAAACTATAATCTCAATAAAAGATACACTCTATCAAAAAAATAACTTACGTTACTTCTAACCCTACAAAGGGGCCCCTTCGACGATCGTGTTCGCTAGTATATTCCGTCGCCTTTCTTTTTTCCAATCGAAACTTGCTCGTCGCTTTACCAACAATGTTCTTCTTAATGTGGATTTCGCTCTGCTGCTTCCGTTGTCTTCCACTTAACGATTCCGCTGCGCTTCGACTTTCTTTCTCGCTGATTGTTCTTTCCGTTGCCGTCGTCGCCCACGATACAAGAGATCAAAAAGAGGAGGCGCGTCATTCCTCGCGTGCTTATATAGCCTCCTCCTAACGGCTATGGTTCCGCTCGTCGGTCACCCACCTCTTCAGCGGGGTAATACCTTCTTGCCGCCACTTGGTCGCCGCTCCCCTCTGGTGGCGAGTACTCCAACTTCGACTGAATCAGCTGAACGTAATTCACTGACAGTTTGGCCTGTCAGTGATGTGTGTTTATGTTTCAATTTTCTCTTGATTTTATTGTTAGTAGTGTGTGATCGATCGGCAGTATATTTTTTTAATTATTCCAAAAAAAGAAAATCCTCACGTCTTTGGGACTTTGCTGAATATCACCAAAAAGCCCAAAGTTCAACCTAATGCGTGTCCGGGTCACGGTTACATGTGTTACGATTTATGTGGGTTGGTTACATTTTATAAATTATATTATACATCTGATATATTCCCGTAAAAATGTAAAACTTTTTTCTCTTATTTCCTGCTTTCATACGGTTTACTATCGTTTCTGCGTTTGTAGCTTTGTGTTTTATTTTTTTACTTCTTGTTTCTCGCTTCTTTGCAAGTGTCTTGTATTTACTAAATATTGTGTTTGTGTGTGTGTACACGATAAATTGCTGTTTGCATTTTATTTCCTTTTTTTTTTTGTTATACGTTAAATTGTCTGTTCCTTCCATTTCTAGTTATATTTCACCTTAAAACATAAATTACAATACTAAAACTGAAGCTAACTCAAAGATACACTTTACGTTGTTGGTTATCAATGTTTTCTGTATTTCTCATTCTCATAATTCGTTTGCATTGACATTACCACTGCGAACATGATAATTTCCATTTTTTTGCATATTTCATTCTACGATATTCAATCAGTACGCTCTTTAGTTTCTACATTTCTCATCGGTTTTAGCATTATTTCATTAATTTACTGCATCTTTAATAACTTTATTATCCTAATTTTTGTTTCGTTATTAATTTTACTTCTTTGGAACTTTTATCATCATCTTCCTCTAGAACGAATGTACAACACAACAATTTTTGTTTTGTATGTTTTCTCTGGTTTTTTTAAGTTATTGGATTTTACGTTAATTCTACCTGCTATAGCTCTATCGGTTTTGTCTTCCGGCCCTCGAGCGGTGCCGCGGCGTTCCGAGCGGTGTAGTTGTAATTCGTGTCTGATCACTATCTGCATATCATCATCATTATTATCGTATTATTATAATATATCATATTTCATTTATTAATTTTATAGTTAAATGAACAAAATAGATCTACTATCACGTTTAAATGCAACGGAAAGCTCCGTCATCATATTTTATCATCGTATTATATATGCTGTCGACTGTGGCCGCGACAGACATTATTCCCACTCATTTTAAAGACGGGTCAATTGACATCAGCATCTACTAAATGTTTTTTTTTTCTTGTTCTGCTGTGTCTAGCACACTCAATAGACATAAATGAAATCGATTTAAGCCACCTGCCAACACTTCATATTGAAGTTTCCCAATAATCTTCACATCATAAGTTATTTGCACGGAAGCCTGAGGGTTATTTCATTATCTGAACCACCGTGATTATGCTCAATGGCTTCAAATTTCGTACAGCATGAAGCGGCGTCATCATCGGACTTACCCCAATTTCCTTCCGACAGCGGATTTATGTAAGCGACGTAGTGTCCGTTTTGATTGTCTCCTGAATGGACTACGAAATAGAAATCACTCCTTTCTCAGCTTCCTGAAGACTGTACTCTTCACCAGCATCGTATTTGGTGTCACCATCTAGCATTTCTGTAGCAATGTAACTCTGGAACGATTCGTAAACCGGACAATTATTCTAAATTTAGAGATGCGTTTCCATCGACAATATCATGGGAACCGATGTTTTCTAAATGTACTCGTTGCTCCCGGAGAAACTGTAGCGTTTTATCGGCATTTTCAAGACAGTGAATTCTCATCATCTGAATCCTCCTTGGCAACATCTGGCTCGATCTTGTTAGGTTTTGGTTTTATCGAAATATCTGGGGAACATTCCAACTTCGAACAGGCGGTGATTCTGATCTTCGCTCGATGACAATGTTTGCTTAAGACTACCAATAATCGTATTTAAACTACTAATATGATTACAATTTGGACTGGCAAACAAACCCTAGTCGAGTGCGGCTTAGCTTTCTGACTATACATAGTCACGCGAGTGTTACGATAGTGTTCGGGGTGAGGTAATCCTGGTGCCCTTCGGTTTTATCCGTAACAACTGGATCTAATTTCGCGTTCCCGAATTTTCTTTTACTTTTTCCCGACGCGGTACCGAAAAATCTGCTACTCTAACGCAAGCGTCGAAATAATCTACTCTAATGAAAACAACCTCTAAACAAACGATGGTACCGCGTACCGAACGCGACACGAAACCGGCCATCCGTGGATTTCTAAAACCCTACCCTTGTAGCAGCATACTTACCGTTCGCTGCCATTCCTGCTGGAAAAAGAAGGGTTCGCTGGAAAGGAAAGTCTTTGTTGGGTTAGCAAATCATGTTGTTTTTATTTATTTTTCAATTATTCATTTTTCTAACGACATAGTCGCAGACAGATTTTATGTTCTGAATATTTAATATTAACAAAACTTCATTACATTTTAATGCGTTGTTTAAGGCTAGCCCAGAAATTAATGCAAATTGTAAGTCCTAATTGTTTTCTTTCCATTCAGTTAACATATTAAAGTTTTTTCTTCTTATAAATGATCTCGAACTACTTACACAAGTAGTCAGAAATTTTGAAAATATACAGTTCCCTCAAAAAGTATGTGAACAGAAGAAATAAACTATTATACATTGGATGTTCTCCATTCATTAGTCATACTTAATTAAATTCCTATGCATTCGCAATAAAAATACATAACTATGTGGATTTGTTGTTATCTTACGAATAAATAGAATAAAATTAATTGTTTGTATGCCTTAGACGAGCATTCCTGCATTCGTTTTCGTCATGATACGAGAGACATTATAAACAGTTTTACAGTATCCAAGCAAGTAAAAATAGTTTTCCGTAAACAATTAACGAATAAACTAAAATTGTTGGGTGACTGGAAGTTTGGCGAGGACATTTCTAATCCTATGTGAACTCATGGTTAGGGAGGGATTTGTTTTTATAGCAAAAACAACTTGTGTAATTCGCGTAACTCAACTATTTGGCACTTGCTTTAAGGAGCTTAATTGATTTTACGTTTGCTTCGTTAGACCTGCAGTTAGTTTGATACCATTTAAATAAGCATCAAAGAAACGGGTTCAGGGACAGATCTGCTGCAATGAAGATGTTTACACTTCTCGTTATAGTAACCAAAAGGAAGAAGTTTGTTAAAACTCATCCTAGGGAGATAAATAGAAAGATAAGTTCTTAAATATTAGTATTAGATAAAATGCATGCAACTTAAGCTTTCGGATGTCGGGTTGGGATCGTTCGTTTGTCAGCTTTGAGCAATCAGGTTTCGATTTATTGTAACTATTGAGGAGGGTTGTTCGCGGCATTGTATTTTCATCCAAAGTTACTATTTTGGTATTGCATTGATTATTGCTGTTACATTTCTTTGGTTAACTTTTGTATGTTGAGACAATCGAAAACATATGAAAGAACAATGGATAAGCCACTGAGTACGATTAAGTATAAAATTTCCATTTGTTAGATGCCTACACTAATTCAATAACAACTAGTAAATCTGTATAAAATGCCGGACTGGAACACATCCATAGATATAGAGAGTACTGGATCCGCAACCGGTCGTGAGAGCCGAAGCAATTGGCAACCTTCGCTAAAGTTGTGTGAAGTTGAGGTTTGAAGTTATATGCTTTTGTTTTAGCACTCTATTCACGGCGAAACACGTTCACATTGAAAAAAATTTTAATTTTAAAGATCGCGCGTACGTAATCGGAACTTTAATTCTCTGTTTTAATTAAAAATTTACGAAATTTCCATCCGCTTTGACCCATGAGTTTTCCCGCGTGTTTCGCGCTCTTTTCGATTTTCTTTTGCTTTGACGTTCGAGTTTTCCGTGAGAGTTGTTTGTTGTTTGCACTCAAACTGTTTTTCGAATGATAACGAAGGCGCGATCGTGTGCACGTGAAATGAAATTTCATTGGTGTGCGCGGGTGTCAGTGGGGGAAGCGATTCTTCTGAAGAGAGAAAAGAAAAACCTGTCTCAAAAAATAGGAGAAGGAGAAGCAGAGGGAATCATATAGTTTCAAGAGCGTAAGTTATTTATAACTTATTTATGTGGCAAATTTGCTTCTCACATGGACGAGTACACAGATTCTTGTTGCTCGTCCATTTGTTTATATGTCTTTGAATACATCCTAGACTTGTCATTGCTCCTTGTGTGACGGTGTAGGCGTCCTTTAAGTGTGAGCCTACTTGGCACTAGAGGCGATGTTTTGTAAACTGCCTGCACCTATAGCATACTATAGCATTAGGGCAGTTACGTCCAGTTTGGACTTATTGAATAAAGTATATTTCCAAAAAGTTTCTACAACCCTCAAACCATCCCGTTGTCCGTGCACATGGCCTGGGTTTGATTGTTTTGTTTTTGCTTCTCCTTGTTATTAGCCACGTACTGAAATCCGATCTGCGGGAAATTTGAAATTATCTCTCAAATATGAAGGATGTTAAGCGAATTTTTATTAATTTTTCGCAATTGAAAGTAGTTAACCCACAAAAATTTTTCACATGATAGCTTCGGTGTTTTCTGCTCCATGAATGTGTTAGGAAGAACATTTTAAAAGAAGAAAAGCGCATAACCGAAATCAAAGAAAACGCCGAAACAATCATGTGTCAGAATTTTTGTAGGATAAAACTTCAAGTAACGTCCCGTGTTAATTGGTTAAGGGATAATTAGCTGGCTAACGTAAATTTTAAGTTTTCTGGTAAACAATTTAGTAACTTTCACTTTTTTTCTAGGTATGGTGCGAAATGTAATCCGTTTTCAAAAAATCAAGGAAAAAAATAAATTTTTCTTTTCATTACCATATATGTATAACTTCTGGAGTCGCCATTTAATTTGAGAGCGGTAGTGCGATGCAATTGCAGTTTATTTCCCGTTCGTTAGAGTGAATCCCAAAAACAGGAAAATTTTCGGCCTGCGCGGAACAAATGTCCATGAATCTTAGACATGTGGATACTAAAAAAACTTATAATTTGTTATTTATATTATGCCCGAACTGGCCGAACTTGGGCGATGACATTCCCTTGGAAAACACCTTGCACTTTCACTCACTTTACTAAGAACTTATTTCTTATCACACCACACTCTAACGTTCGCTAATCAATTGTCAAAACGCGGTTCAGTGTCAGCGAGAGGTTAAAGGGTGCGTTCCGAACCGTCGACGTCAATAACGACTGACGAATTATCGTAAGTGGCGTAGGTCCGATTCATTATAGAATACTCAATGCATGTTAGTTAATATTTTCCAGCGCTGGCGTAGTGTTCTATACGAGGTATCAGGTTCTGGAATAGAAGAAGAGGTCGTCCAATGAGGAAGTGCCCTGGAGTTAGGGCTTCAAGACCGTTTGGGTCGCTTGATATAGGAGTTATTGGCCTGGAATTTAAGCAAATTAGAGTTAATATACTTGTATATATTATAAATAACAAAATTAGGCAACCAAAAAGGTACTCACCTGCATGTTCCGTCGAGCGCTCGATGGGTGCAGGTATCTTCTGTTAAATTCGGGAAAAGCCAAAAATAAAATTTTTCCCGACTCACAAGCCAAGGAATAACAAAGATTATTAGTCATTTAAACAGTCCATGCAAAAATAAATACTAATAAACCCGCCGACTTATAGAAGGGCTTCATTCGTTCATTCACTTCCGGTGTTATTGTAAAAGCGTGGAGTTGTATTCAATGCAATTCCAAGAAACCAAATTACTCTCCTATTCACATTCGCATTTGTATCTTGTTAATTCGATGGTCACGGCGAAACCCCGCAACAATTCCACTCGTTCTCAATCACTCTCCGCTTGTTTTCATTTTTCCCGCTTTTGTCACTGCCCTCGCGGCTCAATCATTTTGAATTATAGAAACACCAGCTAAACAAGATTCCCGATCAAAGACGAATGCATTCATCCATCCATCGGATGGTCGCAGGCCGCAGCAGTAGCAGCACACAAGAAAGTTTCAGAGCAAAACGTCAAATTGAGGTCACATGTAAGAAAAATTCGATTATTTCCCGACCGGTCACTAAATTAAAATCGCAAATCAGATTCACATCTACGAGGTCACATGCAAAACTTTCGGCTAATCGTCAACGGTAAATGTTCGTTAGTAGTTACTCGGAAGTTAAATTCGCTGACCACTCAGCAGCGTCGTCGAGTGTATTCCTTTCAAATTCCCTATTCCGTAATCTTCTCCATTCGACTATGTTTCTACTGTAACATTCATTTCTCACAGATAAAACGCGGGATAATTAACGCAACTCAAACGATTACGGCATTTGAACTCCCGGATGGAAACCGCAATCACAGCCTGCAATCTTCCCCCGCACTTCCATCCCACGCATCCGCGCTCGTTGCCCATTTCCAAGCAGACTCCTCTACTCGCGACAATCTCCCGGCAACAGCACAAACAACACCAGCAAATGCCACTCCCGTTACCGCCAGTTGCCAATCGACGATTCCCTTTTCACTTTTCTTCGTGATCTCCCGTATCATTCCCACCGTCTCTCTTTACTGTTTATTTTCCTTTTTCCAAATGTCACCACACATCACAATCCACCTCCGGTATTCAAATTAAAAACCGCGCGAAACGCAAACAAACCGGGAATCTGGCTGAAATATACGACTGGCCCAGAGAAAAAGAAATTTCTCGCGCAACACTTCACATTAGCGGACACACAGCACGACCCGTCTTCTACCCACGGAGGTTTCTTTTTGACCTCCTTTTTCTCTACGCGGCGTCCGCGCTGTCTGGCGGTTTCGAGCAGACTCCTCTACTCGCGACAATCTCCCGGCAACATGAGATCAAGCGTTATCACTCAATAGAGAAGTCATATGCGCGGGTATTTGAGGAACTATTCGAACTCGTTTCTGCCGTTCTCCCTTGCAATATGCATTCGTTGTCCCGGACGCTGTGTAAGTGTTTCAAGTTTTATCTGATGCTGGTAGTTGCTGCTCTTTAATCTATTTTCAATAAATAAAATATTTATTCTCGCAATCTCACTTTGTTACTCCAGCATTCAACAGCTAAATTAACAAACAAGTTAACGATGCTACTACTTGTTAGGGTTCGCTTATGTGATTTTTCATTTAATTGTAACAACAGAATCAACTATCAGCCATACTAAAGGACGGTAAGATTTGACGGCAACAATTAAGCGCTATTTTTGATTACAGTTATCCTTTAAAATATATGGGAATGATTGATTTTTCGTTGATGGTCAGAATATGCTCAATTTATTTCAATTTCACTGCAAAGTCGTTGCTTCTATGTTAGATTAAACAAAAAAATTGTATGCAGTTGTTTTTTCATCAAGCATATCTGTCACGAAAAGCTTTTTATGTTATTTATACGTACAAAGTCGTTGGGTGGCAATATTCTATTTTAAAATATTTTTATGGCAAGAATAATTATGTTGTTATTTGAATATGATTAAGAGAAGTTATTTATTTTTTTTTTTTTTTTGGGATGAGTACTCCCTTCTCAATTACTACAGGGCAGCTAATTTTCTCGCGATCCCAAGGCGATGAGGATTGCGAAAAAGGAGCTGAAGGATCTTTCTGTGTATCATGGGTTGGCTTCGGCGTCGGGACTAGAGATGACGAACACTAAAAGAAAAACACAATTGACAGACGGACAGACCGACTTATGTTTTGTTTGGCCGGAAGTATACAACCTTGCGCGTTTTTTGAAAATATATGCGGACGGACAAACAGACGTGCCCAATTATCTATCGGCGCAGGTCTTTCGCGTGGTATATCCCCACTTCTTTTCCCTTTGGATCCGTTATCAGGTAACGGTTAGGTCCCATTACCTTCTTTATGCGGCTTTTCAAGAATCGCCTGTCCAGCTTGGCGTTGTAATGCCCCGCGGCGTCACTTTGGCGGAAATTTCGCCGGAAAACTTCATCTCCTTCTTTGAAATTAGCAGAGCGTGACCGGAGATTGTACTGCGCTTCATTTGCACTTCCTGCGGCCTTAATCTTCCGTCCGATTTGTTGGCGGAGGTCTCCTAAACGTTCGTGGGGCTCCAGCGCAACGACGGGGTCTCCCAAACACTTTAATTGCCGTAACAGCCGGTATGATTTACCGTGGCAAATCATGTGCTGTCCAAAGGCGGCAAAGTAAGGGGCGACACCGGTGACGGAATGATACGAGGATCGCAGGGCGCATGTGATGGCAGACAATCGCCGATCCCAATCCTTTTGAGATGGGTGGACGTAAGAACGGATCGCGGCCAATAGGGTGCGGTTCAACCGTTCTGATGCGTTGGACTGAGGAGAGTATATGGGCGTCAGTTGGTGTTCAACGCCATACTGCTCAAGTAGGCTCTTATAACTGCCGATACCGGAACTGTACTCCATTGTCTGAGTACACACTCTCTGGAACCCCGAACATATGGAATACCCGGTTCTCTAAGAATTTCACGATCGATGGAGTTGTGAATTTACGGATAGGTTCCACCATTGGGAACTTGGAAAGCTGGTCTAGAACGACTATAGCTCCGAAGTGTCCCATGGAAGACCGAGGATATGGACCGAGTAGATCGATGTATAGACGCTGGAATACGCGTTCTGGGACGTTGAGTTGACCCATAGGAGGTCGAAGAGGCTGGTTGGGCGCTTTGGTGCCTTTACAGGTCTCACAGGCGCTCACGTAGTCTTTGAGCTGGGATGCCATTTTAGGCCAAAAGAAGTATTTCTTGAGTCGCCGTAATGTTCGACCGTACCCTCCGTGTGCACTTAAAGGATGGTAATGTGCGCGGAAGATCAGATGTTGTGTCATTTCCTCCGGTACCCAGAGTTTCCAAGACTCTTCTTCCTGCCATGGATCACCAGTGGCGTATTCATTTCGTCTATACACGTAGCCGTCTATTACCTTCAAATCAGGCAGCTGTGTTTGTTGGGTCGCTATGGTTTGCCTCAACTCTTTGTAGCTGTCTGATTCGAAATGTGGGCTGTCCAAATCTATTTCGATGGGGTCCTCGTCATTTATTGTCAATTCGGCTCCCTCTGGGGAAAACATCCGTGAGAGTGTCGGGTACGATGTTCTGGGTCCCTTTCCGATGTTTGATGGAGAACTTGAACCCTTGCAGTTTAAGAGCCCATCTGGCTAGGCGTCCATTTAAATCTGCCTGGTTCATCAACCATTGTAGTGACGCGTGGTCCGTGATGATCTCGAATTGGTGGCCCTCGATATAAGCTCGAAATTTCTTCACACCCATTACCGCTGCCAAACATTCTTGCTCGGAAACAGTATAGTTTCTTTGGGCCGAGTTCAGCTTGTTGGACATGAAGGCGATGGGAGCTTCCTCTCCTTCGTCGGTCAATTGCACCAGCACGGCTCCTACTCCATGTTGACTTGCGTCACAATGAATGGAGAAGGGCTTCGTGAAGTCGGGGCTGTGCAAGACAGGAGCTGATGTGAGGGCTTGTTTAAGCTCTTCAAATGCCTTTCGGCTGAGTTCGGTCCAAACGAACTTCCCTTTCCGCAACATGTCTGACAGGGGCGCTGAAACTGTTGCATAATTCCGAACAAACCTTCGGTACCAACCGCACACACCAAGGAAACGTCGTAGCTGCTTCACAGTTTTTGGTAAGGGGAACTCATCAATCGCACGAGTTTTGTCTGGATCCGTTTTGATAGTGCCATGTCCTATGACATGTCCTAGGTATCGGACTTCTTTCATGACAAACTTACTTTTCTGTACGTTGATGGTGAGTCCCGCCTTACTGATGTGCAGGGCTACTTCTTGTAGAAGTAGGAGGTGTTGATCGAACGTCTCCGTGATGAGTAACAGATCGTCAAGGTACACGAACACTTGGTGTTTCAGGTGAGGTGGGATGACCTTGTCCATCAACCGAGTCATCGTTTGCGGCGCGTTACACAGGCCAAAGGGCATTGTGACGAACTGATATAATGGTCGTCCAGGCACTGTGAAGGCGGTCTTGTCCCTCGAGCCCTCATCGAGTGGAATTTGCCAGAAGGCGTCTTTTAGGTCAAAACTGGTGATATAATTGGCTTTCGGCAGTCTCCCTAGTATCCCATCGATGAGTGGAAGAGGGTACGCGTCCTTGATGGTAACCGCGTTTACCTTATGGGCATCAAGACAGAGGCGGACTTTACCTGGCTTCACCACCAAGGTTACCGGTGATGACCAGGCACTTTGGGACTCTTCTATGACCCCCAACTCGAGCATCCTATCTAGCTCCGCATACACCAATTTCTCCATGGCCGGTGAGATGGCGTAGTGTCTCTGTTTAATCGGTTTACTATCGCCAACGTCGATGGCGTGTGAGACTAGGGTGGTGCGGCCAAGACCTTGGGTAGCGTAAGATGGCAAAGCAGAGATGGATGCTTCCAGGCGTTGCCGTTGGTTAGGCGTCAGGTCATGCCTATCGGGAGTAGAAGTGATTTCGTTGACATTTCTGGTTTTTAAAGACAAATCTGTGAATAAATCGGAGGCCAGTACAAAGCGAAGGACGAAATCGACGCCAAGGTACACATTCTGAGTCAAAGACGGAATAATGTAAAAAGTAATATCTTTCGTCTGACCCCTGAACGTCACGGGTGTGGTTAGTTTACCTCGTATAGGGTGTTTGGTGCCATCAGCTGTACTGATTTAAGTGCGCCAGGATTTAATCAAGTTCGGATAGTCTTGGAGCACCTTCGAGCCAAAGCTCGAGGCAAGGCAACTGATACTGGCACCCGTGTCGATCAATGCAAACACGGTCTCGCCCAACACTTTAATTGGATGATAAGGTCTGATCTCATTCTCAGCAACCTCCGAGATGTTACAAGAGTTTAAGGTTTGACGGCAGATGCGCACTCTCTTGCGGAAACTCCGCCAACGACGAGTTGACCATTTTGTCGTGCGCGGGCGGGAAGTGACTACTTCGGAAGCAAATATTCGCTCTCGAACCACCCGATATTCCTGCAGTCGAACATGATAAGGTTTTAGAGTGCGTATTTGAGGCTGCCGAGGTTCTTCCGGCAGTGACTGCGGTGGTCGCTTTAATATTGTCGTTGGCGAGGTCTCCGGAAGAGAGTGAACATCCGCAGTCGTAGTGGTCATGGCTGGTGGGTTAACGTCAGGTTTGTTGGGGTGAGCAGCTGGCTAAGGAGCTACTGCTGGGGCTTCGAGTACCGCTGAGGTGGTCGGGTACTCTTTTGGCCGTTTTTTCGCGCGGCACATTCAGAACAGTCCGGGAAGTAAGTGTCGGGCTTGCCGCAACCGTAGCAGAAAACCTTTCGCTCTGCTCGGCATGAGATGAACCGGTGTCCGGTTTGATGGCAATTCCAGCATGTCGTAAGGCTTCCCACTGCGGCTACAGCAAGCTGGTCTGGGTCCAAATCTTCCTCCAGATCCATGGTGGTATAATCTGGGGCCAATTCCGCGATTCCTCGTCGAGGACCTGTCCTAGCTAGTAAGTATGGCCGGTCCCGTAGGTCTTCCTCAAACCCTTCTATACGACGCACATTTCTCAGCAGGGCCTCCATACTCTGTGGATCGGAGTTCACGATATGGCGACGAATCTCCGGCCTTAGATTGTGCTTTAGCAGGCGCAGTATTTGGGTAGAAGACAACGGCTCTGACAACTGGTCATTCAGCCGAAGGATATCGGCTCGATATTGATGGAAGGACTCGTCCGGACGCTGCCATCTAGCATTCATCTTGTCCAGTACTAATTCGTCCATGTCGACCGTAGGATACTCCATGCGGAGTACCTCCTTCAACCGTGACCAGCGTATGGATGGTGGGGCTGAATGTATTCGCCAATATGTCTCAAGTGCTGCTCCCCTAAGCAGCATTGGCAAGTATCCTGCGAGCGCTGTGCGGTCTCCTGCTAGCATCTGCTCAATCAGCGACTCCACCCGACTTATGAAGACTTCCACCGTTATAGTATTGGGTTCCCCACTAAAATGCAGATTCCATCCCTGGATGATGCTGGGGATCTGTGTCGGCTTCAGCCGATACATATCGTGTGGATGGAAGCGTTGGTCTGGCGGAATCACTGGAGCCTGATTTGGTGGCGGTGCTTGGCTCAATCGGGGCCGGTACACTGGAGCCAACGGATTCATTGCTGCACCTGGCCGGATTCGTTCGGGATCGCGCCACGAGTCTACCGGAAAATCCCACGGATTTGGGTCCGAATCCCACATCGGAGGCGTTCTTGGCCGAGGTGGTGCTGGATTCTTTTTCTGGCTTTCCAGCGAGGCTACCCGGGTGGACAGGTCCTGCATGGGCGCCATTAGGTCTTGTAAAACGGTCGCTTCCACAGCCACTGTGGGTCTCGCCTTGTCTGCAGGCGGAACTGCTTCAGCTCGGCCCATTAAGTCAGGCTCATCAGCCGCTGTTGGAACCTGCTCCCGCCGGTCCTTTGATTTGGGCACCGCCCCTTGAGCAGCTGGAAGCTCTGGGTGGCTGGAACGTCGCTCCGCTGAGGTGGCTGGTTGTCGGCATAGGGGACAAGTCCGGCTGACTAGTAAATGCTGGGTCACACAGGCTTCGTGGAACTCGTGTCCGCACGCCAACGTTTGTACGGACGTTCCATCATTTCGCGCCTGCTGGCAGATGACGCATAGTGCCGTGGGCCTCGCTTCCGAACGCAACCTGCGCCTGTCTGGCGTGCGTTTGGTCGACATCCTAAAGGAAATTTAATTTTCTAACTAAACCTAAATAAATATATATAAATAATGAAGAAAAGGTGAGAAGAGTTACTACGAACTATAAAATTCTTATGTGGCCGTCAGTGGCGAACTATTCAAAAATCCTCACAAAAAAAAATTTTAATTACGTTATCAAAATTTTTACTTTATCAAAAAAAATAATAGGTCTTTCCTTTCCGTCCTTCCTCCAAAGTATGGACACCATGGCACAATCCTTTTAAAGCGTTTCAGGGACACTCTCTTGTGGCACCATGAAAATCAGGGTTCAGAAGTGATCCCTCATTAGCAAATTTCTCAAGTTACAACTTGTTAGCCCAGGGTTGGATTCTAATCCACAAGCAGCGCGTGTCTTGTCATGGATAGTCATGGATTAGCTAATCAGCCAATCACATGAAATCAAGATCCATGCAATTTAAGACACCTAGGCACCACTGGTTTGGGGAGCGAATCAGAATCCTCCGCAAAAAGTTGTTGGGATAATAACCTCCGAACACAAAAAGGGACTCTAATATCATTTGGCCTTACTAGTTATACAATGGTGGTAAACCACCAAAGTATAATTCAAAAGCAGGACCAAACGATATTGATGTCCAAAGACAACACACGTTCGAAAGTTATTAAGTTGCTGGGGCACGATTAGTGCAAAAACCCTCGGGAGTTATCTACCCGCCAAAATTTCTAACACCTTGTGGGGACACCTAGAGACGATGGACTGTCTCATGCTCACGACTGATGATACAGCCGAGCTTTTCGGGCCCCACGTTGGGCGCCATTTGTAGTGAATAGAGTGAGTTTCAATATCCGTGAAGGACTGCAGCGATGGTCTGCTGCCTCGGCAGAGGAAGATGGAGGTATCTGCCGAGAATGCCCTCATCCGGAGACGCGTGAATGCGCTGGCAGGCTAGCATTGCGGTGTCGTGGGGCTGGTTCGTTTCCCCGGCACGAGGACCCACTACAAAAAATTTCGCATTCACGAATTGCTTTCAGGTCAAAAAACAAGGGCGGCCGAAGTCGCAAAATAGTAGATAACCTCACCGAAGGAGATGTACTTGTTACAAGAACAAGTGAAACCTGAGAAGAAAGGCGAACTTGGGGTGACCTCGTCGTAACCCAACGAAGTTCATGGCCCACAAATGAAAGAGGGGCAACCGGGTGGTGGTGGAGCCCCTTCATACCCACCCAACCGGAATAAATCCATTGTTAGCTTGTTGAAGTGGCCAGGTATTCCTCTTCTGAGTGGAAAACTCATACAACTTGAATTGTATGAACCTTCCCATCAGAAGGGGAGTACCCCGGTGACCAATTTATGTCATAGAATTATACAATTGGATTGCATAAATCTATGCCATAAAAAGGCACTCTGTTTGGGCCACTCAACCCATAAATTTTCAATGTTTTAAAGTAGTTTATATATTTAAAAAAACTAAGATTTAATAATTATTTTATTTACAATTTGCATGTTTTTCAAGAATGTTAATTTGTCACTTATTGTAAAATGATTCGCTTTAAAATGTAAAGATTTCAAACTTTGCGATAGGAAATAAATTAAAGCAAAGGACCGCCAAAAATCGATTGTTTAATACATCGCTAAGTATTCATGTTTCGAGTAAAAAAAAAGTGAGAGCTCATATTACTTATAGTATAAAACTACCAAATGTTGCATGTTTATACTATGCTTTTCAAGTTAATTTTTCTTATCTTAAGATTTCCTCCAGTTTTTCTTAATTATTTAGTAAGTTTTTGAAATAACCGAGTTGCTTTTCAACAAACAAAGTAAAAATGTTTATTTTTAATCAAGTTCAGCTAATGAAAACGCGTCAACTAAATTTCTAGGCTTCCAATTAATTTGAAATCAAAACTCTACTGTCGAACGTGATCTTAAAAAAAAAAACAACTAGGAGTGACAAGATGTGGATCTACGCTGAGCCAAAAGCTAATTTACTAAAGACATTTCCTTTTTCAACAGAAAGGAACTTCGAATCTGAGGGAGTGTGTTTTGATCTAATATTGAATCGAATGATACTTAAATTCTACAGAGGAGTAAAACCACTAGTGGTATAAATCGGTTCTTGAATAATCGTAGTTCAATTTATTTCATGGATGTGTGAATTCATTATTTATGTTACTTTTCTTCTTTGTTTCTTTATATAAGATATTTTTGTTTTTTTTTTTTACTTCTTCAAATAATATAATAACTCGATTAGTTTTTTTTTTTTTCTTTCTAGAATCTAATATATGTATCTAAATATTTTCTTGTCCTGCAGAAATACATCTTGTGTGTGCTTACTTAACCAAACGGATCATGTAGGAAATTAGAGTTAATATACTTGTATATATTATAAATAACAAAATTAGGCAACCAAAAAGGTACTCACCTGCATGTTCCATCGAGCGCTCGATGGGTGCAGGTATCTTCTGTTAAATTCGGGAAAAGCCAAAAATAAAATTTTTCCCGACTCACAAGCCAAGGAATAACAAAGATTATTAGTCATTTAAACAGTCCATGCAAAAATAAATACTAATAAACCCGCCGACTTATAGAAGGGCTTCATTCGTTCATTCACTTCCGGTGTTATTGTAAAAGCGTGGAGTTGTATTCAATGCAATTCCAAGAAACCAAATTACTCACTCTATTCACTACACATCCCAAGGTAATAGTCGAGTCACACCAAGCATACACGTCAAAATGAGATATGCAGAGCGATTCTACGTCTAGTAGTCGTTGCATACAGACGTGTTTTTAATCGCTCCTGTCAATAATATTCAAAAATTAGAATAATTTTTCAAATTCAATTTTTAAAAAAACTTTTTATCGAGTGTCTGGATTTTACTTGCGAGGAAGTCTCAAAAAGTTCAAAAAAGAAGAAACGTTTTTTTCGCCGGGGGCATGGAGGAGCCCGACGGCTTCCCACCGCCGGGGACCCGTGGCCAGGCATTGCAAATGCTGCAAATGAAAAAATCATGAAACGAAAAAACTACCAAGAAAGCTTTGAGCGTATTCCAAGCGAAGAATTGGAAAGAGTAATCAAAGAAAACGTAAGAGTTACTAAAGAAAATCAGGGGATGAAACTCCGAATTACAAATTTGGAGGATATACTCGAGCAATTAACAAACGTCAACAAAACAAAAGTGATGAAGCCACAAAATACGCCGACAACAAGCAAGATGAACGAAAAAAAAGTAGCCACGCAAAAGGCTCAACAAACAAATAAAGCAACATTATAAGATACGAAAAAGTCATCAATCCATGATGCTGATACCGTACTAAGCACGGGAGGAGCAAACCATAGCGCAAATTACTATGCGGTACTTGTTGTGATGAATGACGATATGGACATCGAGATGGAGTGTCAAGAAAACATAGGTAATATTAATGATTCTAGTGATAATTTTATAGAATACTTAAAATCAAAAAATAAGGAGGAGAAGCCAACCGGTGTGTCTGCTAGATCTCCTATTAAAAATAACAAGATAACTAAGAAAGTTCCTCCGATTAATGTCCTTTGGCAGCGCAAGGGGATATGGTTCTGCTATTTGCAGCCGAACATAAGATCGATAATTTCCATGTTAAGAGAGTGACTGCTGAGAAACTCAAGCTAGCGCAAGATACTCTTGATGGTGAAAAAACTCTCCACTTCACATGCATACTAAAGGCGGAAAAAAATCAGACCTTCCTGTTGAAGGGCTTGAACTGTGGGGAGAATATCGTTGATCTCCTTGATATGCTACAGGAAGCAGCACCAGCTGGCAAATTCATTAGTGTCAAAAAATTTTCTGCCAGGAGATCAACTGTTGAAGGCAAAATATTACCATGTTATTTGGTACAAATTTCTAACGATAGATAAGGTACTTGAACTTTTGAGTTGTGAGGTGGGAGCGTCTCCAAAAAACTGAGGTCAACCAGTGTTACAGGTGCCAAAGATTCGGTTATTTAGCTGCTAATTGTGCTGCGTTAAATGTAAAGATATTCATGCCTCCGGCGAATGCAAATTGGCTCAGATTGAACTAAAAGAAAAATTATACTGTGTTAACTGCGGTATATTTGATCATCTAGCATCATATTGAGGATGCCCTCGGTATCAATATGCATAAGTTAAATTTTCCCCAAAATAAACTCAAATACATTGCAGTGTGTTACCTTCCAACTTCGTCAAACCCGGAGTATCATTTGCATTTGCTGCTAGAGGACCAGCAGATAACAATGTAGATAATATAAATAATGTAAGTGGCAATAATGAGCTGCTTCTTAAAATTTACCAACAGCTTGAAAGAATAAATAAGCAAAATCAAAAAATCAATTTCGTTTTTCAACGATTAGGCCAACATGCTTCAAAATAGTTTGTCATCCAGTCACATTTCCATGGATAAGCTTCATCTCATATCAATCAACGTCAACTCCATTGTTACTATACATCGATGTGATTATCTCCTTGAATTCATTGTTAAGCAAAAGCCTGACATCATGCATCTCACTGAAACCCACCTCAATTCATAGCACTCCCTGACATTCAAGGATTTTGAATTCGTAAGAAACGATAGGGTAAATGGTGATGGGGGAGGTGGCACCGGGATATTGGTTTGAAAACCCGATTGTTTCCAAAATATTGAAAAAGTCGAATAACCTCTACGTTATCTCTGTCTATGCAACTGGTCGAAATGTTCTCAAGCTCAAGGAAGAGCTCAATTCCTTGTTTGAAATACTCGTATTGAACGGACTGCATAGTTATTATATTCTTGCCGGTGACCTAAATTCCAAGCATACATCATGGCTGAACGCCACCAAAAGTCCCGGAGGTGTATTCCTGAAATCGTGGATAACAGAGAAAGAAATTGTATACAGATGCAATCTTAATGGGTCGGAGTTCTCAACATACCCTAGGGCAAATTCATATTTGGACCTCTGCATTGCTGACGCAAGACTTAAATTCAGCTTTAATAGTCCTCGATTGAAATTGCAGGTGCTTCCTTACGATAGCGACCATAACGCAATCGTAATGGAAATCAACCATCGAAGGGATGATCTCTTCCTCATTCCAGTTCAACATGAAAATCATCGGTTGAATTTCAAAAAACCAGACTGGGGAAAGTTTCAAAAAAAGTTTAATCGAGAGTACCAGAAGCAATGTCCTCCGTCTGATGATGGTAACGCTTGCTCAATGGTTCCTAATGACAGGAATCTAACTAACGATGAAATAGATCTTTATTTGTTGTACTTAGAGCAGTTGACGATGGTAACGATTGAGAAAGATTAAATATCGAAGCAATATGGAAGGATATGAAACATTAACCATTGCAAGGTTGAAAGAATTGAAAAGCATTCTTCTCAAATGCGTCAACAATATTCATCGGCGATTTTTGGACTACAAACATCTCTCGTTGGCTTTGTTGAAATAACACCTAAACAATGTCCTGAACTTAATCCGTTCAAACTTCAGGAGTGAGGTTAGCAATCAATGGGCGGAAAAACTGAGGGATATTAGCCCACAGGACCCAGAAGGCGTTTTCGTGATAGTGATTAGCATATTTCATAAGAAGTCTCGAGTGAAAGTTTAAATCTTGAAGTCGCTAGCGATGAGATAAATCTTCTCGATAAGGCTGTTATTGAAATTGATAGTACGACTCCAGATAGAAAAGGAAACAGGATTATATGTAATGGATTGCAGAAACTTGCCCTGATTGGGAATCATTTTGAATTAGTTTATCTACCAAACTTTGAGAGAGAGAATGAAATTTTTCAGAGGTCGTTGAAACAAAAGTTTCCGACTTCAAATCAAGCCTGAAGGGCGAATCTCTTCTTCATTTCAATGAAACATTGACATATGACCTCATACCGACCTTGAATCTTATTGATTATTTAGTCAGCTATGATAACATGTGTTTCATATTTGGCAAGATAAACAACAAGAAATCATGTTGTACTGACGGTATTCCAAATGTAGTTCTCCGGCATTTGTCTGAGGTTGCTTTTAGGAATTATTGCATATTGTTCAAAAACATGTTGAGCAATTCATATTTCCCAAGTGAGTGGAAAAAGGCTAAGGTATTTTCGATCTTGAAGGAAAGAAAAGAATCTTCGAGCCCTAAAAGCTATCGCCCAATCAGCTTTCTGCCTAACATCAGCAAGGTGTTTGAAGTGATACTGAATAAAGCATTAAACGCCCACATTGAGAAATATGAGTTGATGCCAAAATGCCAATTTGGTTTTCGCGCCAGGCACTCAACCATATACTCGATAATGAAAGTAACCTCAGACATCTGTTGGAAGCCAAACAACAGAGAATGTGTTGGAGCGTGTCTCATTGACATGGCGAAAGCCTTCGATACGGTGAGGTTAGATGGACTAATTTTTAAACACCTTCAGGACAGGTTTGTAGTGAATTAAGGAATGTCCGTGAAGGACTGCAGCGATGTTCTGCTGCCTCGGCAGAAGAAGATGACAATATCTGCCGAGAATGCCCTCGTCTGGAGACGCGTGAATGCGCTGGCAGGCTAGCATTGCGGTGTCGTGGGGCGGGTTCATTTCCCCAGCACGAGGACCCACTACAAAAATATTTCGCATTCACGAATTGGACTGCTGGAGATCAAGAGGCGACCGAAGTCGCAAAAAGTGTAGATAACTACACCGAGGGAATTAGAGCTTGTTACGAGAACAAGTGGAACCTGAAAAGAAAGGCGGACTTGGGGTAACCTCGTCATTACCCGACGAAGTTCATGGCCCACAAATGAAAGAGGGGCAAACGGGTGATGGTGGAGCCCTTTCGCACCCACCCAACCGGAATAAATCCATATATATCTTGTTGAAGTGGCCAGGTATTCCTCTTCTGAGTGGAAAACTCATACAACTAGAATTGTATGAACTTTCCCATCAGAAGGGGAGTACCCCGGTGACCAATTTATGCCATAGAATTATACAATTTGATTGCATAACTCTATGCCATAAAGAGGCACTCTGCTTGGGCCACTCAACCCACGACGTCACCTGAAACAAGAAGGATTAAGTTGTACCCGGCGGCTGGCTCATGGTTTTAGGGTCAGCCTGCCACCGTACCGAGTCCTATACCCGGTCAGAGCCGGAAGAAAGGAAAGACCGAAGAGTATAGTTTAATTCGACATTTTCATTCTTTTATTGTTTTCGATCAAGTACGATTACAAAAAAAAACTGATAAGTTTGAGTACGTTGCACATTAATTTCAATTCAAATACACGCTCATTCAGACTCTAATAAGTTCCGAAATCTTGACATTTTTTATTATTTTTTTTTTTCGGATTTTTAATCGAACTAGAATACTTGGGTATAATATAGTCAACAGGATTCTATCAACATCCGTTGACTGTTTTCGTTTATCCCGTGAGGGAGAAAATATTTAAATACTATACTGATATGTTCGGTTTAATTTACGCGCTCTTCGAACATAGACAAAAGTAAAAAACGAACTTCGTTTAGGTGTCAAAGCACCAAATGTACGGCTGAAATCTTTCAATTTACAAAAATAAAATAAAAACATGAACAAGGGAAATTTCCTTTTTTTTTGTTTTTGAACAAAAGAAAGGGTACTTACCACAACCTCCTGTTACGAGCGCTCGTGTTCGGGGCGGGTAAATCCTGCAAATTTGGTATTATTATTTTGATTTCCTTTTTTTTTTTATTTATAGTAACACCGCGATTTTTCCCGAGTCCACTAATTTTCTCCGGCACGTTTACAAATGATTATGACAACAAATTCACGTTTTATACTATAAATCTTGACAATAATGCGATCTAATTCGGCCTCCCGAATACTACTCATGAGCTATTTGAGAGCTTTAATCAAAAACTATAAACAGAAGTCTCATAAATGCTTTTATTCAAAATCGCCCGATAATCCTTTAGGTGTCTTATTTTGCATACAGTTCTCGTGCGAGAAGAAAAATCCCAGTGCATAATTCGTCACGTCCTTTACTTGAGCGTACGCATCAAATCCCCACGGGCGTTCCTCGTTTAGCACCGGCCGTTGTTACGCGGTGAAGTCCCAAGGCTGCGAAAGCAATCATAGGGTGCGTGGTAGCCAATGAGAAAGGAAAAGTGGTTGCAACGTCCATGCGAACTTCACGAAATGTGTATGGCAATTAAAGCACAAAGCGCGTGGAGATGATTTGTCTACGTTAATTGGCAACAAAACAGCCACAAACGGAGCGTACACTTGGAAATCTCGCAATTTCCGCACACAAAACAGGCGGGCACCACAAAACTCAGAATTGCATCCTTCACTTCGCAAGCAAGCTACACACTCTTATTTCGTCGGGCTTTGCAAGCGTTTCGGGCAAAAATAATGCAAACGCTATTCACACTAACGGTTTTCTCAAACATCACCGAAATAGAGCACTGCAATAAACCCGTTGTTCTTGGTGATCGCTGTACTTTCACTAATCCGATATTAATCCCTGCTTGCGCGCTAACAGGTTGTCTACACATTCAGTTATTCACTTTGCCTATCGTCTCGATACTTAATGCAATTATTAGCACTTTTCATGACAAAATCTAAGCGAGACGGTCTAAGAATACTTGCACTCCTCGCGTCCACGCACGTTTGCAGTTGCAACTCGACCTCTTGTCCAAGCAGATCTCCCCACTTGTGGCGGTCAGCAACAGAACTCGTTCTTCTCTCGCCTATCCGCTTTACTTCCAATTGCTGCTGCTCTTGTGTTTGTTGTGGGAAATTCAATTCCGGAACAATCACTCGAAGCGGCGGTAGTTTCAGCAATTGCGATTGTATTTGCGGCTGTTTTTGTGTGGTTTGTACGACTGCTTTCTCATCTTCATGTAGTTGGGCTTGTTGGATTTGTGGATGTTGTTGCTGTGTTACGATCAATGATCCACCAGACGATGAGGTCAGGTCACTACATTCACATTATTCGATGACGAGACTGAACATATTCCAGTCGATGGGGTCACTATTTCTGGTTGTAAGTGTATACAAAAACATCTCACAGTGCATACCATACTTTGGGAGAATTGTATATAAATCTTAATTTTAGGATATATGTATGTTAGCTATATAAATTTATTAATTTTGTTTGTATTTTGATTTGTGTGCACAAAGTTATTCATCATTGTAATTTTCCAATCTTTTTTATCATATGTAAGAAAGTTTGAAGGCTTCTCTACTAAGCAATGAATTGTATTGAAGTGACTCTCATTTTCCATTAATAATTAATTGTAAAGAACTGCTTAGTAGATCAGTCACAAGGGATTAATGATGATGCTTTCAAAGAGAAGCTCTTTAAAAATTCTGCATATTTCCAAACAGATGACATAGTAGAAAGTCAGATGGAGATGTGCATTCTCCGTTTCAACTCAAATCATAACTAGCAAATTAGATCTATTTACACAATTTTGTAGTACTTCGCATTAGTGATATATTTTGAAAATATTCTATGCATATTAAATGTTTTTCTAAAGATTCAGTTGTCGCGTGTAGCTTCACATTCGATTCCGTTTTGCCTAATAAACGCTTGGTTTTTTTTTTTTTTTTACCTAATTAAATTTCTTATTCTCTTTTCCTTAAACATGCTCACACATATGTTATCAATAATAGTAGCAATACAATAACTAGATCAAATTATAGGTATTAAAGATATTATTTTATTTAGAGTTTTATATATTGTTTAATAATATGGTGTGGTTTATTTTCTTTAAAAGGCAGAAAAAAATTAACACAAGAAAATGAAATGAATGAATTGTAATTATTAAGTCTAATTTAAATGGAATCCTTTTTCTTTAGTGGCTGTTAGCAATCGCTCTTTGGGAATTTCCTCCGTTGGATAATCAGGCAGTTTCAAATAGTGAACGCAGGTATTAACAGACGGATAGCTGCCCTCACCAGCATCAACCTTACGCACAACAGTTAAACGTGGATGTAAATTGGCAAGACCACCGGGTGGTAAACTACTGCAACCAGTTATAAATTGTAAAAATGCTTTACGCTCAGCGCCAGTCATACACATGAGAACGTTGACGAATCGAATGAATCCAGGACTGTCTTTTGAATATCCTAGTTTCGGTTCCGTGTAATTTATCAAATCTTCGCGCGTCCATTCCGGATGTTGTTCACCACAAATTATCATGCGAGCCTCATCCGGACTGAATGCAGCCAATTTGTACGGAGTGTCGGCTGTGCCTGTTCTTGTGGTTGCTGCGCTGGTTTTTTGAGCCATAACTCCTCGATTACTACAGGTTCGCCAGACACCTAGTCGCCATGATGTGCAATATGTTAACGGGAAATCATTTGTTGTAACTGATGGAAATCTGACGACAATGCGTGAATTCAAGGTCTTGAATGGTCTGCAGCAGGGAACAGTTACTGCACCTCTGCTTTTCTCAATATTCATTCGCAAGCTATTGAACGGCTTTAATTCTAATGCCTTGCTGATGATCGCCTACAATAGTTCAGAGCAATCTTCAAAAAATGTTTAATGATGTGCAGCTCTACACCGACAATTGGCAAATGAAAATCAATGCGCGGAAGTGCGAAGCAATTTGGTTTCGGACATCGCTGCAGGAGGCCAGTCAAGACCTGAAATGTAATTGGAAGGATTTACACATTATGCTGGTGAGGATTGTTCAAAAATGGTTCCACATAAATCCTGTGTTCGATACCTCGACGTTCATCTCGATCTGTATCTGTACTATTATGAACATGTGAAAATCGTTCTTCGTAAAGCACAATAAGTAGTCATGCCTCTTCGACGACTCTTTCGTTCCAGATACATTGATCAAAAGGTCCAAGTTATCTATTACAATACCCTGGTTAGTTCAGTGTTGACATATGGATATGGATGAAAGATTTAAAGGGTAATATCTTCGTGTATGTACTGGTATCTACAGAAAGCTTGTGACGGATTGGAAGTATTATATATCGCATAGAAGAATCTATCAAATTGCTCAAGTGGCGAGAGTGGATATCTTCATATTGAGACTTCTTCGGAATCATATTGCAAGATCTGTAACTGTGAGTGAAAACCCCTGAAATTCACAGCCGTTCCACCCTACAAACGGGTATATTGAGATTTCATTCCTCCTGAAGCATTTGTGTATTTGGATATGAATCGATATGTTTTTAATTCTGACGGTGTCCTTGTCACGTATCACACATATAGACGAGCCACCGATAAAGAGATAAAATATCTCCCGAATTTGAGTTCACGAGACCAACAATTCCGATGGAGATACTAATTTGCTAGATTTTTTGAGGCTAGTCCAGCTGGGACGCAGCGATCTAGGTATTGGTGGCTAAATGACAACGTCTAAATTATTCGTGTTTATTTTATTTTTTTGTGTTTTCCGATGCATAGTTTTGAAATTCATCTAATTATTGCTACATGTTTGTCTGTGTTGAAAATTAGGAAAAGATTTCAATATTTAGGATAGGTATATCTTATGTTGATCATAATAGGCTTCGAGATAAGGTTTAACGTTTAGGAAACTCCGCAGAGGGAATGCCGGTCGACAAGACCACTCTTGGAGGCTAGCATTCTTTGGGGAGTTCCGCCCCCACGTACCCAAGGAAATTCCCGCAGGGAGAAAGCCGGTCGACAAGAACATTCTTGGAGGCTAGCATTCTTTGGGGAGTGCCGCCCCCACGGACCCGAGGATATGGGGGGTGCCGTGAGGTTCCCTCCTGGGATGACAGGTAACGACTCTGATTGTATCTGGACTACGCTTTGGACAACGAACTGGAATTGACGCCTTGGGCTGGCGGATGTGATGGTTTGGACCTAGTTGCTTTGCACAGTAGCGCCGAGGTAAAACTCGTGTATGAATGGCTCCAATTCAACTATCATACCGTCTCCGTCCCGGTAAAACCTTGGCAGGCCTCGGAGTAAGTTCGAAGTTCGCACCATTGGGTTGGTGGTGTAGGTTTGGTTGAGACGGACTCCCGATTAGCGCTGGTCTGGCTCTGAGCACTTGTCCCCATAAGGGCTTGTGCCAACCCTCGCATGGCCTCCCTGCTCTGCAAAGATAACCATGGGACCAAACAGGCGACTACACACACGAACGGAGATAGCGGCTCCGAGGGGGGACCCAACAAAACTGGAGCAATCAAAAGATCAAAAAAATCCAAAAAAGGAAATAAAAAATAATAGCAACGACCACGCAACCAGCGGTTGCAGCCACGATGTCAACAGTACATCGAGAGCTGTACTAACAACGAAAAAAACGAAGACTAACACGACGACGTGACGGTAGACGAAAAACGGAGAACAGCAGACAGTCTGGTGCAGACTGAGATTCCTGCGGCGTTTGGGCGCAGCAAAAAAATTATGCGAACGCCCGAACGTCCTATTAAGGAGAAGCGGGAGACTCGGCAGGATGCTTCAGGTGTTTGAGCAGTGGAAGATAACATAAAGAGCACCGAAAATTCGATTGTTACCGCTGCGATCGTTACTAAAGCGACCGATGCAAGGGTCACAAATCCCGACATTGCAACAAAAATTCCAGAAGCCAACGAGGAGATTACGGCACTAAAAGCAAAGAGTGACCAGACACCGCGTTATTATACAGCCAACGTTGAAAATGTGGCGAAAGTACTGCACTCGGAAACGGAACGTGAAAACCTCTCCCAAGGATGGTTGCAAGGTACAATTGCGGCCCAGCGATACGAAGACGAAAGCCTACTTCGAAAAGCGGGAGATGTTCTGAACAGAATACAAGCTGCATGCGACTCCCCAAAAATTAGCAAAGTAGCAAAGGAAGGGCTCCTTGAACTAGAGGAGCTCCTAGATCGTATAGGGCGCTATCGGAGGAGCTGGTTAAGGGCCGAAGATGAACAGAAGGCTAAAGAGGCGCTTGGGGCGAAATCTAAAGGCGACATGCAGATAGCTCCATCATTAAACGTCAATAAAATAATGGCGTCTAGCCCAATCGAAGGAGATCGGGATAAAAAAAGGAAGGAAGAGCTACTTGACGGGAGTGGAGCACCAGATCAGGGGTTCCAGACAGTGCTTACAAAAGGGGCGAAGAAAGCTGCAAAGAAACTCCTCCAAAAAAGCCAGAAAGTAAAGTTTGTACGGACGCCCAATTAGAAAAAGGACCTGATGCAAAACAGGAGAGGCAGAAGTCCCGACGAAGACCCCGGAAGCAGGCACTGTTTGTAAAGCCCCAAGATGGCCGATCCTACGCGGAGGTGCTGCGGGACATCAGGGGAAACGTAAGGCCCGAAGACACCAATACTACCATTAAAGTAGTACGACCAACGCGGTCGGGCCACATACTGGTCGAATTCGGAGCAGAGGCCGGCAATAAAGATGCATTCTGTGACGCAGTAAAGAAAGTCCTCGGCATAAGCGCAACTATAGCCCCGCTCGAGCCGATGGCAACGATCGAAATACGAGACATAGACTGCGTGACGGATCTGGCCGAGGTAGAAGAGGCCATCACAAAGGAGTTCCCTAGCGTGGGAAGGATCAAAGCGAGACTGACACCAGAAAACAACAGGGGACAACGCATGGCCATAGTTGACTTGACCGAAAAGGACGCCGAACAATTCCTGAACAAGGGCAAAGTACGATTTGGGTGGGTTGTCTGTAGGATACGGCGAAGAGCAACGCCTCTTCAATGTTTCAAATGCCTTGGTTATGGTCACACCACACAAGTATGCAAAGGACCCGATAGGAGTTCCCTATGTTACAAATGCGGTGAAACGGGTCATAAAAGAAAAGAGTGTACGAAGAAGGCACACTGTATCCTTTGCAAGTATGCTGATCCAAAACTTGATTTTGGACACGTCTTGGGATCAGGAAAATGCTGGGTGTTCCAGGAAGCCCTAGTCAAGGCAAAATCAGAGCTTCGATGACCCGCATCCTGCAGCTAAACCTGCACCGCAGTTCAACCACCCAAAATCTGCTTGAGCAATTTGCGAGGGACAAGAAAGCCGACTTCTTGCTGCTGAGTGAGCAACACCATAATAAAAGTCCTGCATTATGGTACTCTGATGAAACTGGTACTGCCGCTATCTGGGTTCCAAACAGTGACTTTCAAGCGGAGAGTTGTGGATGGGGGGATGGTTTCGTGTGGGTTCGGTGCGCAGGGATCACCTTCTTTAGTGTGTACCTAACGCCTAACGAGTCGATATTATCTTTCCAAGCCAAGCTTAATGCTCTGGAGGGCGCTGTCTCGAACGCAGAGGGTAAAGTGCTCGTTGGGGGCGACTTCAATGCTAGAGCAATCGAATGAGGCATGCCTCAGACGGATCCGCGGGGAAAACGAATCCTGGAAATGGCGGCCAGGACGGCCCTCGTCGTACGAAACTCCGGAAATACGCCGACTTTCCGCCGTATTGGCTGTGAGGGAACCAAACCGGACGTGACATTCGCCTCGGAGTCCTTAGTACGGAGGATACACAACTGGAAAGTATTAGAGGACTACTCAGCCAGTGATCACCAGTGCATTCTGCTCGAGATAAGTGATGCTATCTCCCGACGTCCGTGCTCTCGGCCTTCTACAACTGGATGGAACATCGGAAGAATGGACGTCGAGAGGTCCGTCAAGGTTCTCACAGCAGGTGAGCCGCTGCAGGGAGCTTCGGAGGGGACGGAAGAACTTGCAGCTCAAGACGTGGTGAACTCTACTATGAGCATAATCACGCCTGCTTGCTGCGCTTCTATGCCCCGTCGGAGACCCCGGCACGGCAAGCCCCAAGTGAACTGGTGGCCTACTGAAATCGCTGAAAAGCGGAGAGAGTGTCACAAGCTTCGGCGGGGACGGAAGAACTGGCAGCTCAAGACGTGGTGAACTCTACTATGAGCATAATCACGACTGCTTGCTGCGCTTCTATGCCCCGTCGAAGACCCCGGCACGGAAGCCCCCAGTGAACTGGTGGTCTACTGAAATCGTTGAAAAGCGGAGAGAGTGTCACAAGCTTCGGCGTGAGGCTCAACGGGAGCGGAACCGTGACGAGGCATGCAACCAGGTGGCAGCATATAAGTCGGCCAGGAAATGCCTTCGCAAACTGATCAACAGTAGCAAGGCTCGCTGCTGGCAAGACCTAGTGGACAATGCGAACAAGGATCCGTGGGGCCTTAGCTACAAGCTGGTCATGGGGAAACTTGGTGCCCTACGGAAGCCTTGTATACATGACGCGGAAAAGATGGACGCGATAGTGCGGGGACTCTTCCCCGCCCATCCCGTCCGTGTTGGCGCTGTCCATGGAGAAACAGCAGTAGAGTGCCCACTCTTCACATAGCTGGAACTGGAGGAGGCAGTCCTTCCCCTGAAAGCGAGGACGGCTCCAGGTCCAGATGGTGTTCCAGCTGAGGTGTTGCGGCTCGTCTATCACCATTGTCCTGACTTGTTGCTCAGCACATTCAACGCTTGCCTACGGGACGGGGTTTTCCCGGTACGATGGAAGGTGGCGAGGCTCGTGCCTCGCCGTCTGCATACCGCCCGTTATGCATCCTAGACACGGCATCAAGGGAAGACTCACTGACGCGATTCGTGCTGCTGGGGACCTATCTCCTCGGCAGTATGGCTTTAGAGCAGGACGTTCTACCATTGATGCGATTGCGGAAGTGGTGAACGCGGTCCAAAAGGCAGAGGCATATAGTCGCACCAAGCGACGGATCGTCCTGTTGGTGACACTCGACGTCAGAAATGCCTTCAACTCCGCTAGATGGGTGGATTTTCTGGACACGCTGGAAAACTCTTTTCAAGTTCCAGAATATCTAATGCGGCTTTTGAGGAACTACCTAAAGGACCGAAGCCTGCTCTACGACACGACACAGGGCCAACGAAGGATGGAAATTACATCGGGTGTTGCCCAGGGATCTATCCTTGGTCCGGACCTGTGGAACGTGTTTTACGACGGGCTACTGAGACTTGAGATGCCAGATGAGTCGCGCTTGGTCGGCTATGCGGATGATGTTGCGGCTCTGGTCGCCGGACGCACCGTTGAACAAGCGCAACTTAGGCTAGGTATGCTAATGCGCCGAGTGAGGGACTGGATGACTGCTCGCGGGCTCAGTTTAGCACTGGAGAAAACCGAAGTGGTCATCTTGACAAAAAAGAGAATCCCTAGAGTAAGGATGATCAGTACTGGAGATATACAAATCGAATCGAAGCCAGCGGTGAAGTACCTGGGGCTACTGATCGACTCGAAAATGAGTTTCTCTGAGCAAATCAGGACAACGGCTGAGAAGGCTGCTTCAGGAATATCGGCCCTGAGTCGACTTATGGCCCCCGTAGGGGGACCCAGCCCATCAAGAAGACGCCTCTTGATGAGTGCTATAGGGTCAGTGCTATTGTACGGAGCAGAGGTATGGGGCGACGCTCTCAGCAAGGAGGTATACCGAAAACGATTAGCACAGGTACAGAGAAGAGGAGCACTGAGAATAGGATCTTCGTATCCAACAGTCTCCGACTCGGCGGTGAGAGTGATTGCAGGCGTGATACCTATCGCCCTCCTTGCTAGAGAGCACCGCGCTATTTACCTGCGCCGAAACGAGGATGCGAGGGAGATGGTTGTCCGCGAGGAGAGACAACGCTCGCTCAACGATTGGCAGCAGTCTTGGAGGAATTGCACGAAGGGAAGGTGGACTGCGCGCCTCATCCCGGATGTGAGACCGTGGCTAAATCGAAGGCATGGTGAGACTGACTTCTATCTGACCCAGCTTTTGAGCGGGCACGGGTGTGTTCAGTCTTACCTGCACAAGATCAGTAAGTCACGGTCTCCCGATTGTCGGTTTTGCCCAGGAGAGGAGGACAATGCCTGTCATACATTTTTTGCGTGTACAAAATGGGTCAGGCTGCGAAGGGAACTCTACAGGGAGACGGGAGAGCGCACCCCGGATAATATAGTTGCGGTGATGCTCGAATCGGTTGACAAATGGAACCAGGTGGCACATTATGCTCGGGTAGTCCTAAAATATAAAAGGGACTCATAGCAGCCGGAGGCGCTGGGGCTGGGGGATCGCTCTTCTGGCATTTCCTCTTCCCCTCTCCCCCCCCCCCCCCGCTAGGAAAGGGACTCCCCAGCTTGAAGGCGCCCCACGGCGTAACATAACGAGACCTGGCCCGAAGTAATGTGTCAAACGGTTTCAGGCTAGGTTCTCAGATTGACAGGGGAGGTGTTTAGTGGGTAGTCCAAGGGAATCCCACACTGCCAGACTCGGCGGGCGTAAATGCCTTGACCTCCCTACCACAAAAAAAAAAAAAAAAAACGTTTAGGTTAGGAGTATTTAAAAGCATTTTTTAATTTGAAATAACGTTTTTTTTAATTGAATTTGACTAAAATTAGGTTATATAGGGTTTTCCAATAAGAGGTGTTATTTTGAATAGCCCGCTATTTCGGTAGATGTCACTTTTGAAGATGTCATTTTTAAACGTTTGACAAGTAGAAACTACGTCGTTAATAAAAATAGAACAATACACGCTTCAGCAATGCATTGAAATTACTAAAATTCAGTATAAAAATGGTGAAAATTTGGCAGAGACGGTTCGTAAAACTCGAACATTTTTGGGTCGTCGTGAAGCACCTTGCCATAGCGCAATACAGAAATTGGTGGAAACATTCGAGCTGTTGGGACAACTTAGTGATGTGAAGAATAAAACCCGTGCGCGTCACTCAAGAACAGCCGAGAATATTGCGGCTGTAGCTGAAAGTGTTGAAGAAAACCCTGGTTTGTCCACTCCTCGTCGTTCTTTGGAATTAGGCATTCTACAAACATCATTACACCGTATTTTGCATAAAGATTTGGGTCTTAAGGCTTATAAAGTTCAGTCAACACAAGAACTCAAGCCGGTCGATCATCAACAACGTCGTGTCTTTGCTGATTGGGTTATTGAAATGCATCAAAATGATCCGGAATTCCATCGAAGAATCATCACCGTGCACGTCATTCAAGAACAGCCGAGAATATTGCGGCTGTAGCCAAAAGTGTTGAAGAAAACCCAGGTTTATCCATTTCTCGTCGTTTTTTGGAATTAGGCATTCCACAAACGTCATTACACCGTATTTTGCATAAAGATTTGGGTCTTTAGGCTTATAAAGTTCAGTTAATACAAGAACTCAAGCCGGTCGATCATCAACAACGTCGTGTCTTTGCTGATTGGGGACTTGAAATGCTTGAAAATGATCCGGAATTCCATCGAAAAATCATCTTGAGTGATGAGGCCCATTTTCACCTCGGTGGCTTCGCCAGCAAGCAAAATTTTCGCATCTTGGGCTCGAAAAACCCAAGAGTTATTATTGAAAAGCCTCTCTATCCTCAACGTGTGACTGTTTGGTGCGGTTTATGGACCGGCGGAGTCATTGGACCTTACTTTTTCAAAAATGAGGCTAGAGCAACAGTTACGGTGAATGGATTGCACTATCGAGAGATGATTAATGATTTTTTATGGACGGAATTGGATAGTATTGATCTGAACAACGTTTACTTTCAACAAGACGGCGCTACGTGCTACACAAGCAACGAAACTATTGATCTTTTACGGAAAAAGTTTCCGGACTGTGTTATCTCTCGGAGGTGATCACAATTGGCCATCGAGATCTTGTGATTCAACACCTTACGACTTCTTCCGTTTGGGCCACGTGAAAGAGAAGGTCTACGCCAATAGCCCGGCGTCGATTCAAGACCTCAAAGATGGAATCCGTGAGGCTATCGAGGACATAGGGCAGCCACTTTGCGATTTGGTTATGGAAAATTTCATGAAAAGGATATGATCCTGTAAGCGTGGTCGTGGTGGTCATTTGCCTGATATTATTTTTCACTCTTGACGGCATACCATTTTCTTTATAATAGAATAAACATCCGATCATTTATAGTAAAAAATCGCATTTTTCCTCTAATATCAAAATAACACCTCTTATTGGCAAACCCTGTAAGATATTAGGTATATAGTAGAATAAAAATTCACTGTTATGTTAAAATTATAAATAATGTTTAATAGTGTTGGTTGGGTTTTTTCTCCTTTTTAAAATTGAATCATAAAATATGAAATAAGTTTAATTAATTCGAATTTGATACGTGTTTTAAATTGAATGTCTTTAATTGATAATGTTAGCCATTAAGTTTGCCTATTTTTATTGTTCGAAACTAGCTTTATATTCTTTTAAAATTTATAACAATTCGTATTGAATAAAGCGCCTTTAACTTTGACTTTGACCAGGTGTACAGCGCGACTCTTTCGTATCGTGCAATAGAAAAGCCAATAGTAAGGCTCCATTGAGCTTAAGCTTCGGGAGAGTAACCTTGGTCTTGGTTGGGGCGACCTTTGTTTTCGTACAGAGTAGAGTTGTGTTAATGGATCCGCACATGCCAATGATTTTACTATAAACCGCAGCTGCGTAGGCACACTCTGATGCATCACAGAATCTATGCAGCTCCATTTGACAGTTTATGCTGTAGCGATTCCATCGCGGAATGCTAATGTGTTCTAGCAGTTTTAGCTCAGATTCCAACTCTTCCAGCTTTTAAGAATTTCCTCTTTTGGCTTTTCATCCCAATCCGTTCCGCTGTTCCAGATTGCCTGCATTATTAGCTTTGCTCTGACTGTGACGGGTGCGATCCATGGTTGGTTGCAATGTATAACAGCAGCTGCTTTCTTGTAAGCCTTTTAGATTCATCAAACGCGATGATTTTAAAGTGGAACGCATTTTATGCTGGACTCCAGTGTATACCCAGTGTTTTCAAGGATGCGTCTTCTTTGAACTCTAATAGACCAACTTCTCTTCTGTACTCCGGTATGTGGCTTAATAGCTCTGGGTTGTTGCTAGCCCATTTTCTGAGGTTGAAGCTATTTAGTGGAGCTGTCATCTCCTGCTGAAGGAACATCGCTTCTTGTTTGGTGTGGGCATGTCGACATACAAATCGTTCTTTAATATCAATGAAGTAATCGGATAATTCCTTTCTTCATCCTGACCTAGCTGCATGCCGTGCCATACGTAACTGTATTGAGTTGATATTCCGCTACCGTACCCTGGGAATGCCTCTTCCAAAGAATCCTTTGGTAATGTATAAATTTAGGGAGCCATGTATAATGTATAAATTTAGGGAGCCATTTGGGCCATTAAGTTTGCCTATTTTTATTGTTCGAAACTAGCTTTATATTCTTTTAAAATTTATAACAATTCGTATTGAATAAAGCGCTTTTAACTTTGACTTTGACCAGGTGTACAGTGCGACTCTTTCGTATCGTGCAATAGAAAAGCCAATAGTAAGGCTCCATTGAGCTTAAGCTTCGGGAGAGTAATCTTGGTCTTGGTTGGGGCGACCTTTGTTTTCGTACAGAGTAGAGTTGTGTTAATGGATCCGCACATGCCAATGATTTTACTATAAACCGCCGCGGCGTAGGCACACTCTGATGCATCACAGAATCTATGCAGCTCCATTTGACAGTTTATGCTGTAGCGATTCCATCGCGGAATGCTAATGTGTTCTAGCAGTTTTAGCTCAGATTCCAACTCTTCCAGCTTTTAAGAATTTCCTCTTTTGGCTTTTCATCCCAATCCGTTCCGCTGTTCCAGATTGCTCTGACTGTGACGGGTGCGATCCATGGTTGGTTGCAATGTATAACAGCAGCTGCTTTCTTGTAAGCCTTTTAGATTCATCAAACGCGATGATTTTAAAGTGGAACGCATTTTATGCTGGACTCCAGTGTATACCCAGTGTTTTCAAGGATGCGTCTTCTTTGAACTCT
Source organism: Odontomyia ornata (assembly GCA_963969285.1). Lineage (NCBI taxonomy): Eukaryota > Metazoa > Arthropoda > Insecta > Diptera > Stratiomyidae > Odontomyia > Odontomyia ornata. Next base: position 239,065,527 of record OZ017740.1, on the reverse strand, counting down.
AATAGACCAACTTCTCTTCTGTACTCCGGTATGTGGCTTAATAGCTCTGGGTTGTTGCTAGCCCATTTTCTGAGGTTGAAGCTATTTAGTGGAGCTGTCATCTCCTGCTGAAGGAACATCGCTTCTTGTTTGGTGTGGGCACGTCGACATACAAATCGTTCTTTAATATCAATGAAGCAATCGGATAATTCCTTTCTTCATCCTGACCTAGCTGCATGCCGTGCCATACGTAACTGTATTGAGTTGATATTCCGCTACCGTACCCTGGGAATGCCTCTTCCAAAGAATCCTTTGGTAATGTATAAATTTAGGGAGCCATGTATAATGTATAAATTTAGGGAGCCATTTGGGCCATTAAGTTTGCCTATTTTTATTGTTCGAAACTAGCTTTATATTCTTTTAAAATTTATAACAATTCGTATTGAATAAAGCGCTTTTAACTTTGGCTTTGACCAGGTGTACAGTGCGACTCTTTCGTATCGTGCAATAGAAAAGCCAATAGTAAGGCTCCATTGAGCTTAAGCTTCGGGAGAGTAATCTTGGTCTTGGTTGGGGCGACCTTTGTTTTCGTACAGAGTAGAGTTGTGTTAATGGATCCGCACATGCCAATGATTTTACTATAAACCGCCGCGGCGTAGGCACACTCTGATGCATCACAGAATCTATGCAGCTCCATTTGACAGTTTATGCTGTAGCGATTCCATCGCGGAATGCTAATGTGTTCTAGCAGTTTTAGCTCAGATTCCAACTCTTCCAGCTTTTAAGAATTTCCTCTTTTGGCTTTTCATCCCAATCCGTTCCGCTGTTCCAGATTGCCTGCATTATTAGCTTTGCTCTGACTGTGACGGGTGCGATCCATGGTTGGTTGCAATGTGTAACAGCAGCTGCTTTCTTGTAAGCCTTTTAGATTCATCAAACGCGATGATTTTAAAGTGGAACGCATTTTATGCTGGACTCCAGTGTATACCCAGTGTTTTCAAGGATGCGTCTTCTTTGAACTCTAATAGACCAACTTCTCTTCTGTACTCCGGTATGTGGCTTAATAGCTCTGGGTTGTTGCTAGCCCATTTTCTGAGGTTGAAGCTATTTAGTGGAGCTGTCATCTCCTGCTGAAGGAACATCGCTTCTTGTTTGGTGTGGGCACGTCGACATACAAATCGTTCTTTAATATCAATGAAGCAATCGGATAATTCCTTTCTTCATCCTGACCTAGCTGCATGCCGTGCCATACGTAACTGTATTGAGTTGATATTCCGCTACCGTACCCTGGGAATGCCTCTTCCAAAGAATCCTTTGGTAATGTATAAATTTAGGGAGCCATGTATAATGTATAAATTTAGGGAGCCATTTGGGCCATTAAGTTTGCCTATTTTTATTGTTCGAAACTAGCTTTATATTCTTTTAAAATTTATAACAATTCGTATTGAATAAAGCGCTTTTAACTTTGACTTTGACCAGGTGTACAGTGCGACTCTTTCGTATCGTGCAATAGAAAAGCCAATAGTAAGGCTCCATTGAGCTTAAGCTTCGGGAGAGTAACCTTGGTCTTGGTTGGGGCGACCTTTGTTTTCGTACAGAGTAGAGTTGTGTTAATGGATCCGCACATGCCAATGATTTTACTATAAACCGCCGCGGCGTAGGCACACTCTGATGCATCACAGAATCTATGCAGCTCCATTTGACAGTTTATGCTGTAGCGATTCCATCGCGGAATGCTAATGTGTTCTAGCAGTTTTAGCTCAGATTCCAACTCTTCCAGCTTTTAAGAATTTCCTCTTTTGGCTTTTCATCCCAATCCGTTCCGCTGTTCCAGATTGCCTGCATTATTAGCTTTGCTCTGACTGTGACGGGTGCGATCCATAGTTGGTTGCAATGTATAACAGCAGCTGCTTTCTTGTAAGCCTTTTAGATTCATCAAACGCGATGATTTTAAAGTGGAACGCATTTTATGCTGGACTCCAGTGTATACCCAGTGTTTTCAAGGATGCGTCTTCTTTGAACTCTAATAGACCAACTTCTCTTCTGTACTCCGGTATGTGGCTTAATAGCTCTGGGTTGTTGCTAGCCCATTTTCTGAGGTTGAAGCTATTTAGTGGAGCTGTCATCTCCTGCTGAAGGAACATCGCTTCTTGTTTGGTGTGGGCACGTCGACATACAAATCGTTCTTTAATATCAATGAAGCAATCGGATAATTCCTTTCTTCATCCTGACCTAGCTGCATGCCGTGCCATACGTAACTGTATTGAGTTGATATTCCGCTACCGTACCCTGGGAATGCCTCTTCCAAATGTATAAATTTAGGGAGCCATGTATAATGTATAAATTTAGGGAGCCATTTGGGCCATTAAGTTTGCCTATTTTTATTGTTCGAAACTAGCTTTATATTCTTTTAAAATTTATAACAATTCGTATTGATAAAGCGCTTTTAACTTTGACTTTGACAGGTGTACAGTGCGACTCTTTCGTATCGTGCAATAGAAAAGCCAATAGTAAGGCTCCATTGAGCTTAAGCTTCGGGAGAGTAATCTTGGTCTTGGTTGGGGCGACCTTTGTTTTCGTACAGAGTAGAGTTGTGTTAATGGATCCGCACATGCCAATGATTTTACTATAAACCGCCGCGGCGTAGGCACACTCTGATGCATCACAGAATCTATGCAGCTCCATTTGACAGTTTATGCTGTAGCGATTCCATCGCGGAATGCTAATGTGTTCTAGCAGTTTTAGCTCAGATTCCAACTCTTCCAGCTTTTAAGAATTTCCTCTTTTGGCTTTTCATCCCAATCCGTTCCGCTGTTCCAGATTGCCTGCATTATTAGCTTTGCTCTGACTGTGACGGGTGCGATCCATGGTTGGTTGCAATGTATAACAGCAGCTGCTTTCTTGTAAGCCTTTTAGATTCATCAAACGCGATGATTTTAAAGTGGAACGCATTTTATGCTGGACTCCAGTGTATACCCAGTGTTTTCAAGGATGCGTCTTCTTTGAACTCTAATAGACCAACTTCTCTTCTGTACTCCGGTATGTGGCTTAATAGCTCTGGGTTGTTGCTAGCCCATTTTCTGAGGTTGAAGCTATTTAGTGGAGCTGTCATCTCCTGCTGAAGGAACATCGCTTCTTGTTTGGTGTGGGCACGTTGACATACAAATCGTTCTTTAATATCAATGAAGCAATCGGATAATTCCTTTCTTCATCCTGACCTAGCTGCATGCCGTGCCATACGTAACTGTATTGAGTTGATATTCCGCTACCGTACCCTGGGAATGCCTCTTCCAAAGAATCCTTTGGTAATGTATAAATTTAGGGAGCCATGTATAATGTATAAATTTAGGGAGCCATTTGGGCCATTAAGTTTGCCTATTTTGATTGTTCGAAACTAGCTTTATATTCTTTTAAAATTTATAACAATTCGTATTGAATAAAGCGCTTTTAACTTTGACTTTGACCAGGTGTACAGTGCGACTCTTTCGTATCGTGCAATAGAAAAGCCAATAGTAAGGCTCCATTGAGCTTAAGCTTCGGGAGAGTAATCTTGGTCTTGGTTGGGGCGACCTTTGTTTTCGTACAGAGTAGAGTTGTGTTAATGGATCCGCACATGCCAATGATTTTACTATAAACCGCCGCGGCGTAGGCACACTCTGATGCATCACAGAATCTATGCAGCTCCATTTGACAGTTTATGCTGTAGCGATTCCATCGCGGAATGCTAATGTGTTCTAGCAGTGTTAGCTCAGATTCCAACTCTTCCAGCTTTGAAGAATTTCCTCTTTTGGCTTTTCATCCCAATCCGTTCCGCTGTTCCAGATTGCCTGCATTATTAGCTTTGCTCTGACTGTGACGGGTGCGATCCATGGTTGGTTGCAATGTATAACAGCAGCTGCTTTCTTGTAAGCCTTTTAGATTCATCAAACGCGATGATTTTAAAGTGGAACGCATTTTATGCTGGACTCCAGTGTATACCCAGTGTTTTCAAGGATGCGTCTTCTTTGAACTCTAATAGACCAACTTCTCTTCTGTACTCCGGTATGTGGCTTAATAGCTCTGGGTTGTTGCTAGCCCATTTTCTGAGGTTGAAGCTATTTAGTGGAGCTGTCATCTCCTGCTGAAGGAACATCGCTTCTTGTTTGGTGTGGGCACGTCGACATACAAATCGTTCTTTAATATCAATGAAGCAATCGGATAATTCCTTTCTTCATCCTGACCTAGCTGCATGCCGTGCCATACGTAACTGTATTGAGTTGATATTCCGCTACCGTACCCTGGGAATGCCTCTTCCAAAGAATCCTTTGGTAATGTATAAATTTAGGGAGCCATGTATAATGTATAAATTTAGGGAGCCATTTGGGCCATTAAGTTTGCCTATTTTTATTGTTCGAAACTAGCTTTATATTCTTTTAAAATTTATAACAATTCGTATTGAATAAAGCGCTTTTAACTTTGGCTTTGACCAGGTGTACAGTGCGACTCTTTCGTATCGTGCAATAGAAAAGCCAATAGTAAGGCTCCATTGAGCTTAAGCTTCGGGAGAGTAATCTTGGTCTTGGTTGGGGCGACCTTTGTTTTCGTACAGAGTAGAGTTGTGTTAATGGATCCGCACATGCCAATGATTTTACTATAAACCGCCGCGGCGTAGGCACACTCTGATGCATCACAGAATCTATGCAGCTCCATTTGACAGTTTATGCTGTAGCGATTCCATCGCGGAATGCTAATGTGTTCTAGCAGTTTTAGCTCAGATTCCAACTCTTCCAGCTTTTAAGAATTTCCTCTTTTGGCTTTTCATCCCAATCCGTTCCGCTGTTCCAGATTGCCTGCATTATTAGCTTTGCTCTGACTGTGACGGGTGCGATCCATGGTTGGTTGCAATGTGTAACAGCAGCTGCTTTCTTGTAAGCCTTTTAGATTCATCAAACGCGATGATTTTAAAGTGGAACGCATTTTATGCTGGACTCCAGTGTATACCCAGTGTTTTCAAGGATGCGTCTTCTTTGAACTCTAATAGACCAACTTCTCTTCTGTACTCCGGTATGTGGCTTAATAGCTCTGGGTTGTTGCTAGCCCATTTTCTGAGGTTGAAGCTATTTAGTGGAGCTGTCATCTCCTGCTGAAGGAACATCGCTTCTTGTTTGGTGTGGGCACGTCGACATACAAATCGTTCTTTAATATCAATGAAGCAATCGGATAATTCCTTTCTTCATCCTGACCTAGCTGCATGCCGTGCCATACGTAACTGTATTGAGTTGATATTCCGCTACCGTACCCTGGGAATGCCTCTTCCAAAGAATCCTTTGGTAATGTATAAATTTAGGGAGCCATGTATAATGTATAAATTTAGGGAGCCATTTGGGCCATTAAGTTTGCCTATTTTTATTGTTTGAAACTAGCTTTATATTCTTTTAAAATTTATAACAATTCGTATTGAATAAAGCGCTTTTAACTTTGACTTTGACCAGGTGTACAGTGCGACTCTTTCGTATCGTGCAATAGAAAAGCCAATAGTAAGGCTCCATTGAGCTTAAGCTTCGGGAGAGTAACCTTGGTCTTGGTTGGGGCGACCTTTGTTTTCGTACAGAGTAGAGTTGTGTTAATGGATCCGCACATGCCAATGATTTTACTATAAACCGCCGCGGCGTAGGCACACTCTGATGCATCACAGAATCTATGCAGCTCCATTTGACAGTTTATGCTGTAGCGATTCCATCGCGGAATGCTAATGTGTTCTAGCAGTTTTAGCTCAGATTCCAACTCTTCCAGCTTTTAAGAATTTCCTCTTTTGGCTTTTCATCCCAATCCGTTCCGCTGTTCCAGATTGCCTGCATTATTAGCTTTGCTCTGACTGTGACGGGTGCGATCCATAGTTGGTTGCAATGTATAACAGCAGCTGCTTTCTTGTAAGCCTTTTAGATTCATCAAACGCGATGATTTTAAAGTGGAACGCATTTTATGCTGGACTCCAGTGTATACCCAGTGTTTTCAAGGATGCGTCTTCTTTGAACTCTAATAGACCAACTTCTCTTCTGTACTCCGGTATGTGGCTTAATAGCTCTGGGTTGTTGCTAGCCCATTTTCTGAGGTTGAAGCTATTTAGTGGAGCTGTCATCTCCTGCTGAAGGAACATCGCTTCTTGTTTGGTGTGGGCACGTCGACATACAAATCGTTCTTTAATATCAATGAAGCAATCGGATAATTCCTTTCTTCATCCTGACCTAGCTGCATGCCGTGCCATACGTAACTGTATTGAGTTGATATTCCGCTACCGTACCCTGGGAATGCCTCTTCCAAATGTATAAATTTAGGGAGCCATGTATAATGTATAAATTTAGGGAGCCATTTGGGCCATTAAGTTTGCCTATTTTTATTGTTCGAAACTAGCTTTATATTCTTTTAAAATTTATAACAATTCGTATTGATAAAGCGCTTTTAACTTTGACTTTGACAGGTGTACAGTGCGACTCTTTCGTATCGTGCAATAGAAAAGCCAATAGTAAGGCTCCATTGAGCTTAAGCTTCGGGAGAGTAATCTTGGTCTTGGTTGGGGCGACCTTTGTTTTCGTACAGAGTAGAGTTGTGTTAATGGATCCGCACATGCCAATGATTTTACTATAAACCGCCGCGGCGTAGGCACACTCTGATGCATCACAGAATCTATGCAGCTCCATTTGACAGTTTATGCTGTAGCGATTCCATCGCGGAATGCTAATGTGTTCTAGCAGTTTTAGCTCAGATTCCAACTCTTCCAGCTTTTAAGAATTTCCTCTTTTGGCTTTTCATCCCAATCCGTTCCGCTGTTCCAGATTGCCTGCATTATTAGCTTTGCTCTGACTGTGACGGGTGCGATCCATGGTTGGTTGCAATGTATAACAGCAGCTGCTTTCTTGTAAGCCTTTTAGATTCATCAAACGCGATGATTTTAAAGTGGAACGCATTTTATGCTGGACTCCAGTGCATACCCAGTGTTTTCAAGGATGCGTCTTCTTTGAACTCTAATAGACCAACTTCTCTTCTGTACTCCTGTATGTGGCTTCATAGCTCTGGGTTGTTGCTAGCCCATTTTCTGAGGTTGAAGCTATTTAGCGGAGCTGTCATCTCCTGCTGAAGGAACATCGCTTCTTGTTTGGTATGGGCACGTCGACATACAAATCGTTCTTTAATATCAATGAAGCAATCGGATAATTCCTTTCTTCATCCTGACCTAGCTGCATGCCGTGCCATACGTAACTGTATTGAGTTGATATGCCGCTACCGTACCCTGGGAATGCCTCTTCCAAAGAATCCTTTGGTAGTTTCGGTCATCTCGGTGAATTTGAATTTGTCGAAACATTTTTTAGATATCTGTGGTACAAACGTACGGGTGTTTTCGCCATCTTAGCACTATCTGGGCCAAGTTTTGCTGAAGCCTTGCTCCAATGTGTAACTTATCGTTCAGACTAGGGCCATGGAGTGTCTTTGCAGACGCGTCGAATACTAATCTGATTTTTGTCGTGGTAGTGCTCTCCTTGAGTACCGCATGATGTGGTAAATAGTAAACAACCTTGCTGTTGCCTATGTATGGAGTCACGCACGTCATATATCCGAGTTTCAGATACTCTTCGAAGAATGTGTTGTACACCACAGCTAGCTTCTTATCTATAGAGTGTTTTTTCTCGATTTGCCACCATCTTAAGAGAACTCTGGTCCTTGGTTCACCCATGGAGTTTTGTGACTGATCTTCTTTAAAAGGAAGGCAAACTATGTATCCGCCATTATTGTCTCTACTGTAAGTAGTATGAAAATAATTTTCACACTCCGTGTTAATATCACTCTGCTCATTCTGGTTTTGTTCGCCATCAATCTCAAAAAACTTTTCTATTTGTCTGTGAAGTTCAGCCATGCACACTAAGGAGGTTACTTTCATTGTTTCAGAAAGATTTCCACCAGTCTTCCCTGAAAGTATCGAGCCAAATGTTGCCTTGAATCAAGGAGTCCTCTACTATTTCCTCAAAAACGCCTGCACCAATTACCATGTCGATGGCTCCTGGCAAAAGAAATTGCGAATCTGCCAGATATAACGCCTTCAGACTGCGTGGTAAACTCAAAGTTACCCTTCCATCAGGAACATCGTTGGTAGCCTGGGCATGATTAAAGCCTCGACTGAAACTCTAAAGTCCGAGCGGAACCAGGTTGTTATTGTAACGAATATCCTCTTCCGGACAGTTCTGGATTGAACTTCTCCAGTTCCTGTAACATCTGCCAAAATGCTATCTGTGGGCAGGCCGAGCAGCTTTGCAGCCTTCGATGATATAAATGATGTTTGAGACCCAGGATCAACCAAGGTTCGCAGTGGAATTTGTTGACCGGAGTATGATTATGCTTGTACTATTGCAGCGGCAAGAAGAACGGTGTTCGTTTGGCTCGAGGCATTTGTGTTCACTGTGGCCTTGGTGTTGCTGGTGGCAATGTTCGAAGTGACAGTCTTACAATCAGTGGTTGAGTAATGCAATATGGTATGGTGCGGTTTCTTGCATTCAAAGCACGTATTTTTGCTTTTGCATTTAACACTCGCTTCATGTGCTAGGCAATTCTTGCATAAACTGTTATCAGAAACAAATCGATGTCGGTTATCGACGCTTGATTTTTGAACTCCATCGCAAAGGTGAATGGCATGATAGCTTGGATTACAGAACTTGTGTTGGTATGTATATGTTTTTCTTGCAGCTCTCTTGTCCGGTTTATCAGGTTTCTACTACAATGACACAAATGCTTTCTTTTGTGTCGTTTGCCGTTGTAAATTTGAGCTTTTTAAACTCACTAGAACCATGTGCCCCCTCATCAGAAAGTCGTAAACTTGCATCAAGCTCGGCATCGCTTTGGTGTTGTTAACGTTTTCTTTGAATACGCAGAGACTTTCTGTGTGTTATAATCTAGACTTTTTAATGCCGCTAAACAATTACCTACGAAGTGTGTCGTGCAAAGCCAGAAGAGATGTGGGACACCTGTGCACAACTTTTTCGGTGTCCAGAATGGTATCTATGTAGGTTGTTGGAGAAGCGTTTTTGCAGTATAGCTACAGTAGTTTTAGTTGGCTGCACTCAACTGTAAATGCGAGACCGCGCTTCTTGCATCTCGCTCCAGATAGAAGAGAAGGTACTGCATTTTTTGCGTAGCCCCGATAGTGTTATTATTGTGGATAATGCTTTTGTAAAGCTCAATAAATGTTTTCCACATCTGGTAGTCGCCGTTGAATTTGGGTATCATTATAGGCGGTAAATTCGGATTATGACGGCCATAGCTTGTGGAGATGTCCATGTAAGGTGGCTAGTTTGCTGACGCTGTGACAGTAGGTGCATCATAACTTGCTGCTGTCGTGGTAATCCTAGATATAGTAACATCCCCCGATTGGATCATTGGTGAAGAGGCCACATTTTGATGCTGCATTACCGCTTGTTGACCTTCAATGAGTCGATCCTTCATTTCTCTATACAACTTTCCCGTTGTAGCGAATATTTTTCGCTCAAACTATGGATACTTTTCGTTCTTATCTCGAAACTCGTTTTCGATGTCACTCACCCGATTGAAAAAATGTTCTTCCATTTTTCTCGAGCTTGAGTCCTTCTTAAAGTTCCTGGCTGAGTTTTGCAACACTTCAGCGATGTTTTTCTGTTCTAAGATGATGACCGCAGTGTTTATCATGTACTTGATTACATAAAATTATCAAGAACACACCAGCCGCTGTTGATAAAATTCGAAGTAAATTGCTCGACGGCTCGACTGACCAAATGTAAGTTGCAATTATACTCAAGAGCGACCACACCAGCCGTTGTTGATAAATAATTACTTTTACTTATTGCAAACTGACGAAGATAAAAACACAGAGTATGGGATATGGTATATTATATGTATTTGGGGGTAAGGTGTGGGTTGTAAGCCCCCATCGCTAAATTGAGACATCGAAGAAACCTTTAGTTTAATATATGTATAGATAAATAATAAAGTTTTGATTAAAATTTCACCAATGTGTTCTTCTTGTTTAATTTGTTTTATATATAAATCGTTTAATTTTATTTCTAGAATTGTAATATTTTCTTTGATTTTCGTTATAAGATTTGGAAGGATAATTTTATCAAAGACTATTAAGTTTTTATTTGTGTAGGTTTTATTTACCATCCTTAACTTAAAATTAGAATAACCCAGTTCATTAATAATTGCGAAATTTGTTGCACTGAAAGGTATGAGCGAAACCCATCAAAAATCCCATTTGAAATTACTGAGACCCCAGACAAAGCAAGTGAATAATTCATTATGTATTTTATAGCCTACAAGAGACATTATTTATGACAACAATCGATAAATTCTCAAAGTTCACACAAACCTTTAAAATAAACGGACGCTTCTGGACACTATTTAAAACGAAGCTTATGCAACATATAAGCAGGTACGGAAAATTGAAAAAGATCGTAGTAGACAACAAATTAGGTTTTAAAGCCTTGACACTAACTGAATTTCTTCAACAGGAAAGCATCAATATTCACTGTGTTTCAAATGGTAATCACACTACAAATGCAAACGTTGAAAGACTGCACAAAACGCTGAACGAACACACTATGAGAAAAAACAATGTAACATCAAATAAATCAACTTGAAATTGAATGTTTTTCTTTATGATTTGGCTTCAAAGGCGAAAATTTTCAAATCAAATACGTACATCTTTAATGAAACCTTTAATATGTAGCCAATGTTAAATTATATGATACTCGCTATTGAATCAAAATGAAATTTTGTGAAGTGTTACCTATTCCAATTAATTCACAGTTCACTTTAAATTGAAAGATACTAGCATTAAAATCCAATGCTGCTTCCCAAGTTTGATTTGAATAGTGTTCCACATCAAACTATGCTTACTTACCTTTAAACTTCATGCATTTTCAGTATTCTCCACATCAATTTAAACTGCTTAAAATTTATTTATGTGATCAGTGCCCTTATTTATTACTAAATTATTTCATCCGAAAACAAAACCTAATTTTCTAAATATATCATCCCTATAATAATGAACAATATTTTTTAATCGAAATCGGAATAATTGAACACTATGTAGTTTTAATTCATCCTTTTTTAGGGTTTTGTAAAATAATTTTACAAAACCCTACTAAAATCGCGTCCTGTCTGTCCGTCTGTCTGTCCGTCCGTCCGTCCGTCCGTGTGTCACAGCAGTTTTTCTCGGAAACTACTCAAGCTAGAAAGATCAAATTTTGTATGTACGTGTAGAGTTGTGTTCTCTTCAAAGTTCAACTACAAAAAAATTTTATAAGGTATTAAAGGGGGGTCTCCCCATATAGGGCAGTGACCCCCCGAAAAAAAATTTCATTGAAGGTAGCCGATATGGGTATCAAATGAAAGGTCTTGATGAGAACTTTTCAAAACAGGTCTTAATTTGGCAAAGTTTGCTTCGAGGGGCGCACAGGGAGGGGAAATACACGAAAAATTTGTGCCCCCCCCTCGCGATTGGACACCGGTGATCCGAAAAATCTGAAAAAATCAGAATTGTAGGCCTTGGTGAGTACAACAACAACAAATATGTGAGAAGTCGCAATTCACTCAACTTTGTTAGTAATAGTATGATTTATCGATTTTATGTTTTCTTGAATAAAATCTTAACGATGTCCTTAAATTCAATGACATTCAGTACGTAGATGAATGTTTATAAGATTAATCTATCCTGAAAGTTTCATAAAGATTGAACCATATTTAGCGAAGTTATAGCGGTTTGAATTTTCCTGTATTACTATGGAACAATATGCGCTGCATTTATTACTATGGCAACATATGGCTATGGAACAACATGCGCTTTTTACCGACTCAGACACTACAGTTTTGCTAGGATTTGCATGAAAATTTCAGATTTTGAGTTATTTTTTCTCAACTTCAACGTTTAAGGTGCATGCTTTGAACACTTGATTCAATTTAATGAATGACTGAAGATGAGTACCTACAATTAATGCTCATAGGTGAAACAAGTCAAGGAGGCGGCAGATAGCTACTGGCAAAAGGGCCTTGTAACCATTCTAGGATTCGAAAAAATTGGCCATTAATCGATGATAATAGTACAGGAGAGTGGCCCAAAAAAAAAATCATCAAACGTAGCCGATATGAGTATGAAATAAAAATTTTCATGGGAGCTTTTGAAAACAGTTCTTCAACTGTCAGTTTTTGCTTCAGTGGGGGCACAGGGGGGTAATACATGTAAAATGTGTTTCCTCCCTCGCGAATGGACATCTGAAATAATTATCAAGGGAGATATTTATGAGCATAACAATAACAAAGACCTTACAAGTCGAAACTCGTTCAACTTTGTTAATAATAGTATGATCTTCGTATTTCATATTTTCTCCAATAAAATCGTCTTTGACATGTTTCTTGATTTGATTCGATCTGGTGACTGCATTTTGCAAATTGAATACACAACCCTTCTGACATGAGCGTAGGTCTGTTTACCCAACTTGTTTTTACTAATCGTAGATAATTACATTTATGTTATAAATGTCTTAATAAAAAATTTAATTCAGAATAGTCCGGGTTAAGACTTAATACCCAATCAGAAAAAAGTCTGCATCGTTGTGTTAATAAATGCATTAACTGCATATGATATATAACGTGTTATATAGCTGCATATGATATATAACGTGTTCCATGTAATTTGGTACCATTTTATAAAAATTTATTTTAACATATATTTTACCCGTGTTTATCGGGTGTAAATGTAAAGGACGACTTGTAAACAATGAAATTTCTTTACGAATAATGTTCTTATATCTCTTTCCTACTTCGTAAGATTGCAGATGTTTATTGAAACCTATGATTTTTATTTGATAAATTAATATAAATAAGGTTTCTTTTTTAAACAGAAATCCGGTAATTTTGAATAGCTCAAATGTTACACTCATAATGCTTAAATAATAGTTCGTATTATATTTAATGCCCTTATATGTAACACACTGATTAGATTCTAAATTATCAACAAGACTCGAATTTAAACCATTTTTATATTTGATCAAAAAGTTGGAATAGCGAAACCAACGCGGACATTGGCGTTGAGTAAGGCAGTCCTCACAATAAACCACACAGTTTATTCTGAGCATGCACCGCATTTTGGCCCTTTCGGAAGTAAAGCAACAAAATATGCCGATGATGCTCTCTTTGATTGTCTATTTTCGAGTTTATTTTTAACCAACTTTTTGTTTACTAATGACGCTCAGTTTTTGACTGATCCTGAAGATTTCTTTTACTATTCACTAGACATTTACGGTCCCATTGCCAAGTTTCATCAACATTGGTTCAAAGGTTTTTTTCAAATCCACACGGCTTTCAACCTTTGAGCGATCATCATTTTGTTTCAAATGATGTATTTTGTATTTTTTCTTGGGATCTTTATCACACAATGAATGAACAATCGTACCAATTTTGGCGTTAATCGGCGCTACAGGTATACTCGTACTTTGGTCAGAATAGAAATCACGTGTTTCCATTTTGCCCTTTAGATTGCGCTTAGCTAATTTGAATGATTAACAAAACTAGCCGAAAAATTTACACAACACATAAATTCTGAAAGTTGGCGCAAATCGAAGCAAATTTGCAACCTTGAGGCGCGAATTTTGTTATATCCTTTATATATTCGTATACACACACACACACACACACACACACACACACACACACACACACACACACATATATATATATATATATATATATATATATATATATATATATATATATATATATATATATATATATATATATATATATATATATATATATATATATATATATATATATATATATATATATATATATATATATATACGAGCATATAGAGTGGCGCAAAATAAATCACCCTATCGGAAAATGTTATTTGATATTTCTGAACTAGACAGCTACAGAATACAAATAGACAAACAATGGAGGGTTATACTCCACACAATCATAAGTGAAGAACTATGTGCAGCCTAGAAAATTTACGAAAAGATGACGTGAAATTTATGCTTGTGTGGGGTTTAGCTAAATGCGATGCGCGTTCCCCACACATGAGCAAACAAGAATATGAACTGAAATTAACATGTCGAAAGTTACATGATTACGCCTTTTAACTTCACGGAGGTTACAATTCAAGTGATCGTTCGATTGACAGGAGTTGTGAAATTCATGATATCCACTAAACGATTAAAGTCACTACATCTCACCAACAGATGTGCTGCAATCGCTCGAGTGTCGCCACAATATCCTCCCCCAAGTAACTCAGCTAACTTGATTTTTGGCAGTCAGACGAAGTCTGTTTAGGAGGTTGCTGAGTTGCGAATCTGACATTTTTAATGCGTGAATATGTTCGAATTGGCTCGTGGGTATTTGCAAGTGATGTTACTGTTGGTGCGAATGGTGCTGATTCCTCATTACATGTCTTTCAACATATGCCGGCTTAATCCTTTCGGCGGAAATTGTCTCCGACTTTCCATTCCTCTTGATGCGATAAACCCGTTCTGACGCTTCAAAAGGGCCATCGTATGGTTGTTGGCATGGAGTTTTAGTCGAATCAACTCGAACGAAAATGTGGCTACAAGTTTCCAGATCCTTGAAGGCAAAAGCTTTTGAATGGCCATGGTGAATTGTAAGATTCGGGTTGATTCTATCATTAAAAGTTTGAATTTCCTCGCGAATATTGCCGGATCCATTTCACCAGGAATTCGCAATGTCGTCTCATAAACAGGTTCGGCACCTTTTGTATCAATATCAGGTTTGAAGCTGGTCCTCAATCCTGAAAGGACGAATGGAAGAACATCAACCCATTCTCTATTCTGATAACATATGATGGATACTTTTAAAGACCAATGCCATCGTTCAATTAATCTATTGGATGCCGGATTAAATGCTGTTGTCCTGTTCCTGGTGCAAGCAATTAATTTTGTAAATGAATCGAAAAGTTGTGAGAACCCTGGTCTGTTGTTACCGTTTCTGGTGGCTCAAATCTCGCGATCCATCACTGGAAGAATGCAGTTGCAACTTTATCAGCGCTCAAATCAATGATCGGTATTGCCTCGGGCCAACACGTAAACCGATCAATCATTGTAAGGCAATACTTAAAACCTTTTGATGGCGGCATCACGATTATGTCCAAATGTACATGTTGGAATCGATTCGAAGGAATTGGAATTGGCTCAGGAACATTTTCGACGTGGCGCCCAACTTTACTTCTTTGACATTCCAGACAATTTCTCGTTCACACTTGAATATCCTTATTCATTCTAGGCCACACGTATTTTTTGCTGATTATCCGTTCTGTCGCGCTTCCACTGGAATGTGATTTCAGATGTATTCATACCTTTTCCTGCGCATCATACTTGGAATGAAGATACGATTAGCACCTGCAAGATACGTCACAGTAGATAAGCGTTACACAATTTCCGATCCGCACGGAGGTTAGTCGCGATGATGAAGCTGATGGTTCCTTTGAAATATGCTGCAGTTCTTCGTCAGTAGCTTGCTGATCTGCGAGTTTTTGCAAAGCGATTGTCGATGGCATAGTTATTTCTTCGATATGCGATAGCCCTTAGCATGCAACAATTTTGTTGTAGATTGCCCTATGAAATCTAATTGTCACAGTTGACGAGGTGAAGCTTTGTCGGATTTTTGTAGGAATGCATTATGTAAGCGGCTTATGGTCGGTGAAAATTATTAAATTACGACCTTCCACGAAATGACGAAAAAATTTAACTGCTTGATACTCCGCAAGAAGTTCGCGGTCGTATGCGCTATATCGCTTTTGCGTTCGGTCCAATTTACGTGAAAAGAAGCCTAGTGGTATTAATTTTCCGTTGACTTCCTGCTCCAAAACTGCTCGTCTGAGGCATCACAATAAAGAATAAGTGGAACGTTCCCGTTAGGATGTGCAAGTAAAACTGCATTTGCCACCAGCTCTTTGCATTTTTCAAATACTTTTTTCGCTTCCGGAGTCCATTGCACTGGTCGTTTGTCACACTTACGCGCTCCTTTTATGAGGTCAAGGAGTGGTGCTTGCACATGAGCCGCATGCGCGAAACAGTTTCGGTAGAAGCTGATTGTGCTAATAAAGCGACGTAGTTCTTCGATAGTTTTTGGTTTTTAGTATTTTTGGAGACGTTCAAAAACGGCTTTTAAATGATTGCAATGTTGCTGAGACTCTTTGGAGGCGATGAGAATGTTGGTTATGTAACAGTGGCAAAAATCCAATCCACAAAGAACGGTATCCATTAAACGTTGAAACGTTTGCGCCGCATTACAGAGGCCGAAAGTGATCACTTTGAATTCCAACAGCCGAAGCGAGGTGATGACGGCTGTTTTTTACGATCCTTAGAAGCAATGGGGATTTGATGGTAGGCCCGACTGAGATCCAGCGATGAAAAAATTGTACAGCTAGCTAACTAGGTCGTGAAATAGCTCAAATGGGGAATAGGGTATCGGTCAGGGATGGTGATACTATTCAGACGACGATAATCCCCGCAAGGCCGCCATTCGCCTGTTTTCTTCTGGGCTAGATGCAAGGGCGAGGCCCATTCACTGTCAGATGGTTTGCAGATGTTCCTTTCCAACATAAAATTAAACTCCTTTTTCGCAGCTTTAAGCTTCTCCCCAGATAGCCTTCGAGCACGTGCTGCGACCGGTGCACCTTGTGTTATAATGTGGTGCTGGATTGAATGCGGCACAGCTTTTTGTACATTAAACCGTGTTATTTGGTCAAACTCTGCCGAAAGTTGATGATATTCATCAGTTATGTCATACGTGTGGATTGATGGTACCTTCATTGCGGCTACTGATGCAAAAATCTTTAGATTTGTATTTTTATCCACTAGCTTTCTAGCTTTTAGGTCGATTACCAGGCCGTGATGCTGCAAAAAAATCGGCTCCTAGGATTGCTAGTGTGAGGTCAGCTACTACAAAAGCCCAGGTAAATTCGCGCCTGAATGCTAATTCCACTGTCACGAATTTTGATCCGTAGGTTTTTATAACTGAGCCGTTTGCGGCGTAGAGTTTCAAATCGGTGGAATGTTACTTGTTGCACGAAGATCTGGATATGACTGATCAAAAATTTATATTCAGATTTTTTGTCGTAAATGGAAAGATGGCTAGTTTTTTCATTCCGACATGCGTCCGCCGATTCGTTTTTTTGCTGCTCCGATCTAATGCAAGGCACGCGACATTTTCTTGCTCACTCACCAAACCTGGAGTGGTAAAAAAACACATACCATTTTTCTAGAAATTTTTGTTTCGCGAAGATGATCTTAATTAAGATCTTGACTGTGAACGTTCACGCCGTCGATGCTGAATTTTGCGAGACAGCCTTCCGATTTCCTTTTGCAACGTTTCCATTTGTATAGTCGTTTTTTTTTCGATGCGGTTGTTGATGGAGCCGATATCGATGGACGCGAAATTTCCATTATTTTATCGGCCTGCGCCGCTAATTAGGATATATTTGTTACCTCACTGCCCACTAGTATCCTGCGAACGTACTCCGGCATTTGTTCAAGGAACAATTTCTTTAAAATCGCGTCGTTTAATTGGTCACCGGCTAAACTTCGTAGAATAGAGACGGTTTTTCTTTTCCAATGTCAACAACACGCAACACGAGACACTTGATTCCGCGAAAGATTCTAAAATTCTCCTTTTAATCGCGTCATATTTTCCATGCACGGGCGGATTAATAGCGATATCCGAAACTGCTTGCAAAACCGAAGCGTCCAAGCTCACTATGACATATCGAAATTTAGCTTTATCCGAAACCACATTGGAAATTTCAAACGCCATTTCCACTTGGACGAGAGAGAAAATTACATTTTTGAGAGAATTGCAGTTTGACGTACGTTCGTCTGTAAATAAATTTTGTGCAAGTAAAAATTCATGGTTAAAACAAAAACAAGTAAATTTATTTAAGAAAATACTTTAATTTAAAGTGATGGACAGTTACGAACAAATTTAGTGGGTAATTATTATTTTTTTTTGTGGTAGGGAGGTGAAGGCATTCATGCCCGCCGAGCCTGGCAGTGTGGGACTCCCATTGAGGATACCCTTGGACTACCCACTAAACACCTCCCCTGTCAATCTGAGAACCTAGCCTGGATTACTTCGGGCCAGGTCTCGTTTTGGTATGCCGTGGGGCGCCTTCAAGCTGGGGAGTCCCTTTCCTAGCGGGAGGGGAGAGGGGAAGAGGAAATGCCAGAAGAGCGATCCCCCAGCCCAAGCACCTCCGGCTGCTGCGAGTCCCTTTTATCTTTTAGGACTGCCCGAGCATAATGTACCACCTGGTTCCATTTGTCAACCGATTCGAGCATCACCGCAACTATATTATCCGGGGTGAGCTCTCCCGTCTCCCTGTAGAGTTCCCTTCGCAGCCTGACCCATTTGGTACACGCAAAAATGTGTGACAGGCATTGTCCTCCTCTCCTGGGCAAAACCGACAATCGGGAGACCGTGACTTACCGATCTTGTGCAGGTAAGACTGAAAACACCCGTGCCCGCTCAAAAGCTGGGTCAGATAGAAGCCAGTCTCACCATGCCTTCGATTAAGCCACGGTCTCACATCCGGGATGAGGCACGCTGTCCACCTTCCCTTCGTGCAATTCACCCAAGACTGCTGCCAATCGTTGAGCGAGCATTGTCTCTCCTCGCGGACAACCATCTCCCTCGCATCCTCGTTTCGGCGCAGGTAAATAGCGCGGCGCTCTCTAGCAAGGAGGGCGACAGGTATCACGCCTGCAATCACTCTCACCGCCGAGTCGGAGACTGTTGGATACGAAGATGCAATTCTCAGTGCTCCTTTTCTCTGTACCTGTGCCAATCGTTTTCGGTATACCTCCTTGCTGAGAGCGTCGCCCCATACCTCTGCTCCGTACAGTAGCACTGACCCTACAGCACTCATCAAGAGGCGTCTTCTCGATGGGCTGGGTCCCCCTACGTTGGCCATAAGTCGACACAGGGCCGATATTCCTGAAGCAGCCTTCTCAGCCGTTGCCCTGATTTGCTCAGAGAAACTCATCTTCGAGTCGAATAGTAGCCCCAGGTACTTCACCGCTGGCTTCGATTCGATTTGTATATCTCTAGTACTGATCATACTTACTCTAGGGATTCTCTTTTTTGTCAAGATGACCACTTCGGTTTTCTCCAGTGCTAAACTGAGCCCGCGAGCAGTCATCCAGTACCTCACTCGGCGTATTAGCATACCTAGCCTAAGTTGCGCTTGTTCAACGGTGCGTCCGGCGACCAGAGCCGCAACATCATCCGCATAGCCGGCCAAGCGCGACCGTCGCTTGGTGCGACTATATGCCTCTGCCTTTTGGACCGCGTTCACCACCTCTGCAATCGCATCAATGGTAGAACGTCCTGCTCTAAAGCCGTACTGCCGAGGAGATAGGTCGCCAGCAGCACGAATCGCGTCAGTGAGTCTTCCCTTGATGAGTTTCTCTAGCACTTTCCCAGCCGTGTCTAGCATGCATAACGGGCGGTATGCAGACGGCGATTCGGGATTTCCCTTCCCCTTGCTGACCAGCACGAGCCTCGCCACCTTCCATCGTACAGGGAAAACCCCGTCCCGTAGGCAAGCGTTGAATGTGCTCAGCAGCAAGTCAGGACAATGCTGATAGACGAGCTGCAAAACCTCAGCTGGAACACCATCTGGATCTGGAGCCTTCCTCGCTTTCAGGGAGAGGACTGCCTCCTCCAGTTCCAGCTGTGTGAAGAGTGGGCACTCGACTGCTGTTTCACCACGGACAGCGTCAACACGGACGGGATGGGCGGGGAAGAGTCCCCGCACTATCGCGTCCATCTTTTCCGCGTCATGTATACAAGGCTTCCGTAGGGCACCAAGTTTCCCCATGACCAGCTTGTAGCCAAGGCCCCACGGATCCCTATTTACATCGTCCACGAGGTCTTGCCAGCATCGGGCCTTGCTCTTGTTAATAAGCCTGCGAAGATATTTCCTGCCGGACCTGTATGCTGCTAGCCTAGTGTCTGCCTCCTCCCGTGTTCGCGCCCGCTGGGCCTCTCGCCGAAGTTTGTGACACTCGCTTCTTTGTTCGGCGATCTCGTTTGACCACCAGTATACTGGAGGCTTACCGTGTCGGGGTCTCCGACGGGGCATGGAAGCCTCGCAAGCAGCTATGATGGTACTCATAGTTGAGTTCACCAAGTCCTTGGCTGTAGGCCCTCCACTCCCTGGCGGAGCTCCCAGCAACGGTGCGCCTGCCGTACGCGCGTCAGCGAACCTCTCAACGTCCATCCTCCCAGTCCTCCATCCGAGGATTGAAGTTTGGGCATATGCACGCAGAGTGGCACTGTCGTGAATCTCAACAGCTATATACTGGTGATCACTTGCCGAGTAGTCCTCTAGTACTCGCCAGTTGTGTACTCTGGGTACCAGGGACTCCGAAGCGAGTGTCACATCGGGTATGGTTCCTACGCAACCCCAGCGGCGGAAAGTAGGGGTGTTACCAGTATTTAGGACAAAAAGCGCTGTTCTGGCCACCATGTCCAAGATTTGCTTTCCCCTTGGGTCGGATTGTGGCATACCCCATTCAATGGCTCTAGCGTTGAAGTCTCCCCCGACCAGCATGTGGCCCTCTGTGTTCGAGACAGCGTCCTCCAGGGCATCGAGTTTGGTTCGAAAAGATCGCATTGCCTCGTTAGGCATCAGATAAACACTGAAATACTCGTATGTTATCCCTGAACACCGCACCCACACAAAACCATCCCCGCGTCCATGGTCCTGCACCTGAAGGCGGGCGCTGTCTCGAACCCAGATGGCCGAGGTACCAGTTTTGTCAGGGTACCACGCTTGCGAGTCCTTGTTATGATGTTGCTCGCTCAGCAACAGGAGGTCAGCTTTCTTATCCCTCGCAAACTGCTCAAGTAGGTCCTGGGCGTTTGTGCTTCGGTGCAAATTGACCTGCAGGATACGGATCATTTGAGTATCGATTTGGCTTTAGTTAGGGCCTCCTTGAAACCCCAGCATCTCCCTGTCCCCGGCTCATGTTTGAGGTCGCCGGGTGCTAGCTTAGCATCCTTGCAAAGAATGCATTTTGCCTCGTTCGTGCACTCCTTCCTTTTGTGCCCCGTTTCACCACATTTGTAGCACAGAGATCTCCTGTCGGGTCCCCTACAGCCATACGCGGTGTGTCCGTATTCGAAGCATCTGAAGCAGCGGATAGGGATCGCTCTTCTCCGTATCCTGCAGATCACCCAACCTATCTTAATATTGCCCTTCGCCAGGATTTGCTGGGCGTCTTTGTCAGCTAGTTCGATAATAGCCATGCGTTACCCCCTTGCGTTTTCACGTGTCAATCTTGCCTTGACTTCACTTAAGCTGGGGAACTCCCTCCTAATGGCATCCTCTACTTCAGCTTTGTCCGTGACGCAGTCGAGGTCCCTGATTTCCAGGGTGGCCATTGGTTCGAGCGAGGCAACCGTTGCCGCATCTCCAAGAACCTTTTGAACCGCGTCACGGAATGCATCTTTGTTTGTGGCCTCTGGCCCGAATTCCACCAGCAGGCCACCGGTCCGGGTTGGTCGAACTGCTTTGATGGCAGTTTTGGTGTCGTCTGGCTTGACCGCTCCTTTAATTTCACGGAGGACATCTGCGTAGGTTCGGCCCTTAGTGGGTTTAATAAGCAGTGCCTCTCGCAAAGGTTTGCGCCGCGGTTTGCTTTTTGTTTTCTGCGGTATATCGGGGGGTTCTTTGTTCTTTTCGTGGTTGAGCTCTTTGTCTGTTTTTTCCAGGAGTAGCTTTTTGGCCGCTTTTTTCGCTGCCTTGTCTCGCACCATATGAAACTCCTCGCCTGGAGTGTCAACTTCGTTTATGGTCTCGTCCTTCCTCCTTTTCTCACGGTCGCCTTCAATTGGGCTACCGGCCATTCTTTTGCTGCTGCTAGGACCCACTGATGCCTCGAGGGAGAGCGTGTCTTTTTGGTGCTTTTCGGTTGCAAGCCACCTCCGCCTGTAGTGTGTTATGCGCCGAAAAGGCTCCTCCAGTTCAAGAATGCCATTCTTGACACTCTTGCCTATGTTTTTCTGCACTTTGCAGGCAGCCCTCAGTTGTTTGACGATAGTCCCCGCTTTCCGAGTAAGCCGCTCCACTTCGGCGCGGTCAAGGGCGATTGTGTTATTTGGCGCCACCTCTTGGGAGACGCCCCCGTTTCCTAGCCCTTTTGCTTCTATCGCTTGGGTGACGTTTGAAGTGGCGTCGGCCAACGGCAAAACTTCTCCCTCCCCCAGTCTTACACTGGCCTCTGTTGGTGTCGCAGCTTGATCCGGATTGTGTACGTCTTGCACTGGACGCTCCGGGGTGCGCATAGTCCTTCTACTGCGCCCAAAGGCCGCAATGATGCCAGGTTGCACAACGCACTCTGCCTTCTTTCGTTCGTTAGTCCGTCTGTGGTCTGTCTCCGATGATTTAACCTGTGATGTTGACTTTGACAGTGTTTCTGGGGTTTGCTGCCTCCCCCCGCAATCGGTGACTTGTTTTATCGGCGTTCTTGCCAACAGCGGTTTTTGCCTGAAAGGGTTCTCCGTGCTAGCGTCCTGTTTGCTTGTAGTTATATCTGTTACAGAAGCCAAGTTCACCACTTCTATAACATTGCAGTCGCTGGATGACGACGGCCGGGAGCCTGCTCGCTCACTACCCTCTGCCCTCGGTACTGGGGATCCGACCCCCTGCACCGTAATTTGGTTCCCCTTGTGGACCTGCATGATTTGGTTTTCTGTCTGGGTTTCCGTTCCCATAGCATTTTACCTACTGCCAGGATATATGGATAATTGATGACGCCATATATTTCGTCATGTCACAGTGAAGATCATTGACACTCAGGTATTTGTCCTGAGACTCTCCCTTCACTGCCGACCATTGTCCGCGGCTGCTTATTGGTTATTCGCCGCGAACCTTTCGAGACAGGTCTTCCCCTATCCGCAACCCTGGGGACGCGTTTGGTTCCCCGGTCTGAGGGCACTATCGATAAATCGGTAATTATTATAATGACTTGTAATGTATACATACATTAAATTTTGCGATTTTATTAAAAATTTTAGATCAAACTAAATACAATAGCATTTTTCACTGAAAATATAGCTGATAAAAAGTTAATTTAATCGTATATGACTATATTGATTTGAAAATATTTATACAATCAACACTGTCTTTTACTTACTATTTTAATATATTTTACTGTTTCACTAAACTTTAATGTGCATTGTATAAAGTGAAAAATAATTAAACTTAAATTTCATGAATATTTAATGCATTATAACAAAACATCAAGTGACAAATTATTAGGCAATGAGTATTTTTATAAGCTTAAAATATGATATATCATTAATTATAGCAATATTATAGTCTAACACTATTGTGTTATGTAAACATTACAATTAACACATATCCTGTTACCAAAGAAACTTATTTTCCCCGGATGAAGTTCTTAGAATATAAAATAATGTTCTGCATTGCCAATCAACATACCTAAAATATTTAAAATTAATTTTTTTAATTTGACTAGTATATTTTCGTCATGCATCACACGCGGATTATCAGTGCCCCTGAAGCGAACATTTGGCTTACTGATGTAGCCGCTTAAGTGGAAATGCACCTCTTTTATTTTCAATTAAATTCCCTCTTGTCGCTAAGCAATAATATGACAGAAAGCACACCCTTACAATATATTTCATCAGAGGAGCTCATGCTGTTCCGGTGAAAACAAATCTCCTTATTTATATTTGTTAATTTTATCTTATTAAAAATAAAATTTTAGTTCTAGTTGACTGATATTCCTCTTACAGACTTTTATTCGCTATATTTACTTAGAACCGTGCTCATACAATTAAGAAAATATATTTTCAAACATAAATTTTATGCCATAGTTCTTCACTTATGCTCGAGACGTTGCCCTTCCATGGACACCTTCACAAAATTTCGTATATGTATACGGACTCCTCCAATCCAGTATATACCTTATCAAAATTGTGAAATTAGTTAACGATGGTCACTACTTTCAAAGACAAATTCAAAAGCAATTTGTTCAATATGAATCGTTATAAATTTTCAAAGAATATAAAGCAAGTTCTAAATAATAAAAATAGTAAAAACTTCATGGCCCAAATGGCTCTCTAAATTTATGCATTATTAATCAACAACATTTAAACAAACAACAATATTAAATTCAATTTAATTCAAATTATTGCATACGTTATGATTCAGGAAAAAGGAAAGAACTACCTAACACTATTCAAAAATTAATTATAATATCAACATAGCAGTGAAGTTTTATCCTACATCAGTATGTTAACATATAACCTGATTCTAAAAAAATTCCATCAAAAACTTTATCTTATCCTAAAGCAAATTATATCACTATACTCCTCCCCTAAACGTGAAATCTTATCTCTAATCGTACTATAATACACATCGCAAAATACCTTTCCCAAATATTAAAATCGATACCTAATTATTAACATAAACAAATAACAACAAAACACTAAGTGCGGCAATAATGAGCTGAAACTCAAAAGTAAATAACGAAACACAGAAAAAAACACAAATAATTCAGACGTTTTCATTCATTGTTCCGTTGCAGCTCGATCAGCTTCAATAACTCCAGCAAATAAGTACCTCCATTGAAAATGTTGGTCTCTGGAACTCAACACGTTCAAATCAGAGCCGAATTGGTATGCTTTTGACACCGAGAGAATTGAAGCACTTTATCATGTAGCGCGGTTGGCGCGTTATTAGTTGTTGATTCGAATTTCAAATAAATTTGACGTGACGTCTCCCACTAATTTTTGCATCTTGAACTAAATCAATTTTCCGTGCGGGTTCTAACTTGAACGATATAAAAGATTGAACATGACACCCTACGAAGGATACGTCCCTGACATGCTTCCTAGAGCTGTTTTTACAGTGCCACACGCGTCACTACATTTTTCATTTTTCGACACAAAAGCACTCGCGATCCGTAACAAACTTTTCAGTTTGGTTAATTATTACATTTGCAACGCTTTTGCACTAGTTTCAACACGGTTTATCTTAAAAAAATTGTTTTGTGTACAATTTCAAATTCAACTTGATTAGACGTTTCCCATCAATGTTGAATTTTCAAAATTCATATGTTTTCAATCATATGGTTGATATTTTGTAGACAATTCGGGGGTTAAGGTATAAGAGGAGTGGGATTTTCGTGAGAGCAACTAGAGAGCCCCTTGAATGTGTGGATTCTCTAGCGGCGTGAAAGGCAGGGGGTTTTCAATTCGCATGCGAGAGGAAGGCATGTATGTAGTAAAAGTACTTCACTCACGTATGGATGAAAATAAGTACATTATTTCGCGTCCATTACTTTATATGTCTTTGTTTTGACTCTAACGATGTTCCGATACGAAGATAAAATATCCTCCAAATTTAAGTTCCAGAGACCAACAATTCCAATGGAGTTTGTTTGCTGAGACTGAATGCTGAATGAAAATGGCTAAATTATTCGTGGTTTTAGTTTTTTATTACTTTTTTTTTTATTTTCAGCTCATTATTCCTCCATTTAGTGTTATTGTTGTTTCTGTTCGCAGTTTTTTCAAAGCTTAGGGATAGGTTTTAACATTAGGGTTGGGTATATGCTAATGTGTATTATATTAGGATGAGATAAATTTTAATGTCTAATTAGGTTTATACCAATACTTCACCCTGCGACTGTAATTGGTTCCCGATAAATTCGTCGCAAGCAAAACGTCTCAAATCGAAATAACTTTTTGCCAGGAAGTGTGCTTAAATATTAAAGATGCATACGTTCCAATGCTTAATTCAAACGGTTATTTTGTCAGAAACTAAGCTATATCCAGTTTCGAAAAAAAATGATTTATTTATAGAGAAAATTATAACGTAAGAATTCATTGAAATTAAAATAAAACTTAATAATTCAATTTTTTTTTTCAAACTAAAACAAAAACTCATTAAAATTGACAGAGCGTAACAGTCTAATATTTTTTTCATTCCTGTCAGAATCTAAATGGATATAATTAATGTTTATGTAGAATCAGAAGCAATTTTTCGATATTTAGACGTAGATGCTGATGTCTGCAAATATTTTTCCAAAGTTTCTTGGATCGTTTTCGTTTTTCGTTCCAAATATGTATATCTCCTTGTAGGGTCATGCAGCTTTTGAATAGAATAGAAGCAACTTCGTCAAGTAGGGCCATAACTTTGCTAATTTGTTTTGAAGTAAGCATTTTTGGGTCCAGAGTTTCCATAGAAATTCTATTGAATTTTCTTTATACAATTCTAAATCTAATTCCATCAAATCATGATTGGCCATGTGTTCTTAAATAAAATTATAACGTGTACATATTAAATTTGTTTTAATTCTTTATAAACGTTCTTTATGAACAAAACGCCACCACTGATTCTAACTCCAATTCAAAATGAAACAAATTTTTTCCATTTTTGGATGTAGAGTATGCAAAAACATAAATGAACCATGCAAAAAATTTAATAAATTTAAAAAGAGCGTAAAAACGTACATATGAATTTGAAGCGTGCCAATTTTTTTTCACTTGGCTATGAAAATCATATTCGTATAAATTTATTCAACGTTGCTTCTGGTTTACAAAGGAATCGTATCATTGTTGGGTTTTTCAATATTTTGTATAGGAGAAGGTTATTCAGAAATATTTGATTTCAGTACTTATAACGTTTTAGTTATTAATTTAGTTACGTTACAATTATGACTTTTATATGAATGAGATTAGATATTCAAATCTACACTGATTTGAAAAGGATTAATAAATTGAAATCCAAGGCATAACCTTTTGTAATTTGTCACCATGGTTTTAGATAAACAAAAAATTGTTTACACCAATTAGACTTTCATATGGCTTAAACTGCTTGTTACGAATTCAATTTTGAAATATTTTTTAATTCGCGAAGCTAACACCATAAGGGAACATAATTGTTTTTCGTTTCCAAGTTGTATCATTATAATTTATGTTTCACGTTTTAATGCTCTTCCCTTGCTAAGAGACATCTGTTCAACATATATAATGTAAATGCATACCAGCGCAGTAGGACAGTTAAATAAGTATACAGAACGACAGTTAAATTCACTTGGAATTTCACAGGAAAGATATGCACAAGAACTATTCCAAGTGGCGATAAGTTCAGATGAACGGAATGCAAGTCAAACACGGGACATTTGTTTTGAAAGACACTTTGTGCATTTGTACAGCACCAATCGGAACCATACACTTCAAAACGGCCTTATCGATTAATCGTTTGGCACAACCCCAACAGGCATGAATACGTCGGATTGATTCCCCGATAACTTTGTACAATTAATTCATGTGGAATTTCACAGGAAAGATATGCACAAGAACTATTCCAAGTGGCGATAAGTTCAAATGAACGGAATGCAAGTCAAACACGGGGCATTTGTTTTGAAAGACACTTTGTGCATTTGTACAGCACCAATCGGAACCATACACTCCAAAATGGCCTTATCGATTAATCGTTTGGCACAAACCCCAACAGGCATGAATACCTCGGATTGACTCCCCGATAACTTTGTACGTGACACAAAATACTAATTCAAGATAGTCGCGTAGCATTTATCGACTACGCGCCATGAAGTCTAAAAGCGTACTCCCTGAATAACGGACCAAATCTTACCCGACAAATCAAGCAACTCGTGCAAGATGTAAGTTTACCCAAAAACCGGGTGCTGTTTACTTTGCCTATCTTGTGTACGTTTTAAGCATAGTACAGAAAGATAACACGTGTTGACAACACAATGGCCACAGATACGCAAATATTTTCTTCAAATAGGAAATAAACATCAGTATTAGGAAGCTTCTTGAAGAAGAACGTTCAGCAGTGAGATATATTCAGATTTAGTGTGAACATGAGTGAAGACATGGTGTTATCATATATTCTGATAAGTGAATGCTTGGATGATGATATTAAAGTAAAAAAGAAAAGATTATGGTGTAAAGAATGGTATAAAAACCGGCAAAAGTTTTCACATACTAATTTATTGAGTGAACTATGTGTAAGTGCTCCGGATGACTTACGAAACTTTTTAAGAATGGATCATAAAACTTATGAAGACCTACTAAAGGCAATTGGAGGGAAACAGCAGGAGAATTCGGAAGAAGATGGAATTTCCCAAACTGTATCGGAGCAATCGACGGGAAACACATTGAAATAAAGAAACCACCTAATTCAGGATCATATTATTTCAACTATAAAAAAAAAAAACTTCAGCATCGTGCTGTTAGCGATAGTGAACGCAAACTACGAATTCATTATGGTAGAGGAAGGTACAAATGGACGCGTATCTGATGCAGGGGTTTTTTCAAGTTGTAAATTTCACGAAAAACTATCCGAAAATATGCTGGGAATTCCAGACTCTTGTCTGCTGCCGAACACTACAATAAAAGTGCCATATGTGTTTGTTGGTGATGATGCTTTTCCTCTTGGGATGCATTTAATGAAGCCTTTTGGAGGAGAAAATATTGATGATAGTGAAATAATATTCAATTATCGTCTTTCTAGAGCAAGAAGGATAATCGGAAATGCTTTTGGGATTCTGTCTTCCCGTTTAAGGATTCTACTGAACAAAATAAGTTTGCGGCCAGAAAAATCAACAATTATAACGTTAGCAACGTGCTATCTTCACAACTACCTGCGAAGAAAAAATTCAGATGTTTATTTGCGTGGAAGTGTAGACATTGAAAATACTGAGATTGGTACAATTAAATATGGAGCTTGGAGATCAGAACAAAGGCAAATGTTACCTTTGGAACCAACGCGAGCAAGGAATTCAAAAGATGCTGCGAAGAAAATCAGAAATGACTTCAAAATCTTTTTAAATGGAATTGGATCTGTTCCTTGGCAAAAATCAAAATAAAATGTCATTTTATTTTTCAAAATTCAAGCAAAAATTTTTATTAAAAAATAAAATAATACTAAAAGAATACATATTTTGTCTATATTAAATAAACTCATTATCCGCTAGCAGCTGCTGAATATTTTCGTAAACTGGCGCAGAATTTCTCGACCAGGTAGTGTTTTCACTTGGAATTTCCAAAACTGGTGTTACCACTAATGGCGACTCTCGTCTACGCAAATTCGACGTAATGAAAATACCACTTTCACTAGGTGAGGACGAATACGCCATCAGCGGTGTCGAAGATCTATGCGACGAGGATATAGACGACATGTTAACGGTGTTGATTGTCAATTGCTCAAGTTGCCCCCTAATAAGAACTTCTTCTATGGCACGCTTGGCATACATTTTTTGCGTAGAGGATAGCTGCTGGAACGATGTCGCCCAAGAATCAGCATATACGCCTGCTTCGTCCTTCTTCTTTAAATGAGCCAATGTATCCTTCAGGATTGCATGTTTCTCGGCTAGATACTGGCTTTCTGACTTCCATTTTTTGCAGCGATTTGATACCTCTATTCCCACGGCCTCCTGTTCAAGCTCGAAAAAAATCAGTAAAATCCGCTTAATGCTCAAATAATGTATCTCATATATAGCAAATATACTAATACTTACTTCGGCTACCTCGATTTCAGGATCATTCTCCAAATCTAAAGTGGATACACTGGGACCCTGTGCTTCCTGATCTCGCAAAAATTCCAGGGTATCAAAATACCATAAGTTCGGAGTATAAATGTCGTCAGTGCCCGCTCCAGACTTTTCGGAATTCAAATTTTTTTTTAATTTGCGTCGAAAACACGTACGAATGTTCACCATACGCCTTTTCAAAGTATCAATATTCGCGTCTTTTTCAATTTCCTGATACTTTGAGAGTAAATTTTTCCACGCGGTATCTTTTATTGTCTTATTTTTGAAACAATTACTTTTAACTTGCCACAACTCCGGCAATTCTTTAAATAAATCAAAAAACTCCTGCCATTTACTATTATTTGTAATCGTCGACATTTTCACTATATGTCCGTCTAGTATCAACTATTCAGAATAAATAAATGATTGCCAACTCTCACCCAGCCAGGAAAACATAGCCAACAACTTGTTGACTCCGCCCACAAGCATCAAAAAATTTTGATTTCGGTCCAACTCAACCACCAACCGAATTTCAAACACATGTACCACTTCATACGTGTTTACAACTCAGTTGCCAACCAAGCAAAAACCTATTAAGTCTCATCAAAAATTTTGATTCCGGTCCAACTCAACCACCAACCTAATTTCCAACTCAAGCATCGCTATAGACGTGTTAACAACTCGGTTGCCAACCAACCAAAAACCGGATTTTGTTCGCGTGTTGTGTTGGTGGTTGGATGTCTAGGGACCCGTTTACGTGCACTTTCATGCTTATCGTGCATACATCGAATTCATTCGGCTCGGTCATTTTTGAGTTTTTTATATTATTGTTTTTCTTTGCATTTCAAATTCATTCGGCTCGGTCATTTTTGAGTTTTTTATATTATTGTTTTTCTTTGCATTTCAAGTGCAAAACTTAGGTGAACGCACCCATTTAGCTGCAAAATATGTAATTTACTATACAAAAACACGTAGAAAATCTCAGATTCATCTTAATTGCATATAATCACAATAGTAATAATAATGGTACTAAATGAAGAGTAGTGGCGGGCAATCTCGGCCTGTTTATAATAAATTTCTTTTTTTCTTGTTGACAGAATTTTACTGCTCGTAAAATGAATTAATTCATTCAGAGTTTATTGTATTGAAAGATTTTTTTCTTCAAAAGTACGAGTAGATAATTCTGCCAACTTTTTCTTCGGTTTATTGATGTTTTCCTGAAGTTCTTCAAACGATTAGTTTTATCTTTGTCTTTAAAATTCTTATATTTATCGACATGCAGTTTATGTTCGATGTGTAAACTTTGCAAGTTTAACAAACCCTACTTGTAAAGATGAAATTCAGGTTTGCTTGAGTTCCAATGTTTTGGGCGCGAAGTTACGATTTATGACAATGCGCCATAGCCCTTGAACATTTGGATCTGATGGAATCTTGACTATTTGGACCCTTAGAGGTAAGTCGCAACAGCCGATCATAACTATTTTAAATACACATCGGCTGTGGCTACTCTGCTTCGGATGACGAATCCCAACACTTGACATCGTATCCCCTCCAAAGGAGATCTTTACTTCGGGCCTAAGCTACCATGCAACTGCGGACTACTTAAAAAACTATGTTTGAAAAAAATTTGGGCCAGCTGTTAAAGTTATTAGTTGCTACAATTTCACTAAGGATAATCTGGAGGACAGAGTGGTAGCTTCTTTCAAGCTTACAGTGCCCTCAAACTGTGATACTATTTTGAATCCTGAAGCTTGGCCGCCTGGAGTACTTATTAAACCATTCAGCTCAAGAAGAAGGAAACCCTTTCGTGCACCGGGAAGACCGCAACCTACAAACTAGTATAAGATTTCATGACTGTAGCTTAACTTCTAATATTTCGGTATAATACTAAAATGTAAGAGGGTAAAGGACCAAGCTTGATAAGCTCTTTTTATCGTTACAACTCAGCGAAGATGTATTTATATGTCTTACGGAAACCTGGTTAAACAGTAACATCTTAAAGTCGGAAATTTCCCTTGATTTTGATATGTACCGTTGTGATCGGGACTTGGCCTCTGCAAATAAAGTAGATGGAGGTGGTGTTCTTGTAGCTGTAAGTAATACAGTACGTAACTCTCTTTGTGCTGATTTTTGCTTTTCCCGTGTTGTGGATTGTGTGATTGTCAAGATCTTCCTTCCTAACAATTCACATTTATTAGTTTCCTCTGTCTACATACCTAGTAACTCTCCTTTATATGTGTATGAGACATTCTTTGACGAGTTTTCCTCTTATGTCTTATTGCATCATCGGCAATCTTTAATTCTAGTATGCGGTGATTTTAATTTAGGAACAGTGCAATGGACGAAGAACCTTCCTTTCTCGGTTTCATCAACCGATGCATTTTCTTTATCCCTCTCCTCGTTTTTATCACTCTGTTCACTATCGAAATTCAATAATATCCCTAATGCTAATGGTCGGGTATTTGACCCTGTTCTTTCTAACTTTCTGATCTGAAACTGAGCTGAAACTAATGCTCTACTCGGTAGTATTTTTCAAAACAATCCCGTCTCGTAATCATTTGCTATTGTTCGCTGAAAGAAGTTGTAACGGTGAAACACCTGTTACTTTAATTATACGTATTTGGTGTAACACCTAATAAGCTTCAAGGGTTAATGCATCCACAGATGAATTCAAAAAAATTATTAATAAAAACAATCAGCGTATCGCCAAATGTTAACTATTAATAAGCTTGAATGCTCATAGGTTGCAGCCAAGGCACGATTCTTCTTAACGTTCCCAGCAGCCTCACTGGGAAAAATGAAAAGGCTTGTGTCGCTAGAGAAATTGTACTGAACATTTATTTTCTACTTCAAAATCTTAAATAGTAACAATATGCTTACCTAAACTAAATAACACAGTAACAAAAAAATTCTTCTCATGAAGATTGTTTAGACTATACAATCCAAAGTCATAAAACCTTCAATAGAGATATACTATTTCATGCGTTTTTTAATGTGAAAAGTGCTGAATTGCATTTTAAGTGGAAAGAACGTTCAAATTAATCTTCCAACAAAGTGTTGGACTGGTGACGAGACATTTTGTTTATCTAAGTGTCGAATTATGCTACGAGAAGATTATGACTTTGGAATGTTTGATAAGATGTATGATGAAGAACAAATGTATATATTTGGATTGGAATACAAATTTGAATGAATTGAATTTCGTATTGGATTACATTTTTCGTTCTTTAAACAATTTGAAACGTGAGGAATTAGGATGATTAAAATTTGTTGAGTTTGTATGTAAGAAATTGCAAATGAACTCATGATGAAATCGATATGAATTTACAAAATTCGTAACAGTATGTAAGAAATTGAAAATGAACTTATGATGAAATTGATATGAATCTACAGAATTCGTAACATTCTCCCCGCCTTGAACTGGTTGTTCAATCTTGAACTTGAATCATGAATTCTGATGCTTGCCGCGATTGAGATCTACGTCTTGGTGCTGCAACAAGCGGTTGGCTAAAACGCTTGATACGCAAGCAGAAATATTTGACAACGATGAAGATGATAGCTACTAAGATGAAGAAGAGGCAAGTGTACGATACGCTGAATTGATGAACGTCATGGTGTGTTAATTTTGGCACTGCGGAATTTCTGTGAACGATATCGAGGCGTTGATGTAGACTGTGGATGTCTTCGGTAATGTTCAATCTGTTATTAGATTCGATTTGAATTTGATAGCTTTCATCGTGTATTGGAATGATTTCGCTGACGTTGCGGGTTGGAAAAATGAATTTTGAATTCAACGTGACATGTCGGTTGACGCTTTCGATTATAGTTTGACCGTGTTTGAGAATACAACCTGGAAAGAGAGCTAAAGTTCCCGTGCCGTTTAACCGGTGTTGTGTGATTTGATTGTTGCAGATAACACTGATGACGGTGTCTTGTCTTATTGAGTACATCCAGTGATTTTCGGTTTGTAAGCGCATGAACTGAGGGTCCCCAGATGTCGTCTTGACCCGGCATTTCGGTGGATTGGAAGTTTGGAGGAAGATGTTAATGTCGCATCCATTTGAATAGCTGTTGATGTTGATGGGTGATTGTTTGATATTGCAAAAGAAGTTGGAGTTCTGTGCCTTATAACACTTTGGTTCCAGCTCGAAGTCTGACGTTGGATAATACTGATCATGTTGTAAATTGATCAGCATGTATTAAGAGTCCGGCCGAATTACAGTGAAAGTGTTATTAGTCTCGAATTGGGGAACCGATGTGTTTTTAAATAGTTCGAGTTTCGCGTTCGTGGTAAGTGGCATCCCTACCCGAAAAATGATTTCATCCCTGAACAGCCGGCCTTGAATGTTCATAATTCCGTAGAAGTCCACTAAATTGTCGGGATTGATTGGCGGACACAAATGTGTGAAGTTTTCCCAGGTAAGTTGTATCTGTTTCTGCAATTGAGATGGACTCAACAGTAGCGGATTCACTTTTCCATGATGAGTGTCAACCAAAACGCTCAGTAGCGCGTTTTGGATATGTTGGAAGTTAGATACAGCGAGAATCGAACGGATGGATAATGAATTGAAAATTTCCTGCAATCGTTGACTGTCGATCGCTTTGCTGCTGACATTGACGGTATTTGTAGTAGTGTTGAGAACTTCATAAAACTCCTGCAGTCTTCGGGTAGTGTCTTTGTGCGAGCTTTGGATTATGTTTACTGTCGCATTGATGATGGTGGTTTAATTTTTTATGAGGTTCATAAGCGACTGGTCGTTATCTTCAAGCTGGTTGATTATATTTGACATCCTTTCAGCATAACGTGAATCTAAGACACCAAATAATGAGCTGGCCATGTTGCCGATGATGTCGAATGGTGATCTTCTCGCTCACTTTTCATTTGTCGAAAGTAGATAGTTGTTCGTGGTTAACTCTGTTAGCGTGGCTCGCAGGTAAGATAATATTTCTTCACATGATTCAGGATCTTGTAGCTGCGTGCAAAATGTGCTTAGTTTAGCGGCAGCTTCGCAGATGGAGTGAAACTCTGCCCAGAAAGGCTTGATTGAGTAGAATACTACCATGGTCCACTGATCTGCAATTAAAGATGCGGTTCCGAGGCGCTCGAACAGCAGTCCTGGATGATCTTTGAAGGGCGTGATGTTGATTGAAGCCTCTGTTGCCCTGGTTGGTAAGATGAAACATATTGCCAGCAGAGTTGTAAGGGCCCATGATACCTTCTTCCGTTTTGAGCTAGTGAAGGGTCCCGGATCGTTGGTTCGTTTACTGGTTGAAGGTTCAGTTTTGTTCTGTTGCACTCGTATATCTGGACTTGGGCGTTGATATCCCGACGGTCCTGGTATTGGCTCCGCAGATTGTGTGTCGGTAATTGTTGTTTCATCCTCTTCAGCTTCGATAGGAAGAGGTGCTACCTTATGAATTGGC
Organism: Odontomyia ornata; assembly: GCA_963969285.1. Lineage (NCBI taxonomy): Eukaryota > Metazoa > Arthropoda > Insecta > Diptera > Stratiomyidae > Odontomyia > Odontomyia ornata. Next base: position 239,030,518 of record OZ017740.1, on the reverse strand, counting down.
CGCTTGATTAGTCCAGATGCGGTTTTTATCTCGACTACCCGAACGAACCTATCGGTTCCTCTTATGGTGTTGGCAATGCGCCCCAGAGGCCAGGATAATGGTGGTATATTGTCTTCCTTGACTATCACCATTGTCCCGTTTTTTATGTTGTCGATTGACGTTTTCCACTTGTGGCGTTGTTGGAGTTCACTCAAGTATTCCCTACTCCAACGATTCCAAAATTCTTGCTTCATTCTGGTTAGCTCCTTCCATCTGTCACCCAGTGAAAGTGTGTTGGTTTGTGCATAGGGATCAATGGTAGAATTAAGCGGATTTCCGATGAGCAAGTGGCCTGGGGTGAGTGCTGTTAGATCGGATAATGGTGTCAGCGGTCGTGAATTTAGTATTGCCTCTTTTTCCACTACGAGGGTTGTAAGCTCTTCATAGGTCAACTGGATGATGCCGTTTTGAAAAAAAAATTGCTTGGCTGATTTTACTGCTGCTTCCCACAAACCTCCAAAGTGAGGTGCGTGCGGAGGAATGAAATTGAAATTTATCCTTTTCCCAGAACAGAACTCCTGAACCGTGTATGACCTCTTCACTGAGCTGATTGTTTGCGCCGACGTAGTTCGTGGCATTATCACAATAGATAATGTTGCAATTGCCGCGTCTTCCAAGGAATCTTTTGAGAGCCTGGATAAACGCGTCGGCTGTGAGGTTCTTCACCACTTCCAGGTGCACCGCCTTGGTAGCAAAGCAACAAAACAACGCGACGACGTAAGCTTTTTGTGGCGGTCTGCCGCGAATCTCGGTTCGCACGTAAAAAGGGCCATAAAAGTCGACACCGGATTTTATAAATGGGCGCGATGGTTGGACTCGATCTTTTGATAGGTTGCCCATTATTTGTTGTTGTAGCTTTGGTTTTTCTCGCGCACAGAGAACGCATTTGTTGATTATAGTGCTTGCAACAGTTTTTCCATAGATTGGCCAATAGTATTGTCTGGATAAGGCCAATAGACCAGCTTGCCGGATGTGATTGTTGGCACAATGAATTTGCTTCATGATGAGTCTCGTAACGTGGTGTTTCTGAGGCAAAATAACAGGATGTTTTGCTTCAAATAAAAGATCTGAGTTTTGGAGCCGCCCACCGACTCTCATAATTCCATGCTCGTCAAGGAATGGACATAGCTCACTAATGCTGCTTGTTAAATTGATTCCCTTGTGTCTTTGCAGATGCTCCAAGTCCTGCGGAAACGCTTCCGCTTGAACTGCATTGATAATGATGTTCATGGCATGCTCTAACTCTAGCACGGATAAGACTCCGAAGCGACCACATGTGGTTGGCTTGGAGTTGTTGATGAATAGAAGACTATAGGCCACGATTCGTTTTATTCGATGTATGCTGCTGATATGGGCTAGGGATGCCACAAAGCCGTCATTTGCCGTTGCAGCTATCAAGACTGTATCAGGGCGTCTTCGCTCCAAGGGGGTTTCCGTATCGATGGTTTTATTGGGCCAGTAGTGTTCTTGTCGATGAAGAAAATGGGGCCCATAGAACCACTGTTGATGATTACTGAATACTTCTGGCGCTACTCCCCTCGATATGAGATCAGTCGGATTTTTCTTTGATGGCACGTGCTTCCACTGGGATTCCAAAGTAAGCTCCTGTATGGCAGCAACTCAGTTTGCCACAAACTTCTGGAGTGAGGAAGCTTTTGATCTCAACCATGACAGAACAATTTCCGAGTCAGTCCAGAATTTGCTTGGGTCGTTCCAGTTTAGATCCGTCTTCACCCGTTGGGCCAGGTCCGTACCCGATTTGGCGGCGCATAATTCCAGTCGTGGTAGTGTAATGGGCTTCAGTGGCGCTATTCTAGACTTAGCGCACAACAATCGAAGTCTTATTGTGCCATCGATGAGGGATGACCGAATGTAAATAGCAGCGCCCTTCGCTCTTTCAGAAGCATCGCAAAAGACGTGGAGCTGTCTGTCCTTAGCACGGTTGTGGGCTGAAATATGCCGTGCGACTGCTATGTCGCACAGTGCCTTAAGGTAATCACGCGAGTCAGCCAGGAGTTCGTCAGGAATAATGTCATCCCAATCAAGGTTCAGACGCCAGAGTCTTTGCAACATGAGCTTAGCAGTGACCGTGACAGGGCCCATTAGACCCAAGGGATCAAATAGGTGCGCGATGTCAGACAGAACTTGCCGCTTCGTGATGTTTACTGTGTCGATGTAGTTGACTGTAACCCGAAGCTCATCCTCCTTTGGAAGCCACCTCAGTCCCAGCACCTTTACTTGCAGATTGCTTTCATCAACTAAGTCCAGCCGCGCGGCCACTTCTGAGTTTCTAACGCTTCACTCAGAGTGTCTGCTCCGAACATCGCATCATCCACGTACATATTTTGGTTTTGGTTTTGGTTGTTTGTTGACTTGGTTGTCCTGCGCTAATCGATGGAGACACCGAATAGCAAGATACGGTGCTGTGGTAAGTCCGTATGTAACCGTGTTGAGTTGGTAGTAGTGTAGTGCTTCTTGTGGATTTTCACGCCAGACAATCATTTGATACTGCCGATCATCATTCGCTACCAGTATCTGCCGGTACAGATTTTCTATAGCTGCGCTGCAAACATATCTAGGAAGACGAAAACGGAGCAAGACAGAAAAGATGTCCTCTTGGATCTTGGGCCCAGTAAATAAGATGTCGTTGAGCGAGAGACGAGATGAAGTTTTGGCAGATCCATCAAATACAACCCTGAGTTTCATTGTGTCGCTATCTGGTTTATAGACACAGTGATGCGGCAGGAAGTAGTGCGCAGCCGGAAGATCAGTTATTTCAGACATATGTTCTAACTTTATGTATTCTTGCATAAAGCTGACATACTAGTCTTTGAGATCCGGATTTTAGCTGAATCTTCTCTCAATGGCTAAACACCTGCTTTGGGCCTGCTCCTTGGAATCACCCACAACTGAAGGGTTTTCAGAGAAGGAGAGCCTTACCACAAATCTTCCGTCGGGATTTCACTTGGTGTTCTCTCTCAAATGGGCTTCGCACTTCCTTTCTGCACTTGTTCGAGGTGGTGATGAAGTTTCTACCTTCTCCACCTCCCAAAAGCGTTCGATTTGCTTGTTGAGTTCTAAAGCCTCTCTGGTGCCTATTAAACATGACCTGGAGTTACCTCGTGATAGTTTCAATAATTTTCCAGCTACTATCCAGCCAAAGGTTGTGTTTTGCAGCATGGGTAATACGACCATCGAGCTGTAGGTCGAAGCAGTGCTCCGCTCCTATGAGGACCTCACTGGGAGCCGGTTTGTGGAATTCAGGGTCCGCCAATTGTATGCCCGCGGGCATTTTCCATATGGATATGTCCAGCTGTGATGCCGGCTGAACTGTGGTAATCTTTGCTAGCACAAATGCGTCTAGGTCGAGTTTGCACTTGGTGATTCGAGACTGCATCTGTACCTGCACTCTTGTTTGAGCGATACTTCGATTTGGGCCAATACCTTGGATACTTATTGGATCAGGGATTCCAGTGATCGCGTCTTTTTGCTACCTTCTCAGTGATGATGTTAAGCTATGACCCAGTGTCCAGCAGACCACGAAAATCAACTGCTCGACCATTCGCTGCTCTAAGTGTTACCATGATGGTTCCCAGTATGACATGGGCTGGGTCTTCCAAATCGGGACTGAGATACAAGCGCAATCTTTGAGTCACCACTGGAGGGCTGTTTGGGTGGCGTATTGATGTTGTCCTTTGCCTTCCGTTGCTCGTCATCATTGTGAAGCAATGTGTTATGCTTTTGTTGACATCTAGTGCAGACACCTCGAGTGCACTTCTCGGCTCTGTGACCAGGTTTGAGGCGATTTCTGCACAAGTTGGCTCGTTGAACGATTACTTGTTGCCTTGGCACTGATTGTCGGACAAATTTCTTGCAGGCGAATAGAGGATGTGATTCTGGGCACGCCGCACAATGCACCTTTTCTGGATTCACAACAAAGACCGATGTTCTTGGCTTTGTAGCTGTCTTGGTTTCTGATGATTGTTTGCCCTTCATGGCTTTGATAGTCTGGAAACGCGCCTCTAAGAAGCTCAGAACCTTGCTGACATTTTATAATGATCGTGGATTCTCCAATGTTTGTTCGTACAGCATGTGTGTTGTTGTGTCTAACTTTTTCAAGATGATGTGAGAGACGATGGCATCCCAGTGCTCTGTATTTACCCTAAGGTTCCGTAAACCCATGAGGCATTCGTTGGTAGTATCATGTAGCCTTTTGATGCTGGTTGCTGAGTCCGCTTGAGTTGACTGTTGCGAAAGAAATTTGCTGATAAATGCGTTAACCAGCACTCGGTCGTTATGGTATCGTTGCTTGAGCAAAGACCATGCTACTTCATAATTCCTGTCACACACTGGTAGATGTTGGATCAATGTGCGAGCTTCTCCAGATAGTTCACCTACAAGATAAAACATCTTCTTTGCTGCACTTATGGGGCTGTTATGTATCAGCTGCTCGAACAAGTCCTTGAATTGAATCCAGTCGGTATGATCACTCGAAAATGTTGGCAAGCTGATTGCTGGGAGTTTGGCGGTCTCAACTTGTTGATAATTGAACGGCGAAGTCCTGGGAGTGCTTTCTACATTCTGGTAAAGCTTAATTATGACCATTTGTACTTCAGTGTCCACTTTCTTGTATGCTTCTTCGTCCTCGCTATGATCGTAATTTTCATAGCAAGCCCAGACAGCGTGCCAGTTCTCGTCAGACAATTCCTTCTGCTTCTTAAGCAGTTCAGCCTTGAATCTGTAGAACTGCGGGGGTTGAGTCGTTTCCAACTTTTCGTTTATTTCGGCAATCATATGCGTCGTCTTTCGCCATCGCAGAAGTTGTATCACCTCACTGGGCTTGTCGTTGGGCATCTCGTTCCCTGATCCTCGATTCAAAAAGTCTTCGAGGGCTTGTTTGTATTTCTGGGCGGCGCCTTCGACCTGCTCAAAGTATGAATTTGCGAAGTATGGGTGCTCACTATAAGTCCCTGAAAATTCCTCCAATGTATTGTGATTCTTCTGGAAGTAGTTCCAGTTCTCTTCAAGGATTGTTAACCTCTTCTTGCAATAGTCCACCGTCTTCTTCTCCTGACTGTCCTTTCTGAAATTAGACAAACTCTGGTCGATGGAGCTGCCCAGCTCCTTTTGTGCCTTTGCCAATGCATTCATGTTGGCCTATTCGCTGCTTTTGTGTTCCTTCGAAATCACGTCGGGGTCACTAAAATTCTGTTCGCTGAAAGAAGTTGTAACGGTGAAACACCTGTTACTTTAATTATACGTATTTGGTGTAACACCTAATAAGCTTCAAGGGTTAATGCATCCACAGATGAATTCAATAAAATTATTAATAAAAACAATCAGTGTATCACCAAATGTTAACTATTAATAAGCTTGAAAGCTCATAATTTGCAGCCAAGGCACGATTCTTCTTAACGTTCCCAGCAGCCTCACTGGGAAAAATGAAAAGGCTTGTGTCGCTAGAGAAATTGTACTGAACATTTATTTTCTACTTCAACATCTTAAATAGTAACAATATGCTTACCTAAACTAAATAACACAGTAACAAAAAATTCTTCTAATGAAGATTGTTTAGACTAAACAATCCAAAGTCATAAAACCTTCAATAGAGATATACTATTTCATGCGTTCTTTAATGTGAAAAGTGCTGAATTGCATTTTAAGTGGAAAGAACGTTCAAATTAATCTTCCAACAAAGTGTTGGACTGGTGACGAGACATTTTGTTTATCTAAGTGTCGAATTATGTTACGAGAAGATTATGACTTTGGAATGTTTGATAAGATGTATGATGAAGAACAAATGTATATATTTGGATTGGAATACAAATTTGAATGAATTGAATTTCGTATTGGATTACATTTTTCCTTCTTTAAACAATTTGAAACGTGAGGAATTAGGATGATTAAAATTTGTTGAGTTTGTATGTAAGAAATTGCAAATGAATTCATGATGAAATTGATATGAATTTACAAAATTCGTAACAGTATATAAGAAATTGAAAATGAATTTATGATGAAATTGATATGAATTTACAGAATTCGTAACAGCTATGAATAGTGGCTTTTAAAGTATCAGAGAATTTCGCAGCTGCAATAGTATCGGCGCTAGTTGCTTCACCTTTTAATGTTACATCATGAACGTGTTTGGCGTACTTTAAATCTCTCGAACCAGCCTTGACTTGCTAAAAGCTTTGGCGCCATTCATTAGCATTCTTGTTCTCCATATCATTTGGCATTGATTGTTTTTCAAGATCTTCATATAATCCCTTTGCTTTTTCCTCAATTATGCTCTTAGTTAGTGGAAATTGGCCATCACACAAAACCGACCACTTTCTGACCCAACAATGTTGGGCCTCGAGCATACCTGATGTCTGAACATACCGCGGAGCCAATCCTAACTCAGATCACTACTTATTCAAATCAATCTATCGATGTCGTATGTCAAAAGCGCGTTCGGCGAAGACCAACCCGTTACAAAAATTTGACATCGCAAGATTCCAAACGGCGTCTGTGGAAAAAATTCACAGAGACAACAAGCTGGCTTCCATCTTTTCTGATACATCACTGAGAATAGGCAACGAGGTCTGAATCGAAGTAAAAGTGGCTATTAAGACCCTCGTAGAACTGACAATCGGACATCAAGCCCGGCACTAGAGAAATAATTGGTTCGATGGTGAAAGCCCAAATGCAATGGACCACCAGAATCAGGCGTACAAAGATTATTTAGTTGGAAAATCCAGAACCAAGAGAGAACATTACGAAAATCCCGGAAGAGTAGCAAATAAGATTATTTAAATTAAGAAAAGAAAATACTTTGACGACTAATTGAGAAGCATCGCTGTATTCCTAGCGAGCAACAACACAAGACAAGCATACAAAATAGTGAAAAGCCTGAAAAAAGCTTATCAGCGCAGGACGCTGCTCTGTCGTGATGACATCGGCAATATCATTGCTGATGAAACAGGATATTTAAAGAACCTGCTAAATCCTTCGCACGGGTCCAGAACATCGGAGCTTATAGGTGTTTCCGGAAAGCTTCCATTGGCTCCACCAACTCAGGATAAAATTTGTTCCACCACCAAAGCCCAAAGGCACCGGGCATCGTTGAAATTCGAGTGGAGCGCATTAAACATAGCGGCAGCGGTGTTCAGAAAGCCATCCATAAAATCATCCAGAACATTGGCAACAAGAGCATATGCCGAACGAGTGGAGCCAATCAACTATATTTCCTATCCATAAGAAAAAAGATGAGAAGCTACAGTGAGAAAATTATAGAGGCATATCACTACTTTGTACGGCGTAAAACATATTTTCAAAAATCCTGAAATCGCTGAAAAGCGAAGGGAGTGTCACAAGCTTCGACGTGAGGCTTAACGGGCGTGGAACGGTGACGAGGCATGCAACTGGGTGGCAGCATATAAGTCGGCCAGGAAATGCCTTCCAAAATAGTCAACAGTAGCAAGGCTCGCTGCTGGCAAGACCTAGTGGACAATGTGAACAAGGATTCGTGGGGCCTTGGCTACAAGCTGGTCATGCGGAACCTTGGTGCCCTACGGAAGCCTTGTATACATGACGCGGAAAAGATGGACGCGATAGTGCGGGCAGTCCCGTCCGTGTTGACGCTGTCCATGGTGAAACAGCAGTAGAAAGCCCACTCTTCACACAGCTGGAACTGGAGGAGGCAGTCCTCTCCTTGAAAGCGAGGAAGGCTCCAGGTCCAGATGGTGTTCCAGCTGAGGTGTTGCGGCTCGTCTATCACCATTGTCCTGACTTGCTGCTCAGCACATTCAACGCTTGCCTACGGGACGGGGTTTTCCCGGTACGATGGAAGGTGGCGAGGCTCGTGCTGATCAGCAAGGGGAAGAGAAATCCCGAATCGCCGTCTGCATACCGCCCGTTATGCATCCTAGACACGGCTGGGAAAGTGCTAGAGAAACTCATCAAGGGAAGACTCACTGACGCGATTCGTGCTGCTGGGGACCTATCTCCTCGGCAGTACGGCTTTAGAGCAGGACGTTCTACCATTGATGCGATTGCAGAGGTGGTGAACGCGGTCCAAAGGGCAGAGGCATATAGTCGCACCAAGCGACGGATCGTCCTGTTGGTGACACTCGACGTCAGGAATGCCTTCAACTCCGCTAGATGGGTGGATATTCTGGATACGCTGGAAAACTCTTTTCAAGTTCCAGAATATCTAATGCGGCTTTTGAGGAACTACCTAAAGGACCGAAGCCTGCTCTACGACACGACACAGGGCCAACGAAGGATGGAAATTACATCGGGTGTTGCCCAGGGATCTATCCTTGGTCTGGACCTGTGGAACGTGTCTTACGACAGGCTACTGAGACTTGTGATGCCAGATGAGTCGCGCTTGGTCGGCTATGCGTTGAACAAGCGCAACTTAGGCTAGGTATGCTAATGCATCGAGTGAGGGACTGGATGACTGCTCGCGGGCTCAGTTTAGCACTGGAGAAAACCGAAGTGGTCATCTTGACAAAAAAGAGAATCCCTAGAGTAAGTATGATCAGTACTAGAGATATACAAATCGAATCGAAGCCAGCGGTGAAGTACCTGGGGCTACTGATCGACTCGAAGATGAGTTTCTCTGAGCAAATCAGGACAACGGCTGAGAAGGCTGCTTCGGGAATATCGGCCCTGAGTCGACTTATGGCCAACGTAGGGGGATCCAGCCCATCAAGAAGACGCCTCTTGATGAGTGCTGTAGGGTCAGTGCTACTGTACGGAGCAGAGGTGTGGGGCGACGCTCTCAGCAAGGAGGTATACCGAAAAAGTTTGGCACAGGTAGATAGAAGAGGAGCACTGAGAATTGCATCTTCGTATCCAACAGTCTCTGACTCGGCGGTGAGAGTTATTGCAGGCGTGATACCTGTCGCTCTCCTTGCTAGAGAGCACCGCGCTATTTACCTGCGCCGAAACGAGGATGCGACGGGGATGGTTGTCCGCAAGGAAAGACAGCGCTCGCTCAACGATTGGCAGCAGTCTTGGACCAACTGCACGAAGAGAAGATGGACTGCGCGCCTCATCTATCTGACCCAGCTTTTGAGCGGGCATGGGTGTTTACAGTCTCACCTGCACAAGATCGGTAAGTCACGGTCTCCCGATTGTCGGTTTTGCCCAGGAGAGGAAGACAATGCCTGTCACACATTTTTTGCGTGTACAAAATGGGTCAGGCTGCAAAGGGAACTCTACAGGGAGACCGGAGAGCTCCCCTGGATAATATAGTTGCGGTGATGCTCGAATCGGTTGACAAATGGAACCAGGTGGCACATTATGCTTGGTCAGTCGTAAAATATAAAAGGGACTCACAGCAGCCGGGGGCGCTGGGGCTGGGGGATCGCTCTTCTGGCATTTCCTCTTCCCCTCTCCCCTCCCATTCGGAAAGGGACCCCCCAGCTTGAGGGCGCCCCACGGCGTAACAAAACGAGACCTGGCCCAAAGTAATGTGTCAAACGGCTCCAGGCTGGGTTCTCAGGTTGACAGAGAGGTGTTTAGTGGGTAGTCCAGTCGCGTATGGGAGTCCCACAATCTGTGCATAAACGGCATTCATCTCCCTGCCACAAAAAAAAGATCCTAGAAAATCAAATCATACACCAACAGAGTTATTGGGGAGTATATTTTAGAGCAGCTAGATCGATGATACACCAACTGTTTACAGTCAAGCAGGTACTGCAAAAATTCTGAAACTTCAACATGGACGTAAACCTAATTTTGGTGGACTTTTTTAAACAAGCATGCGACAGTATTGATCGGAACGTATTGTACCAAATAATGCTTTGCTTTGGTATCCCAGCCAAATTATTCCATCTTCCCAAAATGGCAATGACGTCGACAACCTCCCAAGTCCGCATCAATAACCAACTCACCCATGCCTTTGACATGAATATCAGAATAAAGTAGGAATATGGGCTGGCCACATCGCTATTCTATTTGGTTCCACAATATTTCATCAGAAAGCTACCTGTCGATACATGACGTACGTTATTACACATGTCAAGCCAAGTGGTAGCCTGTACGGACGACATCAAATTTTTTCATGGTCGTTAATAACTGCCAAATAACTTTTACAGAAACTTAACCGCGAAGCTAAACTAGTAGTGCTACAAATCAATAGAATAAGACAAAACTCATGACGAATTCAAGGAAAAAAGCATTCGTTGGTATTCAATAGACCAATTGTTCTCTGTCAAGCAGGTACTTGAAAAATGCTGGGAGTTCAACATAGACGTACACCAAATTTTCGTTGGTTTTAAGCAAGTATAGAACAGTATTGATCGTAACGTACTGTACCAAATAATGCTTTGCTTTGGTATCCCAGCCAAATCAGTCCATCTTACCAAAATAACAATGACATCAATGACCTCCCAAGCCCGCATCAATAACCAACTCACCGATGCTTTTGACACAAATATCGGACTAAAGCAGGGAGATGGGCTGGCCCTATTAATATTCAATTTGGCTCTGGAATATGTCATAAGAAAGCCACCTGCCAATACAAGAGGTATGTTACTATACATGCTGAGTAGTAGCCTATGCAGATGAAATCAATAATATTGATTATTCACCAAAATTAAACATAAAATTAATTGTACAAAGAGCAGGCAACAAATTGATTCAAAATAAAAACAATTCAATCAATAACAACACAAAGATTTATTGAACTAAAAAAATGCAACACCAGTGCAGCAGAGAAACTATACAAATTAAAAATAGAAGTGTACTTTATAAATAAATCAAAATACTTTGAAATGGATATTCACATAAAAATTTAATAGGCCAGAAATAATTAACTTCAATGATTTTTTCATTACCAAAACAGATATAATGTTGATTTATTAGCAAAAAAATATTTGATAAAATAATGAGAAGAAAACAATCAATATACTAAAATTATAAATTTAACCAATGTGAAAATTTTGACTTAGCGAGTGTAGTGATCCGTAGTAGATACATTGTGAGTTCAAACAATTATGTAAAGTTAGCAAATATTAAGTATGACCGACTATAGTGCAATTTTCATTCTAGTAGATTTAAGATCTGGCAACGCCTTTTTGTAAGCAATATAATATTAAGTATAGTTTGTGAGCAATTAGGTTGTATAAATATCTGTATGTACAGTTAGGTTAAAAAAGTATTTAAGTGGAAGCGATTTCAATAAAATATACATTCTCGATACGCTGGTCTTTGATTTGACTAACTGCGTAGGAATTTTCCATTGCTAAGAGCGGGCAAACGCTCGCATGGGACTGTCTTCCTAGGGTAGATGCAAACAGGAAGGCGTTTCACGCTTTTGTTTGCATTCTACAAATTATTAAACTCATATTTTCTAAAAATTCTCGTTTCAGAAAACAATCAGGAAGGCGTCTAACGCTTGTGCTTGTTTCTAAGGTCAAAAGCATTTCAGCACGTATTTATTTACATGGCGAACCTACTTATTTATTACACTACAATCTCTCTTGGGCCTTTACTTCCTGCAAAAAGCGCCTCCAACGATCTCGGACCATTGAACGAAATCTTTCGAAATCCGAGCAGCGATGAACTTTTTTCGGCAACCGAGTCAGAGCAGCATTACTTCCGTTTCCCCACTGGTCTCCGCCTTTCAGTTCTCCCAACGTACTTTTTTAGGTATCCGTTGTTCGTCCACATGATTCACGTAGCCAGCCTATTGCAGCTTCTGCAGTTTTACAATCGTTGAGATCTCCGGCTCGTCAAAAATTTCATACAGCTCATGGTTGTATCTTCTTCACCATAGCTTCCCGTCTAGCGTTGCTCCGACTATTTGCATCAGTACCGGAAGGCATTCAATATATTTGCGGATTCTTGGGTTAGGGTCCATGTTTCACATCCATAGCGGAACACAGATGTTATTATAGATTTGTATACTTAGAACTTTGTTTTTTTGTGTATGCAGCTAGTCTTCAAGATCGCCAAAACAGATAAAAATATATTTTATTTGCGCGCTGTTTTATTCAGCGTCTCTTTTATTACTAGTTTTCAGTATTTTGGCGCCTAGATACACAAACCCACTCAAATTTTCGATATGCTAGTCGCCAAGCGTGACATTTTGTAAATTTGAGGTATTTCTCCTCAACTCCAACATGAGCTTTGTTTTATTTTCATTGATTTGTAGTGTTACTAGTTTTGGTTCGCTGTCAAGTTTCAGGAAAAGTTCGTTTGCAGTTGTTCATGAGCGTGACAAATTGTTGATGTCATCTGCATAGGCTACTACTTGGCTCAGCATGTATTGGCAGGTGGCTTTCTTATGATATATTCCAGAGCCAAATTGAATAGTAATTGGACCAGCCCATCTCCCTGCTTTAGTCCGATATTTGTGTCAAAGGCATCGGTGAATTGTTTATTGATACAGACTTGGGAGATCGTCGACGTCATTGCCATTTTGGTAAGACGGACTAATTTGGCTGGGATACCAAAGCAAAGCATTATTTGGTATAGTACGTTACGATCAATATTGTCCTATCCTTCCTTAATCCTGTTTTCTCAGCGTTGATGTTGCTGATGGCATCACGGAAGAGCATGATCTTGGGCTGATAACTTCTATTAATGCGTTCCACTACTTTGTTTGCTTGTCTTGTGTTACATCTATGCTTCTCACTTGGTTATCAGAATACTTCATTTTCCTAATTTTAATGATCTCATTCGCTACTTTTCTGAGATTTTCACAATTGTTCTCTATTCGTCCTGGTTTTCCTACCTAAGATTTAATTGTATCCAGGGGGAATGCCGGTCGACAAGAGCACTCTTGGAGGCTAGCATTCTTTGGGGAGTTCCGCCCCATGTATCCGAGGAAATTCCCGCAGGCGGAATGCCGGTCGACAAGAGCACGCTTGGAGGCTAGCATTCTTTGGGGAGCGCCGCCCCCACGGACCCGAGGATATGGGGGGCGCCGTGAGGTTCCCTCCTGGGATGACAGGTAACGACTCTTATTGTATCTGGACTACGCTTTGGACAACGAACTGGAATTGACGCTTTGGGCTGGCGGATGTGATGGTTTGGACCTAGTTGCTTTGCACAGTAGCGCCGAGATGAAACTCGTGTGTGAACGCCTCCAATTCAACTATCATACCGTCTCCGTCCCGGTAAAACCTTGGCAGGCCTCGGAGTACGTTCGAAGTTCGCACCATTGGGTTGGTGGTGTAGGTTTGGTTGAGACGGACTCCCGATTAGCGCTGGTCTGGCTCTGAGCACTTGTCCCCATAAGGGCTTGTGCCAACCCTCGCATGGCCTCCTTGCTCTGCAAAGATAACCATGGGACCAAAAAGGCGACTACACACACGAACGGAGATAGCGGCTCCGAGGGGGGACCCAATGAAACTGGAGCAACCAAAAAAAAATCCAAAAAAAATAATAACAACGACGACGCAACTAACGGTTGCAGCCACGATGTTAACAGTACATCGAGAGCGGTACTAACCATGACAAAAACGGCGAATAATACAATAACAGTGAAGACGGACGAATAACGGAGATTAGCAGACAGTCTGGTTCAGACTGAGATTCCTGCGGCGTTCGGGCACACCAAAAACATTATGCGAACGCCAAAACGTCCTATGAAGGAAAAGCGGGAAACTCTGCAGGACGCTTCAGGTGTTCGAGAGGTGGAAGATAATATAAAGAGCATCGAAAATTCGATGGTCACTGCTGCGATCGTTACCGAAGCGACCGATGCAAGGGTCCCAAATCCCGACATAGTAATGAAACATCCTGAAGCCAACGAGGAGATCAAGGCACGAAAAGCAAGGAGTGACCAGACAAATAAAGCGACGTTGTGCGATTGCACCGCCAACGTCGACAATGTGGCGGAAGGACTGCATTCAGAAACGTAACGCGATAACCTCTCCCAAGTATGGTTGCAAAGTACAATTGCTGCCCAGCAACACGAAGAAGAAAGGTTATTCCGAAAAGCGGGAGATGTTCAGAAAAGAATACAATCTGCATGCGACTCCCCAAAAATCAGCAAAGCAATAAAGGTGGGGCTCCTTGAACTAGAGGAGCTCCTAGATCGTATAGGGCACTATCGGAGGAGCTGGTTAAGGGCCGAAGACGAACAGAAGGCTAAAGAGATGCTTGGGGCGAAATCTAAAGGCGCCACGCAGATAGCTCCACCATAAAAAGTCAATAAAAGGATGGCGTCTAGCCCAATCGGAGGAGATCGGGATAAAAAAAGGAAGGAAGAGGCACTTGATGGGCGTGGAGCACCAGATCACGGGTTCCAGATAGTGCTTACAAAAGGAGCCAAGAAATCCGCAAAGAAACTCCTTCAAAAAAAGCCAGAAAGTAAAGTTCGCACGGACCCCAATCAGAAAAAGGACCTGATGCAAAACAGGAAAGACAGAAGCCCCGACGAAGACCCCGGCAGCAGGCACTGCTCGTAAAGCCCCAAGATGGCTGATCCTACGCGGAGGTACTGCGGGACATCAGGGGAAACGTAAGGCCCGAAGACACCAACACTACCATTAAAGTAGTACGACCAACGCGGTCGGGCCACATACTGGCCGAATTCGGAGAAGAGGCCGGCAATAAGGAAGCATCCTGCGACGCAGTGAAGAAAGTCCTCGGCAAAAGCGCAACTATAGCCTCGCTCGAACCGATGGCAACGATCGAAATAAGAGACATTGACTGCGTCACGGATCTGGCCGAGGTAGAAGAGGTCACCAAAAGGGAGTTCCCTAGCGTGGGAAGGATCAAAGCGAGACTGACACCAGAAAACAACAGGGGACAACGCATGGCCATAGTTGACTTGACCGAAAAGGACGCCGAACAATTCCTGAACAAGGGCAAAATACGAATTGGGTGGGTTGTCTGTAGGATACGGCGAAGAGCAATGCCTCTCCAATGTTTCAAGTAACTTGGTAATGGTCACACCAAACAAGTATGCAAAGGACCCGATAGGAGTTCCCTATGTTACAAGTGCGGTGAAATGGGACATAAAAGAAAAGAGTGTACGAAGGAGGCACACTGTATTCTTTGCAAGGATGCTGATCCAAGACCTGATTTTGGACACGTCTTGAAATCAGGAAAATGCCGGCTGTTCCAGGAAGCCCTAGCCAAGGCCAAATCAGAGCTCCGATGACCCGCATCCTGCAGCTAAACCTACAACGAAGTTCACCCGCCCAAAATCCGCTTGAGCAGTTTGGGAGGGACATGAAAGCCGACTTCTTGCTGCTGAGTGAGCAACACCATAATAAAAGTCCTGCATTATGGTATTCTGATGAAACTGGTACTGTCGCCATCTGGGTTCGGAACAGTGACCTTCAAGCGGAGAGTTGTGGACGGGGGGAATGTTTCGTGTGGGTTCGGTGCTCGGGGACCACCTTCTTTAGTGTGTACCTAACGCCTAACGAAACGATATCATCTTTCCAAGCCAAGCTTAATGCTATGGAGGGCGCTGTTTCGAACGCAGAGGGCAAAGTGCTCGTTAGGGGGCGACCTCAACGCTAAAACAATCGAATGGGGCATGCCTCAAACGGATCCGCGGGGAAAAGGAAATGGCGGCCAGGACGATGACACTCAACATCAGGAACGCCTTCAACTCCGCTAGATGGGTGGATATTCTGGATACGCTGGAAAACTCTTTTCAAGTTCCAGAATATCTAATGCAGCTTTTAACAAACTAGCTAAAGGACCGAAGCCTGCTCTACGACGAGAGGGCCAACGAAGGATGGAAATTACATCGTGAGTTGCCCAAGGATCTATCCTTGGTCCGGACCTATGGAACGTGTCTTACGACGGGCTACTGAGACTTGAGATGCCAGATGAGTCGCGCTTGGTCGGCTATGCGGATGATGTTGCGGCTCTGGTCACTGGACGCACCGTTGAACAGGCGCAACTTAGGCTAGGTATGCAAATGCGTCGAGTGAGGGACTGGATGACTGCTCGTGGACACAGTTTAGCACTGGAGAAAACCGAAGTGGTCATCTTGACAAAACAGAGAATCCCTAGAGCAAGGATGATCAGTATGGAGACATACAAATCGAATCGAAGCCAGCGGTGAAGTACCTGGGGCTACTGATCGACTCGAAGATTAGTTTCTCTGAGCAAATTAGGGCTACGGCTGAGAAGGCTGCTTCGGGAATATTGACTCTGAGTCGACTTATGGCCAACGTAGGGGGACCCAGCCCGTCAAGAAGACGCTTCTTAATGAGTGCTGTAGGGTCAGTCCTACTGTTCAGCGGAGAGGTGTGGGGCGACGAAGGGAAGGTGGACTGCGCGCCTCATCCCGGATGTGAGATCGTGGCTAAATCGAAGGCATGGTGAGACTGACTTTCAGTCTTACCTGCACAAGATTGGTAAGTCACGGTCCCCCGATTGTCGGTATTGCCCAGGAGAGGACAACGCCTGCCACACATATATTGCATGTAAAAAATGCGTCAGGCTGCGAAGGGAACTCTACAGGGAGTTGGGAGAGCTCACCCCGGATAATATAGTTGCGATCATGTTCGAATCGGTTAACAAATGGAACCAGGTGGCACATTATGCTCGGGCAGTCGTAAAATATAAAAGGGACTCACAGCAGCCGGGGGCGCTGGGACTGAGGGATTGCTTTTCTGGCACTTCCTCCTCCCCTTTTCTCTCCCGCTAGGAAAGGGATCCCCCGGCTTGAAGGTGCCTCACTGCGTAACAAAACGAGACCTTGCCCGAAATAATGTGTCAAACGGTTCCAGGCTGGGTTCTCAGGTGGACAGAGGAGGTGTTTAGTGGGTAGTCCAGTCGCCTTCTTGCGAGGATGGGAGTCCCACACTCTGCGCATAAATGGCATTCACCTTCTTACCACAAAAAAAGTATTAATTGTATGCAGGATTCTTTTTTATATTGAGTGATCTACTTCCATTACAATAGTGAAATGGTCACTATTATAAGGGAACACCTGCAATTCCCATTGAAATCTGAATTCAAGTCTTGCATCAGCAATGCAAAGGTCCAAATATGAATTTTTCGTAGGGTATGTTGGGAGCTCCGACCCATATATTGTAGATTGCGCCTGTATATTTGATGCCCTGTTATTTACAATTTTAGGAATACACCTCTTGGATTATTATCGGCGTTTAGCCAAGATGTTTGCCGAACATCATAATGAAAGAATGTTATGGTAACTTACCTTGTTCTTAGTGAATTAATCCTTAATTTGTTCAAGTCTTACTCTTTAAACTTATGAATTTTTAGCCGACTTCCTTAGGAAAGAAGGTTATCAATTCATCAGGTGTATTTTTTTTTTCGCTTTTTTTATGTATGTTCACGCATAACTTGTGAACGGAGATAGATAGAAGAGTCCTGTTTTTGACAAATGATACGTCGGTTTTTCTGTTAGGTCCCATTCAAAGGATAAGAAATTCAAGTAACGGTAAAGGACTTTTACCGTTGAAACTAAAAAATTTCCGACTTTCACCCCGATTTTTCAGCATAACTGATCGACGCATGTAAGGATTTTGATTGCAGCAGTTTCAAATGACGGACAACATACTGGTCTAAAATGTACCGGCACAGAATTGTCATCTTTTCAAGAACTCTCTAGATATTAACAGTTCAATATGATACATTGATGTCGAGAAATTGAATTTAAATGATCTTTCGTGCGAAAATAGCCAATTATTTGCCGCTCTTTTAGGATTTAATGGAGATGCCGAATACTTTGGTGACGGATGATAAAAATGATCAGTATCCTTAATTTTCTGCTTAAACGGTACATTTCAGTCAATCATTTCTACCGGAAATAACGAATATATTAATTCTAAAGGCAACATAAATACAATTCAACAATATCTAGAGGGAAAATTTCAGGATGCTTTTCTCTTCCGCATTCATTCTTTGCTTACTGATGAACATAGTAAAGGATCCTTCTTACATCCTTAGACGCAAACGTTACACATTGGATTTATAAAATTCTCCGAAGAAATAATAAGGATTGAGTGATTGCAAATTATAGAGTTGATTTGTTACTTTCCAGATAATTTTATACTCGTACACTATATGCCCAGAAGTCTAAAATTAGTGATTTCCATGTTAAAAACTGACAAGGAGCGCAACCTAAAATGAACGTACTTTTCCTTCTATAACTGATCATAACTTTAAAGATGAACATGAAAATGCATATTCCAGTTTTGATTTAACTATAAGGTATAATTCTCATGAAACTTTCATGAAAATTATGTGCCATAGTTAACTAAAAACGGAGGTGATGGGTATCGAATACACATGAACGAGTGATACGGTTAAGAAGTTAGCTTTACGTTTACATATATTAATACATATATCTATGCATATATATATATATATATATATATATATATATATATATATATATATATATATATATATATATATATATATATATATATATATATATATATATATATATATACATATATATATATATATATATATATATATATATATATATATATATATATATACGAGTATATATATATATATATATATATATATATATATATATATATATATATATATATATATATATATATATATATACGAGTATATATATATATATATATATATATATATATATATATATATATATACGAGTATATATATATATATATATATATATATATATATATATATATACGAGTATATATATATATATATATATATATATATATATATATATATATATATATATATATATATATATATATATATCTATATATATATATATACATCTATACACTACCGGACAAAAGTTTAGAACCAACACCATGAAAGAAGAAAAATGAACCAAAACTCAAAATATAAAGTAGAAGGTTTAATTTTTGATTAATATATTTATTAACTAGTACAAATAGATTATAAATCAAACAAAAGAATAAATAAATGTCAACTCTTAACTTTAAAAATGCAACTTATATGTTAAACAGATTTTTCGTCAAAAAAGCATTTGCATTTTATCACTTTTTTCACTAATCTTGGCAAACGGTCAATCAATTTGTCAATAGTTTCTGATGAAATTTGGTTCCAGCTTTTTTGTAGAGCCTTCCACATGTCTTTCTGTGAGGAGGGGCAACAGCTCCGCACATTTCTATCCAGCTCATCCCACAGAAGCTCAATCGGACTCCGGACTCTGAGGGGGCCACACCATGTTTTGTAAAATCCCTTTTGCTTCTTTCCCTTCTAAATAGTCCCTGCATACTTTAGAACTATGTTTGGGATCGTTATCTTGTGGGAAAAAAAATCCATTTCCAATTAATCGTAGGCCGGACGGAACGGCATTTCATTGAAGTATTTGTTTATACTGCTCCTTTTTCATGATTCCATTGATTCGTACCAGATCCCCAGTTCCATGGCTCGAGAAACATCCCCAGACCATAATGGAACCACCACCGTGCTTGGCTGTTGGCACCATACAAACTGGCAGCATCTTTTCCTCGGCACTACGTCGAACATATGTTTGTCGTTTTGATCCAAAAATTTTAAATTTGGGTTCGTCTGTCCAAAGAACTTTTTTGAAGTCTTCTGCGGTCCAGTCTCGATGGGTAAGGGCCCACTGCATGCGTTTCTTTTTATTTTGTGGTCTTTTGACAACTTTGGGTATAAAGACTTCTTCCAAAGATTGTAAGAATATTTCTGACATTATTGAGGACATTGGATGTCCCATACCCAGACCGTCTTTGGCAATGTATGTGTTGCTATTGAACTTAAAATAGTTCTGTTTGATTGTGGTCTTTATGAGATTGAGCAATTGATCTGTGAATCGTCGGCTGTTGTTGAATGAAAGTTTTTCTTTTAGTATGGCCAGTGTTTCATCGACAGGGATAGACGTATAGAGGTTGGTGATGTCTAATGATAAAAGTTGACAATTTTCAGTCAATTTTAAAGAAGTGGTAGAATTTGCTAGCTCGCGGCTGTTCTTTAATGCGTATTTGTCGTCAAGGTGCACGACATCAGCCATTATCGTTGCCAAGTACCGTGCTAATTGGTATGCAGGAGCTGGGCGGTAGTTGACGACAGGACGGATAGGAATATTGGGTTTGTGGAGCTTAGGTTGTGCTTTAAGGGGTGGTGTGCATGGATTCGGGTTTATGTAGCGTTGCTTAGTATTAGGAGGAATAATTAGTGGGGATTGTATAATGGCGGTACGTAAGTCCGCTTGGAACCTATTGGTGGGGTCTTTGTTTACCAGTTTGTAGCCGTTGGCGTTAATGAAGTCTATTGTTTTTTGTACGTAGTCCGTTGTTTTTAGGATCACCGTTGTATGTCCTTTGTCAGCCTTCGTCACTGTTAGTAGGTTATCCGTTAGCTTTGTCTGAATGTGTCTTAATATCTTATGGTCTTCGTGGAAATCCGTTTTGTTTATGCTAGTGCGTATTTTTTGTAGTATGTCTACTGCAGTATGTCTTGCATGTGTCTGTTGTTCCTGCGGCAGTTTGTTAATGGCTAGTTCAGTGTCGATTACTAGTTGTTCTAGGTCTTTGTTGCGGTTTGTATTATGTAAGTTGTGTTTCAGTCCCTTATTTAATAGCTCCATTTCTTGTGTCGTAAAAGGCGTATCTGATAGGTTTACAGTCCGTGAATAGAAAGTTCTGTTCGCTGGTGTGGTCATTTTGTTTTGTTTTTTCATCAATTTGTCAAGTTTTTTCGTCATGGTTTCATATTTAGTTTTGAGCTGAATATCAATGTTTTGCCTCACGTCATTATAAAACTGTAGAAAGTTTTCAGTTTGTATAGTGTTAGTTAATTGTAAGTGTGAGTGTAGTAGTTGTCGGTTGATTTCGTCCTTTTTTATGTACAGTGTTCTTATTTCGTTTTTAATGCGGAGCATCTGTGCGCTACGTTGTGTGTTACGTGCAGCGATTGTGTTTTGTTTTATCACGATTCTTGCAAATGCTGGTGTAATGTTGTTTTTCAAGCACTGTTTGTTGAACCATATGTTTGCTATTGTTTGATGAAGTTTTAAGGTAAGGTATTGGAATGAACGCAACAGTTTTGCCTGGCTGGCAGTGTTGTAGTCAATAACTTTGTTTATTTGATATCCGCAGGCCAATCCTCTTTTTTCTTTAAAAGCCGTCGGGCCTTGCTTAGTTGTGTGAGCAGACGCGTTTCGACTACTTTGAGTCATCTTCAGTGTCTAAAGGATGTGTTGAAGGGAGCGACTTTATATAGTCGTAGGATGGGTAATTAGCGAATAGGTAATTAGCGGATGGGTAATTAGCGGATGGGTAATTAGCGGATGGGTAATTAGTGGATGGGTAATGAGGTCAGTAAGTAACTTACTCAATTATGCCACGTAGGGGGATGTTATGTTTTTGTTTTTTTTGCTTGTTGGCTGTCCGTTTGTTCTGTTTCATCTCGTTTCCGTTTTCGTCTAAGAGTGTGGTCTAGGACTGAGAAAATTGCGTCGGAATTGGTAACAAGTTGTTCGTTGATAATGTCACCGTCTGTCTTTCTATGTTTATAAATTTCAAGCCTTTCTAGGATGTCAAGTCTTGGTCCTTTGTTTTGTTTGTGTAGCAATTTCATAGAGTTTGTCATAGCATCAGGCTCATGTGCGTGGTTTTGAAGGTGCGTCGCATAATTGGAGTCTGCCTTGTTGTATAAGAAAGATCGTAGGTGCTCTTTGTATCTTGTCGTTAGTTTTCGTGTTGTCCTTCCTATATATACCATGTCGCAGTCCTTGCATGTCAGTTTGTATATGCCGCTGCCTTCGTATATCGATGTGTCATTCAGTTTTGGCTTCAGTTTGTTTCCAATGTTGTTGTTCGTTTTGAATGCAGTTTGCAATTTGTATTTCCTAAGGAAGTTTGATAGTTTGTATGTCTCTTTGCCTACGTATGTTAACGATACCCACTGTTGGTCGTTCTTATGAGTTTCCGTCGGTTGGCGTTCCTGTTTTTGTTTTACTGTGTGACTAGTTTGTCAATGTCGCATTGTTTGTATCCGTTATTATTAGCTATTCTGTAAATGTTGTTTAGTTCGTTGGAGTAGTTAGTAGGAGTCATGGGGATGGAGTGAAGCCTCTGCACCATTGATCTGTACGCTGCTAGCTTATGTTGTGCGGGGTGGTTAGATGTTTCATGTATGGTATGATCAGTTGTGGTTGGTTTTCTGTATATTTTGTAGTCCAATCGTGTTTGTTCACGTGTCACAGTTAGGTCCATATAGTTGAGTTGTCCGTTTGTTTCTTTTTCCATAGTGAACTTTATATTCGGGTGAATTTCATTCATATAGGCAAGTAGTTCGTCTTGTTTATTTTCTTGTGAGTCAATAACAATGAAACAGTTATCCACATATCGTCTGTAAAATATTACATTGAATCTTTTGACAACTTTGGGTATAAAGACTTCTTCCAAAGATTGTAAGAATATTTCTGACATTATTGAGGACATTGGATGTCCCATACCCAGACCGTCTTTGGCAATGTATGTGTTGCTATTGAACTTAAAATAGTTCTGTTTGATTGTGGTCTTTATGAGATTGAGCATTTGATCTGTGATATATATATATATATATATATATATATATATATATATATATATATATATATGTGTGTATATATATATATATATATATGTGTGTATATATATATATATATATATATATATATATATATGTGTGTATATATATATATATATATATATATATATATGTGTGTATATATATATATATATGTGTGTATATATATATATATATATATATATATGTGTGTATATATATATATATATATATATATATGTGTGTATATATATATATATATATAGATGTGTGTATATATATATATATATATATATGTGTGTATATATATATATATATATATATATGTGTGTATATATATATATATATGTGTGTATATATATATATATATATATATATATATATATATATGTGTGTATATATATATATATATATATATATATGTGTGTATATATATATATATATATATATATATATATGTGTGTATATATATATATGGGTGTATATATATATATATATATATATATGTGTGTATATATATATATATATATATTGTTACATGGACAAATAATTCTGCGAACTACCCTCGCAATTGTTTTCACAACAATGAAGAACACGAATTTACTCGAAACCACGAGAACCCAACAAGCATGAACAACATCTGAAAGTGAGTCACTGCTCCATTCATCCACTGCTGGAATGTTCCGGACCCTATATAAAGGCGAGCTGAATGAATGGGGGAATCATTCATTCAACCGTGAGAGTAAACACGGCGTTAGTGTGTGTGGAGTGTGAAGTGAATCAAGTCATAGTGAAGTGATGGAGTGAATCAAGTCATAGTGAAGTGATTTTAAGTAGACAATTGCGATAGAAATTTATGGACAAGTAGAAGGTTGAATTTTAATAGTGAAAATTAAAATTAGTGAAAGTGTTAAATTGATCATTGTGCACTTTCGTAATTAAATAAACTCTTTTAACTTAAATTAAAAGACATTGCGTTTTCACTTTCCCGGAACATTAAATGATTGGCCGCGAACCATAACACGCGACAGTGGTGTCGAGAAGTGAGATTAAAATTTTGAAAGTGTAAAACGTTTAAACATAAAAAAAAAGAAAAATGCACAATAGTGAAATCTAACGTGGAAACTGGTTGAAAAATAAATACAAAACGAAATAATAAAAATAAATAATAACCACGAAGCTAACATTTCAAACTAAATGAATTTACCATGGCGGAGCTTAAGGGAGACGCAAAAAAACCAAAACCAAAGGAACCAGAAAATGCGCTGATTCAAATGTTGATGCTGATGCAGCAAGAGCAGCGACAACAGTCATCCAATTTAACTGCGAGGCTAAATGAACAATCAGCGCAGCTAAATGAACAATCAGCGCAGCTAAATGAACAATCAGCGCAGCTAAATGAACAATCAGCGAAGCTGGACCAACAACCGATCGAAATCAAGGCAGACATCACACAGAAGCTGGAGAAACAGTCAACCGAAATAAAAGCGGAGCTCGGTCATTTGAACAAACAAATTAAAGGCGTCGAGGAAAAGGTTGACCTGGTCGAGGAAAATGTTTACCAGGTCGGGAAAAGGTCAGCCAGGTCGAAGAGAGAATGAACCATGAGATGGAAAACGTGAAAAAAGAATTGGAAGCAACGAAGGCAGTAGTAACGACTTCACCAGCCCCGCTTATAACCGCAGCGCAAAACACATCCAGAAATGTGCAAGCACCCATATTCGATGGGCAAATGGTCTGGAGTATTTACAAAATCCAGTTCGAAGCAGCCGCTAGGATAAATCACTGGAATGAGCAGGAACGAGCAACTGCATTAATTCTTGCTCTAAGAGGCCCAGCTGCCGAGCTTTTGCAGACTATCCCCGTTGAGCTACATTCAAACCCGGCTGCTATAATGAATGCGCTCGACATGCGTTATGGAGACGATCATCTGAAGCAGATTTACCGGGCACAGCTACGGCATCGGATGCAAAAGTCTGGCGAAACCTAACAGCAGCTAGCCCAAGACATTGAGCGCCTGGCACTTTTGGCTTATCCAGCTTACGACCCAGAACATCGAGATGACGCAGCAACAGAAGCATTCATCAGTGCATTAAATGACCAGGAATTGCAACAAGCCGTGCGTTTAGCCCAAAAGCAAACGGTTAAGGACGCATTAGTTTATAGCCTGAACTTTGAGGCAGCGAAAAATGCGACTCGTACCACTGCCCGGGTCTGTGAAGTAGGTGCAGACGAGTGCATGTGTAAGCACGTGGAAAATGAGCGAGAGCCGCAGGTGAATGGTGCGCCTAGATGCTGGGATTGTGAAGAGAAGGGGCACCTGCAAAGAGACTGCAAGAAGCGAAGAAAACGGAGCTATTGTCCAGGATGGTGGAGATTCAGACCGTGTCAGGAGCCTAGAATGGAGGCCCATCAAACTGCAAGGGCCAACTTCGTGGGGCGAACGTTGGCTAGGAGTATCGACATCCCCAGCACCGTGCCAAGGCAACATCGTGGAGAAGCAGACAGATGCCTTCCTGGTCAAGTTGATGAAGAACATTGCACCATAACAAACGACACTGGTGCAACCCGATCGACTATCCGACCAGACCTAGTGAGGCCCCAACTGCTTCACAAGGGCAGAGTTCATGGAAATGCTGACGCCCTATCTCGTCATCCATGTCCAGCTAACTGTGAGCATTGCCGGCGGATTGAGGAAAAGGAGCCGACCGTTGATCTGCGAGTGATAACGGCCGAATTCGATGAAGGTTGGTCAGCGGAGGAGATTCGAAATGCCCAGTTAGCCGATGAAGACATCGGACCATTGCTCGTATGGAAGGAGACGACTGGGCGACCTGAGTGGAAAGACGTTTCAATGCATGGCGCAACCCTGAAAAGCTATTGGGCACAATGGAACTCCCTTCTGGTGAAGGGTGGCGTAGTTAAGCGGAAATGGGAAACGGCGGATGGCAGCTCCTATAGGATGCAAACTTTACTACCCAAAAGCCGAATCCACGATGTGGTTAAGGAAATGCATGAAGGATCCTCGGGAGGCCACCTTGGTGTTAACAAGACCTTAGCGAAATTGCGGGAAAGGTTCTACTGGCTCCACGCTCGAGAAGACATAGAGGACTGGTGCCGCAGATGCACAATTTGCGCTTCCGTCAAAGGCCCAAAGCGACGACTGAGAGGACAAATGCAAACCTATAACGTAGGCGTGCCATTCGAAAGGATTGCTGTTGACATCGCAGGACCCTTTCCTGAATCCGATTGGGGAAATCGATACACGCTGGTTGTCGCCGACTATTTCAGCAAGTGGCCCGAGGTCTACCCCATTCCCAACCAGGAAGCAACTACCGTAGCTGAACAGCTAGTGTTAAATTGGGTCAGTAGGTACGGCGTACCTTGCGAATTACATTCAGATCAAGGCCGAAACTTTGAGTCACTAGTTTTCAGCGAAATGTGCGAGCTGCTTGGAATACGGAAAACGAGGACAACACCGCTGCATCCCCAATCCGATGGAATGGTCGATCGGCCCATCAAACTGCAAGGGCCAACTTCGTGGGGCGAACGTTGGCTAGGAGTATCGACATCCCCAGCACCGTGCCAAGGCAACATCGTGGAGAAGCAGACAGATGCCTTCCTGGTCAAGTTGATGAAGAACATTGCACCATAACAAACGACACTGGTGCAACCCGATCGACTATCCGACCAGACCTAGTGAGGCCCCAACTGCTTCACAAGGGCAGAGTTCATGGAAATGCTGACGCCCTATCTCGTCATCCATGTCCAGCTAACTGTGAGCATTGCCGGCGGATTGAGGAAAAGGAGCCGACCGTTGATCTGCGAGTGATAACGGCCGAATTCGATGAAGGTTGGTCAGCGGAGGAGATTCGAAATGCCCAGTTAGCCGATGAAGACATCGGACCATTGCTCGTATGGAAGGAGACGACTGGGCGACCTGAGTGGAAAGACGTTTCAATGCATGGCGCAACCCTGAAAAGCTATTGGGCACAATGGAACTCCCTTCTGGTGAAGGGTGGCGTAGTTAAGCGGAAATGGGAAACGGCGGATGGCAGCTCCTATAGGATGCAAACTTTACTACCCAAAAGCCGAATCCACGATGTGGTTAAGGAAATGCATGAAGGATCCTCGGGAGGCCACCTTGGTGTTAACAAGACCTTAGCGAAATTGCGGGAAAGGTTCTACTGGCTCCACGCTCGAGAAGACATAGAGGACTGGTGCCGCAGATGCACAATTTGCGCTTCCGTCAAAGGCCCAAAGCGACGACTGAGAGGACAAATGCAAACCTATAACGTAGGCGTGCCATTCGAAAGGATTGCTGTTGACATCGCAGGACCCTTTCCTGAATCCGATTGGGGAAATCGATACACGCTGGTTGTCGCCGACTATTTCAGCAAGTGGCCCGAGGTCTACCCCATTCCCAACCAGGAAGCAACTACCGTAGCTGAACAGCTAGTGTTAAATTGGGTCAGTAGGTACGGCGTACCTTGCGAATTACATTCAGATCAAGGCCGAAACTTTGAGTCACTAGTTTTCAGCGAAATGTGCGAGCTGCTTGGAATACGGAAAACGAGGACAACACCGCTGCATCCCCAATCCGATGGAATGGTCGAATGTTTCAACGACACGCTCAATAAACACCTGGCCAAGATGGTTGACGAGAACCAAAGGGACTGGGACCGACATATCCCACTCTTTTTGATTGCGTACAGAGCTGCCGAACATGCATCGACGGGCCAAGCCCCATTCAAAGTCCACTTTTGGAAAGACTATTCGTCTGCCAGCCGATATAAAGTTCGGAACACTCCCTGAGAAACCCCAAACGATCTCGGAGTACGCAAGTGATCTAAGACAACGGTTGAACCAGATACATCGGACAGTGCGAAAACACCTCGAGTCGGCTACTGACCGCATGAAGATCAGGTATGATCTAAAAGCTAATTCTACTGGCTTCCAGCAAGATGACTTGGTGTGGCTATATAACCCGCAACGGCGAAAGGGTAGGTCTCCAAAGTTGCAACAAAATTGGGAGGGACCATACCGAGTTACAAAGTGAATCAACGACGTCGTATACCGAATACAGGAACATCGTAAGCCGAGAGCTAAAATGAAAATCGTGCATCTGGGCCATCTTGCCCCATATTACACCCAGGGAGAATCGACTACAAATAGCGACACATCTTTCGGGGCGAAAAAAACTGAGGTGGGGGCAGTGTTACATGTACAAATAATTCTGCGAACTACTGTCGCAATTGTTTTCACAACAATGAAGAACACGAATTTACTCGAAACCACGAGAACCCAACAAGCATGAACAACATCTGAAAGTGAGTCACTGCTCCATTCATCCACTGCTGGAATGTTCCCGCTAATTCACCAATGTACGAGAACTGAGTTGAATGATTAGAGACCCTATATAAAGGCGAGCTGAATGAATGGGGGAATCATTCATTCAACCGCGAGAGTAAACACGGCGATAGTGTGTGGAGTGTGAATAGCGATCAAGTCATAGTGAAGTGATTTTAAGTAGACAATTGCGATAGAAATTTATGGACAAGTAGAAGGTTGAATTTTAATAGTGAAAATTAAAATTAGTGAAAGTGTTAAATTGATCATTGTGCACTTTTGTGATTAAATAAACTCTTTTAACTTAAATCAAAAGACATTGCGTTTTCACTTTCCCGGAACATTAAATTATTGGCCGCGAACCATAACACGCGACAATATATATATATATATATATATATATATATATATATATATATATATATATATATATATATATATATATATATATATATATATATATATATATATATATATATATATGTATATACTGTATATTCATATTGTTACATGCACGAATAATTCTGCGAGCTACTGTTGCAATTGTTTTCACAACCATTAAGAGCATGATCAACATCTGAAAGTGACGTCACTCCATTCATTAAGCTGCTCGAATATACCAGGTACCTCTCGGCAGAACATTCGCCAATGTACGAGAAATGGGTTGAATGGGTAGAGACCCTATATAAAGGCGAGCTGAATGAATGGGGGGATCATTCATTAGAACCGCGATAGGAAAGACTGCGAAAGTGTGGAGCAAATAGAAAAGCGATATTGATCGAGTAATAGAAAAGTGATTTTCGTTGATTGTGAAGTGATTTTAGAAGGCAATTGCGATAGAAATTTATGGACAAGCGGAAGTTAGACTTTTAATAGTGAACATTAAAATTGTGAAATAGTTAAATAAGTGATTGTGCATTTTTAAGTAACTAAATAAACTCTTTTAATTTAATTTAAAAGACATTGCGTTTTCACTTTCCTGGAACATTAAAATTATTGGCCGCGAACCATAACACGCGACAGTGGTGTCAAGAAGTGAGAAAGAAAATTTTGGATGTGAAAATGTTTAAAAATTTTTAAAGTGCAAATTAACGTGGAAACTGGTGGAAAAATAGCCGAAACAATAAAAATGCCAGGAAACTTACATCTAAAAATTGACCAATTGACCATATCGGAGCTCAAGGAGGAGTTGGAACAGCGAAATCTGGCCACACAAGGTACAACCGCCATACTGATTGCACGCTTGCGTTACGTGATCGAGTCGAAAGGCGTGAATCTGGGCTCTCTGATGCGGAAACAGGCGCAAAAGGTGAAGAAGTAGAAACACCAAAATCAAAGGAGCCAGGAAATGCGCTTATGCAAATGTTAATGCTGATGTCATATAGTCTGACTACGAAGCTAGATGAACAATCAGCGAAGCTAAGTGTATATATATATATATATATATATATATATATATATATATATATATATATATATATATATATATATATATATATATATATATATATATATTTATTTATATATATACGAGTATATATATATATATATATATATATATATATATATATATATATATATATATATACGAGTATATATATATATATATATATATATATATATATATATATATATATATATATATATATATATATATATATCTATATATATATATCTATATATATATATATATATATATATATATATATATATATATATATATATATACATATATATATATATATATATCTATATATATATATATATATATATATATATATATATATATATATATATATATATATATATCTATATATATATATACATATATATATATATATATATATATATATATATATATATATATATATATCTATATATACTGTATATTCATATTGTTACATGCATGAATAATTCTGCGAGCTACTGTTGCAATTGTTTTCACAACCATTAAGAGCATGATCAACATCTGAAAGTGACGTCACTCCATTCATTAAGCTGCTCGAATATACCAGGTACCTCTCGGCAGAACATTCGCCAATGTACGAGAAATGGGTTGAATGGGTAGAGACCCTATATAAAGGCGAGCTGAATGAATGGGGGGATCATTCATTAGAACCGCGATAGTAAAGACTGCGAAAGTGTGGAGCAAATAGAAAAGCGATATTGATCGAGTAATAGAAAAGTGATTTTCGTTGATTGTGAAGTGATTTTAGAAGGCAATTGCGATAGAAATTTATGGACAAGCGGAAGTTAGACTTTTAATAGTGAACATTAAAATTGTGAAATAGTTAAATAAGTGATTGTGCATTTTTAAGTAATTAAATAAACTCTTTTAATTTAATTTAAAAGACATTGCGTTTTCACTTTTGTAGTAATCGAGTAGGTATGGCTCAAAAAGCCAGCGTGCGAGAGGTTGTCTCGTTACCACTCTGGGCCTAAAATTTTACTAAAATTGTCCAAATAAATAATCTCTGGAATTGACATATATTTTTATTTGTTCTTCTTTCATCTTCCATCGAGCCAACTGATTCCATTTTAAAAGCTAGAAGATTACTGCATTATGTTCAAAGTAGAGCGATAGGAGGTATAGCTTTGACCATCGCGCAACTGCAGAGGTATACAAAGCTCAACCAAGATGAATACAACCAGAACAAGTTATTGTATTGTTAGCTTGCAAATTATCAAATACAAAAATTTCAAGTGAGATTTTAGTCTCCGAATTTTTCATTGATGAGCAGTTAATCCCCAAGTAAATACGACTTATACTTTTCACTCGGTTTGATTGTGCTGGATCAGACGTTCAAAACTTGAAACAACTACCGCTAATATATTAGAAAAGAACAAGACATATTGCAAACGAAATATCTACATATTTAATTATATCGTCTACATTTGAAAGTCATTCAACAGCACTCGTTGCCGCATGAGTCGTCCAACAACAGTCACATTCAATTCAACAATCAAGTCAATCATATAAATCAATTCAATAGGTGCTTGGTGCAGAACGCCTTACAAAGTGGGAACGTAACGTACTTGCCTGCCAACACCACCATAATCAACAGCATTAAAAATGTACCGAGCACAAGTTCCCACATACTCATTACAAATTCTCCGAGTAACATGTTGACAGCTGCTTCAGCGCTGGGCGGCGGAACAGTACCCTTGAAGGTTGCAGCCATAGAGGTATACACTGGAGACGGCGAGCTTTCATTTCCCATATAAAATATTGAAGTCTCTTAATACATGCTCAATACGAACAAAAATTTCATGTACGTATACTTCAATTTTCGAAAGCTTTTGGACTTTCACGAATGAGCTTACGTATGATTGTCCAAATGCTATCATTGTTCGAAATTAATTTCGAAATAGCTAAAACAGTTCATTATTTTTAGTTTTCTCTCTAATGATCATACAGCATTTACAATTGTAAACAATGCCTCCAAATATCGTTCAACAAACTCCTTTCTTTTCCATAAAAAGTGCTAACAAACTACGAAGTGCGCCACATTTAAATCATTTTCGATCGAAATCAACAATTGTGACACCCCTGATTCCGGAAATAATGTTTCAGCTGATGGAAAACAGTCCGTTGACAATTCTTGCGAAAATTCCATCAAAGATCGTAATTTTTTAAAATTTTCAATGAAAACGCTTGTTTCGGGTGGATTGTATAAGTGATTTCGAAAGTAAAGTGTTCAATGTGTAAACGTGAGTAAAAATGTGAAAGCGTCATCGTGTATTTTTCATTATTTAGGTAAGTAAAGTGCAGTCAAGGAAACAATTATGTGTCCGGGTATAATTTACGTGATGTTTTCTGTGTCCGTCCAGGTTTTCAGTGCGTTTCGTGAATGAAAACATGATTTCCAATGTTGTGTGAATCGTTCCTGCTTCAAACGGTACATGGGAGACGCAAATTTAAAGATTTTCTCGGTTTAAACAGATTTGACGCCGGTCATAGAATTCCGATAACATCTAACTGAAACTCGCTTGCATTGTATGTATTTACGCGCTTTTTCTCTGATTTTTATTCCTACGGATTTAAATGAGTTAAGTTATCCCTAAAGCTTCGTGTTGAAGTAATTAATTGTGTTTTTAAGTTTAAGTTCATAAATATCAAAGTGCAAATTGCATGTGAAATACATGTTCCGCGCAAATGTTGAAATTTTATCGGCTCCGTCCATAATGGTGTTAAGATTAAATTGTTGAAAATAATTCGTTTTTTTGTTGCGAAGGTGCTTGTAAAAGTTTCATATATCGGAGTAAACGTTTTAATTGAAAAACTTTGAAGGTTTTCTAAAATACGAGATCTCGTATCAGTGCAGTGCACCTACAATATGGGAGCTGTTTTATTAATTTCGAAAACTGGTCGGTTGAATTTAAAAATGTTTTTCTGATTTTTATTCCTACGGATTTAAATGAGTTAAGTTATCCCTAAAGCTTCGTGTTGAAGTAATTAATTGTGTTTTTAAGTTTAAGTTCATAAATATCAAAGTGCAAATTGCATGTGAAATACATGTTCCGCGCAAATGTTGAAATTTTATCGGCTCCGTCCATAATGGTGTTAAGATTAAATTGTTGAAAATAATTCGTTTTTTTGTTGCGAAGGTGCTTGTAAAAGTTTCATATATCGGAGTAAACGTTTTAATTGAAAAACTTTGAAGGTTTTCTAAAATACGAGATCTCGTATCAGTGCAGTGCACCTACAATATGGGAGCTGTTTTATTAATTTCGAAAACTGGTCGGTTGAATTTAAAAATGTTTTTCTAGGTTTCTGGATTCGTGGTGATGGGACTGAAATTGTTGTTGAAAATCGAGCCAATTAATGCAGAAATGCATACATGGCGGTTTAATTTGAAAATATTTGTTTATTTACCGGAAAAACGAAGAAAACCGACTTCAAAGTGCCCTACAAAGGATATATATATATATATATATATATATATATATATATATATATATATATATATATATATATATATATATATATATATATATAGATATATATATATATATATATATATATATATATGTATATATATATATATATATATATATATATATATGTATATATATATATATATATATATATATATATATATATATATATATATATATATATATATATATTTATGTATATATATATATATATATATATATATATTTATGTATATTTATATATATATATATATATATGTATATATATATAAACATATACATATATATGCATATATATATATATATATATATATATATATATATATATATATATATATATATCCATATATACATATATATATATATATACATATATATATATATATATATATATATATAAACATATATGAATATATATATATATATATATATATATATATAAATATATATATATATATATATATATATATATATATATATATATATATATTCATATATATATATATATATATATATATATATATATATATATATATGATATATATATATATATGATATATATATATATATATATATATATACATATATATATATATATATATATATATATATATATATATATATATGCATATATATATATATATATATATATATATATATATATATATATATATATATATATATATATATATATATATATATATATATTTATATATATGATATAACGAAAATCGTGACTATGCTATAGGTCACAATTTCGCTCCAATTTTCACAAAATTTTTAGAACAGGCGTATTGCGTAAATATCTCAGTTAAGTTGTTTAACCAGCTAAATCGGTCGAGGGAAAACAAAATGGCGGCCATTTTAGATAAACATTCGTGATTTCATTTCTGACCAAACCATGGCTCCTATTTGGATGAAATTTGGTACAGAGGTTTGTTGAAGTATGCGATGAATTTCACAATAAAAAATTCAAAGTCGAACCGTTTGAAACAAAATGGTGGCCGCTCAGACGTCGAATAGCGTGTCAGCATTGGATGTTGTTGTTGTGACCAAACTTTTCAACCGATGTTTATGAAATTCGGTTCTTTGGTGTAAAGACTGTAAATGTCTAAAAAATTATGTAAAAAAACTAGAGATCAGGTCCCCAAAAACAAAATGGCGGCTAGTTGAAGCTTGAAATTTCAAAGGCTTCTGAAAGACACAATTTTGATTCGATGTGAATGAAAACTATTTTCAAGATAGAAAACAATTAGATCTAAACAGTTTGCTATTTTGGTGCAGATACATGCTCATGTTTCAAAATGGCGGCGATTCAAATATGCGATTTTTTCAGATTTTTGTGGCCCTCTAGTGGCCAAATTTTCCCATGGATTTTAATGAAACTTGAGATTATGGATAATTGTACTAAGTCCTTGTACTAAGCAAAAAATTATCGAATTCGGATGAAAAATAAAGAAGTCGAAAATTTAACACCTAATATTTTTCGCTGCCATTTTCATTAAAAATTTAATACTTTTGCCCTGTGTAGAGGGAAACTGATTTGAATGAGATTGGGCAAATTGACTGATGAGACTCAAAGATTGAAATATTTTTCAAAATCCAAAAAAATGCATGCATTCAAAATGACAGCCCCCAAAAATCAGAAGGTAAGTGCAATTCGCTATTTTAGTAGCAACTGAAGTAATGATGGTTATCATGGAAACATTTTTAATGGCGTAACTTGTAAGTTTTTATACAACAGACCATTTTAGGGGATTGTAAAATATTTTTACAATGCCCTTTTAAAATCGCGATCTGTCTTTTCGTCCGCCTGTCCATCCGTCCGTGCGTCACAGCAAGTTTCTACGTAGGTCAAAAGTGGTACCCTCTCAAGCGTTTGCAAGATGATTCCACCAGAATAATAATATCAGCACATATGAAAATTTTTTGGCTTTCTTTTCGTAGTAAACAATTAACTTTCGACGCTGCACTCTCATAGAGTTTATCGTCAAGAGTATGATACACCTTATAATATAATGAATGAAATTTCGACCCCAATTTCGAAATTTGCTTCGAGCCTATGCGAGTTACCACAATAGCAAAGGCAAAAGCTCGTGGCTTCATGAATTTGATCTTTCGCCGTCTCCTGTATGTACCTCTATGGTTGCAGCGCTTGCGCAGCCTAATCGAAACTCGTCACACTACGAACAAACCCCATCATCAACACAAATTCATCGCGGAATCGCACTCACCTCATCGTCAATAGTACCAACCAAGTCCCATCCAGTCACCAGTCGCATTGCCTGAATAGCACCAATGCAGTGACGACCCACATTGTTAACTCAACGGGAACAAGTGAAGAGATCATCGCGATTGATGGTGATGACTACACGAATTCCAATCAACCTCCGACTAGTGATGTGCATGAAAAAAAAAGATTATGTGAACCTTGCCAATGGTGATATTCAAACGGACAGTGTTGCTGATGCAGCAGACCAGGATGCGGATCCTGAAATCGATATAGTTATAAATAATGTAGTATGTTCGTTTAGTGTTAGGTGTCATTTGAACCTTCGTGACATTGCATTAAATGGTTTCAACGTTGAATTTCGACGTGAAAATGGCATGGTCATGATGAAACTCCGCCGACCTTACACAACCGCATCGATATGGTCGTCGGGACAGATCACATGTACTGGTGCGACATCTGAAGATCAGGCAAAAATAGCAGCACGTCGATACGCTCGTTGCCTTCAAAAATTAGAGTTTAATGTAAGATTTCATGATTTTCGGGTAGTAAATGTTCTTGGAACATGCAGTATGCCACGGGCAATTAAAATAGTGAATTTTTCGGAGAGATATAAAAAGGAAGCAAGTTATGAACCGGAATTGCATCCAGGTGTCACCTACAAATTGAAAATTCCCAAAGCAACATTGAAAATCTGAAGTATAAACGTTACTGCTGGGAGTGTGGCACATGTACAAGCAGCAATTGAACACATTTTCCCGCTAGTCTACGAGTTCCGCAAGAGACGTACAGTGGAAGATTTAGAATTGCTAAAATCATAACAGCCCGTCGTAGAAGAGGAAGAAGGGGGGTCTGCTCGAAACCGCCACACGGCGCGGACGCCGGTAGCTGAGTTCCCGCGCGCGAGGAAAAGTTCTGTGTTGGTTAACACCGCGGGCCCTAGAATTGAACACCGTAACATTTGCAAATAAGTGCAATTTTGCAAACAGTGGAAAATTCGCATTATAATAGCTGGTAGGGAGTTACGAAAGTGCTCTTTCGATTGCAAGTGTTTTGCCCGATGCTGGAAATCCCACAGTGTTTGCTTTGCCAGTCCGAGAGGTGAAAGTGTAAATCATTTTGCACTGGCAATTAAAACGAACGCTATATGCCAGGATAACGGCATTAACTTTGGCTGGTCAAGAAGTAGAATATCTCCAGAAAAATTCCTCACAACGGGTTCGCACACTGTTGCAGCATCGCGCGCGCGTATACATTCATGCTTTTGTCTATCAAACGGACGGTGTTGGTCGGGCAAGTTGCACGTGCGGCGGCCAAGTGAAATGCGTTAGTGGTGGCGTTTTGTATACACACATTATGTGTGGGTGTTAAGCGCAATTTTAAGCGCCCCGTGCAAGCGACTTTCGCTTTTGTGGATGTGAGTGCGGTTTTGTTCAGAAAAAAACCAATGTTTTGGTAGTAAAACGGCGAAAGCCCTTCAAAACTGTTTCGCGTTAACCCCCATAGTGCAGTTTCCAAGTGATTTTTATTTTGTTGTTGGGCGGAGAAAATTTCTGGCGCGAAGTAGTTCTGATTTCCGCTGCTTTTTGTGTAAATGAAAAAAGAGAAAAGGTCTGATAGCCGCGGACGCTTACGAAAGGGATTGCAGACGGAGGAGCAAACGCGCAGATCGTTAATAGGAGTGGTGGGTTGATTCGATCGCGGGGATTCTCGTTGTGTCAGTTCGCCAACCGCATACGGAAATTCCTCTGTGAATCAGAGCATGAAGAAGTTTTTGCAATCATATCTATAGAAATAAAATGACGCGGATTAAGGTATTGCTCGGTTGAAATGAGCGAGTGAAAATTTTCATATTGGAAATTCATCTGACTAGTGATGCTTGTGTTTGTGCATGAGGGAGCGAGTGCACTGAATCGCTGAACGGGACCACGGCTGGGGAGATGTGATCTGGTTTCTCGCGGATGAGCGGAACGCGGAGCGAATTGAACGGAAAAAACTTGTAGTGAGATGAGAAAGCGCGCGATTAGCGTGAACGTGGTTAGCGGATAATTTTTAAGTGTATAAATTATTGTTGAAGGGTTTTGATGTTTTTCTTACTAATGACTGAGTGGACGATGCAATTTTGCAAATAACGGTGATATGATGGAAATAAATTAACAATTTTTGGAATTGAGAGAGTCTGTTCGAAACCGCAAGACAGCACGGACGCCGCGTGGAGAAGTAAACGTTAAGTGTTGGATATACGCGATTTTGTGAAATTGGATGACAATTCGTTTTACCAATTGTTGAGTTTCGAATAAAAAGACCAGTTGCTTATC
Source organism: Odontomyia ornata (assembly GCA_963969285.1). Taxonomy (NCBI): domain Eukaryota; kingdom Metazoa; phylum Arthropoda; class Insecta; order Diptera; family Stratiomyidae; genus Odontomyia; species Odontomyia ornata. The sequence continues at coordinate 238,993,165 of OZ017740.1, read as the reverse complement.
AAATGTGCGGTTAAAACGTGTATACTACAAATTATCACCGAGTATTAAATAAATTGAGTTACGAGATAAATTCAATTCGTGGAGTATGAAACCGCTTTTATTAAATTTGTTCAAATCCTGACAAATATTTTATAGTGAAAAATTGCCCCAATTAAACTTAACGAATGGTTCGGAGAGTGAAAGTGAAGGAAATGTACCAATAATACTACAGTTGAGTTAAAGCCAATTTCCAAAGTGAATTTTTTAAAATTATCGAAACGGTACAAGATTCGCTCCCGCTTGCACCGTTAATTGAAGGAATCGCGTGATAATTTGCGTGCGGTACAAGATTCGCTCCCGCGTGCACAGTTGCCGTTTTCCGCCGACTGGCCGACTGAATTGTCGAGAATCCCATCTTTCTGTTGGAATTTACTGCACACCGGAGGGGAACGAGATTTTATATGACTTTTGGCAGAATCAGCGGAACGCCCGTACTCCAAAGAGCCTTTGTCTCCACCGGGAAGACGGAAGTTAGCTAGGTCGCGTATGAATTCACATAGGCAATAATTGAGTCACGGGACTTCAAAATTTTCTCATGATAGACCTCGGAAACTTCAGCCGGCTAGGGAAACGTGAGGCAATTATTGATTGTATTCGATTAGGCGCCCGTTATTCTTTGTGTTTTGTTTAAATTTATTGAATTTAGTGAAAGCAAACAATTACTGCTAAATTTTTCATTCACTCATAATTAAATGAAACGGTTAGTGCAAGTGGATTTTGGTTTCGGTTTCGATTATTCAACAATTACAGGATTCCCTGCCCCGAACACGAGCGCTCGTAGAAGGAGGTTTGGGGGGTAAGTACCCTTCTTTATTCAACAATTATATTTTTCTTTGCATGTTTCATTGAATTTACCTACATACAAATACTAAACCAAAGCACTCGGACACCTGCGTTTCTTTCAATAACGTCTGTAGTCTCGAAAAGACCTTGCTTATTCGGTACTCGGTCGCCTTTGTATTTGATTACTTAATGTTATAAACTAAAGATAATTGCCATGATCTCTCGTTTGTATATTTTCTTTTTTGCTCAGAACATAATGTTAATTTTTTAAATAAAATGTATTAATATCCCAGAACTTTCGGTCTTCCCACTTTGCTTCTTTTGGACCGAGTATAGGACCCGGTACGGTGGCAGGCTGCCCCCTTAAAGCATGAGCCAGCCGCCGGGTACAGTTTAATCCTTTGTTTTCTCTTTGTTTCAGGTGACATCGCGGGTTGAGTGGCCCAAGCAGAGTGCCTCTTTATGGCATAGCGTTATGCAATCAAATTGTATAATTCTATGGCATAAATTGGTCACCGGGGTACTCCCCTTCTGATTGGAAAGTACATGCAATTCAAGTTGTATGAGTTTTCCACTCAGAAAAGGAATACCTGAGCACTGCAACAAAATATACGAGTATATATATATATATGTATATATATATATATATATATATATATATATATATATATATATATATATATATACTGTATATTCATATTGTTACATGCACTTTTGAACACACCTCGTATATGGATTTATTCCGGTTGGGTGGGTGCGAAGGGGCTCCATCACCAGCCGGTTGCCCCTCTTTCATTTGTGGGCCCTGAGCTTCGTCGGGTAATGACGAGGTTACCCCAAGTCCGCCTTTCTTTTCAGGTTCCACTTGTTCTCGTAACAAGTACTATCTCCCTCGGTGTAGTTATCTACACTTTTTGCGACTTCGGTCGCCTCTTGAACTACAACCAAATTCGTGAGTGCAAAATTTTTTTGTAGTGGGTCCTCGTGCTGGGGAAAATGAACCCGCCCCACGACACCGCAATGCTAGCCTGCCAGCGCATTCACGCGTCTCCAGACGAGGGCATTCTCGGCAGACATTGTCATCTTCTTCTGCCGAGGCAGCAGAACATCGCTGCAGTCCTTTACGGACATTTTTGAACATTCTTAAAACACTACACTTTCCCGGAACATTAAAATTATTGGCCGCGAACCATAACACGCGACAGTGGTGTCAAGAAGTGAGAAAGAAAATTTTGGAAGTGAAAACGTTTTTTTTTTTTTTTTTTTTTGTGGTAGGGAGGTGAAGGCATTTATGCCCGCTGAGTCTGGCAGTATGGGACTCCCATGGAGGATACCTTTGGACTACCCACTAAACACCTCCCCTGTCAATCTGAGAACCTAGCCTGGAACCGTTTGACACATTACTTCGGGCCAGGTCTCGTTTTGTTACGCCGTGGGGCGCCTTCAAGCTGGGGAGTCCCTTTCCTAGCGGGAGGGGAGGGGGGAAGAGGAATTGCCAGAAGAGCGATCCCCCAGCCTCAGTGCCTCCGGCTGCTGTGAGTCCCTTTTACATTTTAGGACTGCCCGAGCATAATGTGCCACCTGGTTCCATTTGTCAACCGATTCGAGCATCACCGCAACTATATTATCCGGGGTGAGCTCTCCCGTCTCCCTGTAGAGTTCCCTTCGCAGCCTGACCCATTTCGTACACGCAAAAAATGTGTGACAGGCATTGTCCTCCTCTCCTGGGCAAAACCGACAATCGGGAGACCGTGACTTGCCGATCTTCTGCAGGTAAGACTGAAAACACCCGTGCCCGCTGAAAACGTTTAAACATTTATAAAGTGCAAATTAACGTGGAAACTGGTAGAAAATAGCCGAAACAATAAAAATGCCAGGAAACTTACATCTAAAAATTGACCAATTGACCATATCGGAGCTCAAGGAGGAGTTGGAACAGCGAAATCTGGCCACACAAGGTACAAACGCCATACTGATTGCACGCTTGCGTGACGTGATCGAGTCGGAAGGCGTGAATCTGGGCTCTCTGATGCGGAAACAGGCGCAAAAGGTGAAGAAGTAGAAACACCAAAATCAAAGGAGCCAGGAAATGCGCTTATGCAAATGTTAATGCTGATGTCATATAGTCTGACTACGAAGCTAGATGAACAATCAGCGAAGCTAAGTGAACAGTCATCCAGTTTAGCTGCGAAGCTTAATGAACAGTCATCATGTTTAACTGCGAAGTTAAATGAACAATCAGCGAAGCTGGACAAACAAGCGATCGAAATCAAGGCAGATTTCCAAAAACAGTCAACGGAAATAAAAGTACGAGGAGAGAATCAACCATAAGATGGAAAAAGTGAAAAAGGAATTGGAAGCAGCGAAGGCAGTAGTAACCACCTCACCAGCCACGCTTACAACCGCCGCGCAAAACACATTAAGAAATGTGAAAGCACCAATATTCGATGGGCAAACGGTCTGGAGTATTTACAAAACCCAGTTTGAAGCTGCCGCTAGGACAAATCACTGGAATCAGCCGGAACGAGCAACTGCACTAATTCTTGCTCTAAGAGGCCCAGCTGCCGAGCTTTTACAGACGATCCCCGTTGAGTTGCACTCAAACTCAGTTGCTATAATGAATGCGCTCGACATGCGTTATGGAGATGATCATCTAAAGCAGATTTATCGGTCACAGCTACAGCATCGGATGCAGACTTCTGGCGAAACCTTACAGCAGCTAGCCCAAAACAATGATTGGCTGGCACTTTTGGGTTACCCAGGGTATGACCCAGAACATCGAGATGATGCAGCGGCAGAAGCATTCATCAGCGCATTAAAAGACCAGGAATTGCAACAAGCCGTGCGTTTAGCTCAAAAGCAAACAGTTAAGGACGCATTGGCATATAGTCTGAACTTTGAGGCAGCGAAAAATGTGAGCCGTACCACTGCCCGGGTCCGCGAGGTAGTGACAGACGAGTGCAGGTGTGAGCGCGTGGAAATTGAGCGAGACCCGCATGTAAATGGCGTGTCTAGATGCTGGAATTGCGGAGAGAAGGGGCACCTGCAAAGAGACTGCAAGAAGCGAAGAAAACCGAGCTATTGTCCAGGGTGTGCAGCTAGGAGGAGATCCAGACCGAGTCAGGAGCCCAGAATGGAAGCCCTTCAAACAGAGGGGTCGGGAAACATGTAAGAGCCAACTTCGTGGGGCAGAGGTTGGCTAGGAGGATCGACGTCCACAGCACCACCATCACCGTGTCAAGACTACATCGTGGAGTAGCGGACTTATGCCTTCCGGGTCAAATTGACGGAGAACATTGCACCATAACAATCATCACTGATGCAACTCGATCGATTATCCGACCAAAGTGAGGCAGCAACTACTTCACAAGGGCAGAATTTTCTCACTACGCACAGCAACAGAAGAAGCTGCACCTGCCCATGGAGAGATTAACCTCCAGATACAGTTGGGAGACCTTGCGTTCCGACATAATTTTCTGGTCGCGAACATTATGGATGACTGAATTCTCGGAATGGATTTTCTGCGACCACATGGCATCACATTGGATTTGGGCAAACGTGTATTGAAATGGCAGAATGTCGAAATATTGATGGATGATCCCAGCGTCCAAATTTCCAAGATGCATGTAGTAGTATGTGCCGACACTGATGTACCGAATTCTTCTGAAAGCATTGTATGGGCCAAGCTTGATGGTGATTCTGGAGACCACCGATCTTATCTGATAGAGCCAACGAAGACATCCGCATAACGCAGTTTGATTGTAGGACGAAGCCTTGTAAGATCTTTAAGGAACGGATATGTGCCGGTTAGAGTCCTTAACACCGCAGACTCAACCACGAGCATCAAAGCGGGAGAAGTCATCGGCAGCTGCCAGCCTGTTTCCAGCATCACCTCTTTGGAAGCCACTCACGACTGCACGAATCACGAATTTACTGCACACCGGAGGGGAACGAGATTTTATATGACTTTTGGCAGAATCAGCGGAACGCCCGTACTCCAAAGAGCCTTTGTCTCCACCGGGAAGACGGAAGTTAGCTAGGTCGCGTATGAATTCACATAGGCAATAATTGAGTCACGGGACTTCAAAATTTTCTCATGATAGACCTCGGAAACTTCAGCCGGCTAGGGAAACGTGAGGCAATTATTGATTGTATTCGATTAGGCGCCCGTTATTCTTTGTGTTTTGTTTAAATTTATTGAATTTAGTGAAAGCAAACAATTACTGCTAAATTTTTCATTCACTCATAATTAAATGAAACGGTTAGTGCGAGTGGATTTTGGTTTCGGTTTCGATTATTCAACAATTACAGGATTCCCCGCCCCGAACACGAGCGCTCGTAGAAGGAGGTTTGGGGGTAAGTACCCTTCTTTATTCAACAATTATATTTTTCTTTGCATGTTTCATTGAATTTACCTACATACAAATACTAAACCAAAGCACTCGGACACCTGCGTTTCTTTCAATAACGTCTGTAGTCTCGAAAAGACCTTGCTTATTCGGTACTCGGTCGCCTTTGTATTTGATTACTTAATGTTATAAACTAAAGATAATTGCCATGATCTCTCGTTTGTATATTTTCTTTTTTGCTCAGAACATAATGTTAATTTTTTAAATAAAATGTATTAATATCCCAGAACTTTCGGTCTTCCCACTTTGCTTCTTTTGGACCGAGTATAGGACCCGGTACGGTGGCAGGCTGCCCCCTTAAAGCATGAGCCAGCCGCCGGGTACAGTTTAATCCTTTGTTTTCTCTTTGTTTCAGGTGACATCGCGGGTTGAGTGGCCCAAGCAGAGTGCCTCTTTATGGCATAGCGTTATGCAATCAAATTGTATAATTCTATGGCATAAATTGGTCACCGGGGTACTCCCCTTCTGATTGGAAAGTACATGCAATTCAAGTTGTATGAGTTTTCCACTCAGAAAAGGAATACCTGACCACTGCAACAAAATATACGAGTATATATATATATGTATATATATATATATATATATATATATATATATATATATATATATATATATATATATATATATATACTGTATATTCATATTGTTACATGCACTTTTGAACACACCTCGTATATGGATTTATTCCGGTTGGGTGGGTGCGAAGGGGCTCCATCACCAACCGGTTGCCCCTCTTTCATTTGTGGGCCCTGAGCTTCGTCGGGTAATGACGAGGTTACCCCAAGTCCACCTTTCTTTTCAGGTTCCACTTGTTCTCGTAACAAGTACTATCTCCCTCGGTGTAGTTATCTACACTTTTTGCGACTTCGGTCGCCTCTTGAACTACAACCAAATTCGTGAGTGCAAAATTTTTTTGTAGTGGGTCCTCGTGCTGGGGAAAATGAACCCGCCCCACGACACCGCAATGCTAGCCTGCCAGCGCATTCACGCGTCTCCAGACGAGGGCATTCTCGGCAGACATTGTCATCTTCTTCTGCCGAGGCAGCAGAACATCGCTGCAGTCCTTTACGGACATTTTTGAACATTCTTAAAACACTACACTTTCCCGGAACATTAAAATTATTGGCCGCGAACCATAACACGCGACAGTGGTGTCAAGAAGTGAGAAAGAAAATTTTGGAAGTGAAAACGTTTTTTTTTTTTTTTTTTGTGGTAGGGAGGTGAAGGCATTTATGCCCGCCGAGTCTGGCAGTGTGGGACTCCCATGGAGGATACCCTTGGACTACCCACTAAACACCTCCCCTGTCAATCTGAGAACCTAGCCTGGAACCGTTTGACACATTACTTCGGGCCAGGTCTCGTTTTGTTACGCCGTGGGGCGCCTTCAAGCTGGGGAGTCCCTTTCCTAGCGGGAGGGGAGGGGGGAAGAGGAATTGCCAGAAGAGCGATCCCCCAGCCCCAGTGCCTCCGCCTGCTGTGAGTCCCTTTTATATTTTAGGACTGCCCGAGCATAATGTGCCACCTGGTTCCATTTGTCAACCGATTCGAGCATCACCGCAACTATATTATCCGGGGTGAGCTCTCCCGTCTCCCTGTAGAGTTCCCTTCGCAGCCTGACCGATTTCGTACACGCAAAAAATGTGTGACAGGCATTGTCCTCCTCTCCTGGGCAAAACCGACAATCGGGAGACCGTGACTTGCCGATCTTGTGCAGGTAAGACTGAAAACACCCGTGCCCGCTGAAAACGTTTAAACATTTATAAAGTGCAAATTAACGTGGAAACTGGTAGAAAATAGCCGAAACAATAAAAATGCCAGGAAACTTACATCTAAAAATTGACCAATTGACCATATCGGAGCTCAAGGAGGAGTTGGAACAGCGAAATCTGGCCACACAAGGTACAAACGCCATACTGATTGCACGCTTGCGTGACGTGATCGAGTCGGAAGGCGTGAATCTGGGCTCTCTGATGCGGAAACAGGCGCAAAAGGTGAAGAAGTAGAAACACCAAAATCAAAGGAGCCAGGAAATGCGCTTATGCAAATGTTAATGCTGATGTCATATAGTCTGACTACGAAGCTAGATGAACAATCAGCGAAGCTAAGTGAACAGTCATCCAATTTAACTGCGAAGCTTAATGAACAGTCATCATGTTTAACTGCGAAGTTAAATGAACAATCAGCGAAGCTGGACAAACAAGCGATCGAAATCAAGGCAGATTTCCAAAAACAGTCAACGGAAATAAAAGTACGAGGAGAGAATCAACCATAAGATGGAAAAAGTGAAAAAGGAATTGGAAGCAGCGAAGGCAGTAGTAACCACCTCACCAGCCACGCTTACAACCGCCGCGCAAAACACATTAAGAAATGTGAAAGCACCAATATTCGATGGGCAAACGGTCTGGAGTATTTACAAAACCCAGTTTGAAGCTGCCGCTAGGACAAATCACTGGAATCAGCCGGAACGAGCAACTGCACTAATTCTTGCTCTAAGAGGCCCAGCTGCCGAGCTTTTACAGACGATCCCCGTTGAGTTGCACTCAAACTCAGTTGCTATAATGAATGCGCTCGACATGCGTTATGGAGATGATCATCTAAAGCAGATTTATCGGTCACAGCTACAGCATCGGATGCAGACTTCTGGCGAAACCTTACAGCAGCTAGCCCAAAACAATGATTGGCTGGCACTTTTGGGTTACCCAGGGTATGACCCAGAACATCGAGATGATGCAGCGGCAGAAGCATTCATCAGCGCATTAAAAGACCAGGAATTGCAACAAGCCGTGCGTTCAGCTCAAAAGCAAACAGTTAAGGACGCATTGGCATATAGTCTGAACTTTGAGGCAGCGAAAAATGTGAGCCGTACCACTGCCCGGGTCCGCGAGGTAGTGACAGACGAGTGCAGGTGTGAGCGCGTGGAAATTGAGCGAGACCCGCATGTAAATGGCGTGTCTAGATGCTGGAATTGCGGAGAGAAGGGGCACCTGCAAAGAGACTGCAAGAAGCGAAGAAAACCGAGCTATTGTCCAGGGTGTGCAGCTAGGAGGAGATCCAGACCGAGTCAGGAGCCCAGAATGGAAGCCCTTCAAACAGAGGGGTCGGGAAACATGTAAGAGCCAACTTCGTGGGGCAGAGGTTGGCTAGGAGGATCGACGTCCACAGCACCACCATCACCGTGTCAAGACTACATCGTGGAGTAGCGGACTTATGCCTTCCGGGTCAAATTGACGGAGAACATTGCACCATAACAATCATCACTGATGCAACTCGATCGATTATCCGACCAAAGTGAGGCAGCAACTACTTCACAAGGGCAGAATTTTCTCACTACGCACAGCAACAGAAGAAGCTGCACCTGCCCATGGAGAGATTAACCTCCAGATACAGTTGGGAGACCTTGCGTTCCGACATAATTTTCTGGTCGCGAACATTATGGATGACTGAATTCTCGGAATGGATTTTCTGCGACCACATGGCATCACATTGGATTTGGGCAAACGTGTATTGAAATGGCAGAATGTCGAAATATTGATGGATGATCCCAGCGTCCAAATTTCCAAGATGCATGTAGTAGTATGTGCCGACACTGATGTACCGAATTCTTCTGAAAGCATTGTATGGGCCAAGCTTGATGGTGATTCTGGATTTGCGTGCGGTACAAGATTCGCTCCCGCGTGCACAGTTGCCGTTTTCCGCCGACTGGCCGACTGAATTGTCGAGAATCCCATCTTTCTGTTGGAATTTACTGCACACCGGAGGGGAACGAGATTTTATATGACTTTTGGCAGAATCAGCGGAACGCCCGTACTCCAAAGAGCCTTTGTCTCCACCGGGAAGACGGAAGTTAGCTAGGTCGCGTATGAATTCACATAGGCAATAATTGAGTCACGGGACTTCAAAATTTTCTCATGATAGACCTCGGAAACTTCAGCCGGCTAGGGAAACGTGAGGCAATTATTGATTGTATTCGATTAGGCGCCCGTTATTCTTTGTGTTTTGTTTAAATTTATTGAATTTAGTGAAAGCAAACAATTACTGCTAAATTTTTCATTCACTCATAATTAAATGAAACGGTTAGTGCAAGTGGATTTTGGTTTCGGTTTCGATTATTCAACAATTACAGGATTCCCTGCCCCGAACACGAGCGCTCGTAGAAGGAGGTTTGGGGGGTAAGTACCCTTCTTTATTCAACAATTATATTTTTCTTTGCATGTTTCATTGAATTTACCTACATACAAATACTAAACCAAAGCACTCGGACACCTGCGTTTCTTTCAATAACGTCTGTAGTCTCGAAAAGACCTTGCTTATTCGGTACTCGGTCGCCTTTGTATTTGATTACTTAATGTTATAAACTAAAGATAATTGCCATGATCTCTCGTTTGTATATTTTCTTTTTTGCTCAGAACATAATGTTAATTTTTTAAATAAAATGTATTAATATCCCAGAACTTTCGGTCTTCCCACTTTGCTTCTTTTGGACCGAGTATAGGACCCGGTACGGTGGCAGGCTGCCCCCTTAAAGCATGAGCCAGCCGCCGGGTACAGTTTAATCCTTTGTTTTCTCTTTGTTTCAGGTGACATCGCGGGTTGAGTGGCCCAAGCAGAGTGCCTCTTTATGGCATAGCGTTATGCAATCAAATTGTATAATTCTATGGCATAAATTGGTCACCGGGGTACTCCCCTTCTGATTGGAAAGTACATGCAATTCAAGTTGTATGAGTTTTCCACTCAGAAAAGGAATACCTGAGCACTGCAACAAAATATACGAGTATATATATATATATGTATATATATATATATATATATATATATATATATATATATATATATACTGTATATTCATATTGTTACATGCACTTTTGAACACACCTCGTATATGGATTTATTCCGGTTGGGTGGGTGCGAAGGGGCTCCATCACCAGCCGGTTGCCCCTCTTTCATTTGTGGGCCCTGAGCTTCGTCGGGTAATGACGAGGTTACCCCAAGTCCGCCTTTCTTTTCAGGTTCCACTTGTTCTCGTAACAAGTACTATCTCCCTCGGTGTAGTTATCTACACTTTTTGCGACTTCGGTCGCCTCTTGAACTACAACCAAATTCGTGAGTGCAAAATTTTTTTGTAGTGGGTCCTCGTGCTGGGGAAAATGAACCCGCCCCACGACACCGCAATGCTAGCCTGCCAGCGCATTCACGCGTCTCCAGACGAGGGCATTCTCGGCAGACATTGTCATCTTCTTCTGCCGAGGCAGCAGAACATCGCTGCAGTCCTTTACGGACATTTTTGAACATTCTTAAAACACTACACTTTCCCGGAACATTAAAATTATTGGCCGCGAACCATAACACGCGACAGTGGTGTCAAGAAGTGAGAAAGAAAATTTTGGAAGTGAAAACGTTTTTTTTTTTTTTTTTTTTTGTGGTAGGGAGGTGAAGGCATTTATGCCCGCTGAGTCTGGCAGTATGGGACTCCCATGGAGGATACCTTTGGACTACCCACTAAACACCTCCCCTGTCAATCTGAGAACCTAGCCTGGAACCGTTTGACACATTACTTCGGGCCAGGTCTCGTTTTGTTACGCCGTGGGGCGCCTTCAAGCTGGGGAGTCCCTTTCCTAGCGGGAGGGGAGGGGGGAAGAGGAATTGCCAGAAGAGCGATCCCCCAGCCTCAGTGCCTCCGGCTGCTGTGAGTCCCTTTTACATTTTAGGACTGCCCGAGCATAATGTGCCACCTGGTTCCATTTGTCAACCGATTCGAGCATCACCGCAACTATATTATCCGGGGTGAGCTCTCCCGTCTCCCTGTAGAGTTCCCTTCGCAGCCTGACCCATTTCGTACACGCAAAAAATGTGTGACAGGCATTGTCCTCCTCTCCTGGGCAAAACCGACAATCGGGAGACCGTGACTTGCCGATCTTCTGCAGGTAAGACTGAAAACACCCGTGCCCGCTGAAAACGTTTAAACATTTATAAAGTGCAAATTAACGTGGAAACTGGTAGAAAATAGCCGAAACAATAAAAATGCCAGGAAACTTACATCTAAAAATTGACCAATTGACCATATCGGAGCTCAAGGAGGAGTTGGAACAGCGAAATCTGGCCACACAAGGTACAAACGCCATACTGATTGCACGCTTGCGTGACGTGATCGAGTCGGAAGGCGTGAATCTGGGCTCTCTGATGCGGAAACAGGCGCAAAAGGTGAAGAAGTAGAAACACCAAAATCAAAGGAGCCAGGAAATGCGCTTATGCAAATGTTAATGCTGATGTCATATAGTCTGACTACGAAGCTAGATGAACAATCAGCGAAGCTAAGTGAACAGTCATCCAGTTTAGCTGCGAAGCTTAATGAACAGTCATCATGTTTAACTGCGAAGTTAAATGAACAATCAGCGAAGCTGGACAAACAAGCGATCGAAATCAAGGCAGATTTCCAAAAACAGTCAACGGAAATAAAAGTACGAGGAGAGAATCAACCATAAGATGGAAAAAGTGAAAAAGGAATTGGAAGCAGCGAAGGCAGTAGTAACCACCTCACCAGCCACGCTTACAACCGCCGCGCAAAACACATTAAGAAATGTGAAAGCACCAATATTCGATGGGCAAACGGTCTGGAGTATTTACAAAACCCAGTTTGAAGCTGCCGCTAGGACAAATCACTGGAATCAGCCGGAACGAGCAACTGCACTAATTCTTGCTCTAAGAGGCCCAGCTGCCGAGCTTTTACAGACGATCCCCGTTGAGTTGCACTCAAACTCAGTTGCTATAATGAATGCGCTCGACATGCGTTATGGAGATGATCATCTAAAGCAGATTTATCGGTCACAGCTACAGCATCGGATGCAGACTTCTGGCGAAACCTTACAGCAGCTAGCCCAAAACAATGATTGGCTGGCACTTTTGGGTTACCCAGGGTATGACCCAGAACATCGAGATGATGCAGCGGCAGAAGCATTCATCAGCGCATTAAAAGACCAGGAATTGCAACAAGCCGTGCGTTTAGCTCAAAAGCAAACAGTTAAGGACGCATTGGCTTATAGTCTGAACTTTGAGGCAGCGAAAAATGTGAGCCGTACCACTGCCCGGGTCCGCGAGGTAGTGACAGACGAGTGCAGGTGTGAGCGCGTGGAAATTGAGCGAGACCCGCATGTAAATGGCGTGTCTAGATGCTGGAATTGCGGAGAGAAGGGGCACCTGCAAAGAGACTGCAAGAAGCGAAGAAAACCGAGCTATTGTCCAGGGTGTGCAGCTAGGAGGAGATCCAGACCGAGTCAGGAGCCCAGAATGGAAGCCCTTCAAACAGAGGGGTCGGGAAACATGTAAGAGCCAACTTCGTGGGGCAGAGGTTGGCTAGGAGGATCGACGTCCACAGCACCACCATCACCGTGTCAAGACTACATCGTGGAGTAGCGGACTTATGCCTTCCGGGTCAAATTGACGGAGAACATTGCACCATAACAATCATCACTGATGCAACTCGATCGATTATCCGACCAAAGTGAGGCAGCAACTACTTCACAAGGGCAGAATTTTCTCACTACGCACAGCAACAGAAGAAGCTGCACCTGCCCATGGAGAGATTAACCTCCAGATACAGTTGGGAGACCTTGCGTTCCGACATAATTTTCTGGTCGCGAACATTATGGATGACTGAATTCTCGGAATGGATTTTCTGCGACCACATGGCATCACATTGGATTTGGGCAAACGTGTATTGAAATGGCAGAATGTCGAAATATTGATGGATGATCCCAGCGTCCAAATTTCCAAGATGCATGTAGTAGTATGTGCCGACACTGATGTACCGAATTCTTCTGAAAGCATTGTATGGGCCAAGCTTGATGGTGATTCTGGAGACCACCGATCTTATCTGATAGAGCCAACGAAGACATCCGCATAACGCAGTTTGATTGTAGGACGAAGCCTTGTAAGATCTTTAAGGAACGGATATGTGCCGGTTAGAGTCCTTAACACCGCAGACTCAACCACGAGCATCAAAGCGGGAGAAGTCATCGGCAGCTGCCAGCCTGTTTCCAGCATCACCTCTTTGGAAGCCACTCACGACTGCACGAATCACGAATTTACTGCACACCGGAGGGGAACGAGATTTTATATGACTTTTGGCAGAATCAGCGGAACGCCCGTACTCCAAAGAGCCTTTGTCTCCACCGGGAAGACGGAAGTTAGCTAGGTCGCGTATGAATTCACATAGGCAATAATTGAGTCACGGGACTTCAAAATTTTCTCATGATAGACCTCGGAAACTTCAGCCGGCTAGGGAAACGTGAGGCAATTATTGATTGTATTCGATTAGGCGCCCGTTATTCTTTGTGTTTTGTTTAAATTTATTGAATTTAGTGAAAGCAAACAATTACTGCTAAATTTTTCATTCACTCATAATTAAATGAAACGGTTAGTGCGAGTGGATTTTGGTTTCGGTTTCGATTATTCAACAATTACAGGATTCCCCGCCCCGAACACGAGCGCTCGTAGAAGGAGGTTTGGGGGTAAGTACCCTTCTTTATTCAACAATTATATTTTTCTTTGCATGTTTCATTGAATTTACCTACATACAAATACTAAACCAAAGCACTCGGACACCTGCGTTTCTTTCAATAACGTCTGTAGTCTCGAAAAGACCTTGCTTATTCGGTACTCGGTCGCCTTTGTATTTGATTACTTAATGTTATAAACTAAAGATAATTGCCATGATCTCTCGTTTGTATATTTTCTTTTTTGCTCAGAACATAATGTTAATTTTTTAAATAAAATGTATTAATATCCCAGAACTTTCGGTCTTCCCACTTTGCTTCTTTTGGACCGAGTATAGGACCCGGTACGGTGGCAGGCTGCCCCCTTAAAGCATGAGCCAGCCGCCGGGTACAGTTTAATCCTTTGTTTTCTCTTTGTTTCAGGTGACATCGCGGGTTGAGTGGCCCAAGCAGAGTGCCTCTTTATGGCATAGCGTTATGCAATCAAATTGTATAATTCTATGGCATAAATTGGTCACCGGGGTACTCCCCTTCTGATTGGAAAGTACATGCAATTCAAGTTGTATGAGTTTTCCACTCAGAAAAGGAATACCTGAGCACTGCAACAAAATATACGAGTATATATATATATATGTATATATATATATATATATATATATATATATATATATATATATATATATATATATATATACTGTATATTCATATTGTTACATGCACTTTTGAACACACCTCGTATATGGATTTATTCCGGTTGGGTGGGTGCGAAGGGGCTCCATCACCAGCCGGTTGCCCCTCTTTCATTTGTGGGCCCTGAGCTTCGTCGGGTAATGACGAGGTTACCCCAAGTCCGCCTTTCTTTTCAGGTTCCACTTGTTCTCGTAACAAGTACTATCTCCCTCGGTGTAGTTATCTACACTTTTTGCGACTTCGGTCGCCTCTTGAACTACAACCAAATTCGTGAGTGCAAAATTTTTTTGTAGTGGGTCCTCGTGCTGGGGAAAATGAACCCGCCCCACGACACCGCAATGCTAGCCTGCCAGCGCATTCACGCGTCTCCAGACGAGGGCATTCTCGGCAGACATTGTCATCTTCTTCTGCCGAGGCAGCAGAACATCGCTGCAGTCCTTTACGGACATTTTTGAACATTCTTAAAACACTACACTTTCCCGGAACATTAAAATTATTGGCCGCGAACCATAACACGCGACAGTGGTGTCAAGAAGTGAGAAAGAAAATTTTGGAAGTGAAAACGTTTTTTTTTTTTTTTTTTTTTGTGGTAGGGAGGTGAAGGCATTTATGCCCGCTGAGTCTGGCAGTATGGGACTCCCATGGAGGATACCTTTGGACTACCCACTAAACACCTCCCCTGTCAATCTGAGAACCTAGCCTGGAACCGTTTGACACATTACTTCGGGCCAGGTCTCGTTTTGTTACGCCGTGGGGCGCCTTCAAGCTGGGGAGTCCCTTTCCTAGCGGGAGGGGAGGGGGGAAGAGGAATTGCCAGAAGAGCGATCCCCCAGCCTCAGTGCCTCCGGCTGCTGTGAGTCCCTTTTACATTTTAGGACTGCCCGAGCATAATGTGCCACCTGGTTCCATTTGTCAACCGATTCGAGCATCACCGCAACTATATTATCCGGGGTGAGCTCTCCCGTCTCCCTGTAGAGTTCCCTTCGCAGCCTGACCCATTTCGTACACGCAAAAAATGTGTGACAGGCATTGTCCTCCTCTCCTGGGCAAAACCGACAATCGGGAGACCGTGACTTGCCGATCTTCTGCAGGTAAGACTGAAAACACCCGTGCCCGCTGAAAACGTTTAAACATTTATAAAGTGCAAATTAACGTGGAAACTGGTAGAAAATAGCCGAAACAATAAAAATGCCAGGAAACTTACATCTAAAAATTGACCAATTGACCATATCGGAGCTCAAGGAGGAGTTGGAACAGCGAAATCTGGCCACACAAGGTACAAACGCCATACTGATTGCACGCTTGCGTGACGTGATCGAGTCGGAAGGCGTGAATCTGGGCTCTCTGATGCGGAAACAGGCGCAAAAGGTGAAGAAGTAGAAACACCAAAATCAAAGGAGCCAGGAAATGCGCTTATGCAAATGTTAATGCTGATGTCATATAGTCTGACTACGAAGCTAGATGAACAATCAGCGAAGCTAAGTGAACAGTCATCCAGTTTAGCTGCGAAGCTTAATGAACAGTCATCATGTTTAACTGCGAAGTTAAATGAACAATCAGCGAAGCTGGACAAACAAGCGATCGAAATCAAGGCAGATTTCCAAAAACAGTCAACGGAAATAAAAGTACGAGGAGAGAATCAACCATAAGATGGAAAAAGTGAAAAAGGAATTGGAAGCAGCGAAGGCAGTAGTAACCACCTCACCAGCCACGCTTACAACCGCCGCGCAAAACACATTAAGAAATGTGAAAGCACCAATATTCGATGGGCAAACGGTCTGGAGTATTTACAAAACCCAGTTTGAAGCTGCCGCTAGGACAAATCACTGGAATCAGCCGGAACGAGCAACTGCACTAATTCTTGCTCTAAGAGGCCCAGCTGCCGAGCTTTTACAGACGATCCCCGTTGAGTTGCACTCAAACTCAGTTGCTATAATGAATGCGCTCGACATGCGTTATGGAGATGATCATCTAAAGCAGATTTATCGGTCACAGCTACAGCATCGGATGCAGACTTCTGGCGAAACCTTACAGCAGCTAGCCCAAAACAATGATTGGCTGGCACTTTTGGGTTACCCAGGGTATGACCCAGAACATCGAGATGATGCAGCGGCAGAAGCATTCATCAGCGCATTAAAAGACCAGGAATTGCAACAAGCCGTGCGTTTAGCTCAAAAGCAAACAGTTAAGGACGCATTGGCATATAGTCTGAACTTTGAGGCAGCGAAAAATGTGAGCCGTACCACTGCCCGGGTCCGCGAGGTAGTGACAGACGAGTGCAGGTGTGAGCGCGTGGAAATTGAGCGAGACCCGCATGTAAATGGCGTGTCTAGATGCTGGAATTGCGGAGAGAAGGGGCACCTGCAAAGAGACTGCAAGAAGCGAAGAAAACCGAGCTATTGTCCAGGGTGTGCAGCTAGGAGGAGATCCAGACCGAGTCAGGAGCCCAGAATGGAAGCCCTTCAAACAGAGGGGTCGGGAAACATGTAAGAGCCAACTTCGTGGGGCAGAGGTTGGCTAGGAGGATCGACGTCCACAGCACCACCATCACCGTGTCAAGACTACATCGTGGAGTAGCGGACTTATGCCTTCCGGGTCAAATTGACGGAGAACATTGCACCATAACAATCATCACTGATGCAACTCGATCGATTATCCGACCAAAGTGAGGCAGCAACTACTTCACAAGGGCAGAATTTTCTCACTACGCACAGCAACAGAAGAAGCTGCACCTGCCCATGGAGAGATTAACCTCCAGATACAGTTGGGAGACCTTGCGTTCCGACATAATTTTCTGGTCGCGAACATTATGGATGACTGAATTCTCGGAATGGATTTTCTGCGACCACATGGCATCACATTGGATTTGGGCAAACGTGTATTGAAATGGCAGAATGTCGAAATATTGATGGATGATCCCAGCGTCCAAATTTCCAAGATGCATGTAGTAGTATGTGCCGACACTGATGTACCGAATTCTTCTGAAAGCATTGTATGGGCCAAGCTTGATGGTGATTCTGGAGACCACCGATCTTATCTGATAGAGCCAACGAAGACATCCGCATAACGCAGTTTGATTGTAGGACGAAGCCTTGTAAGATCTTTAAGGAACGGATATGTGCCGGTTAGAGTCCTTAACACCGCAGACTCAACCACGAGCATCAAAGCGGGAGAAGTCATCGGCAGCTGCCAGCCTGTTTCCAGCATCACCTCTTTGGAAGCCACTCACGACTGCACGAATCACGAATTTACTGCACACCGGAGGGGAACGAGATTTTATATGACTTTTGGCAGAATCAGCGGAACGCCCGTACTCCAAAGAGCCTTTGTCTCCACCGGGAAGACGGAAGTTAGCTAGGTCGCGTATGAATTCACATAGGCAATAATTGAGTCACGGGACTTCAAAATTTTCTCATGATAGACCTCGGAAACTTCAGCCGGCTAGGGAAACGTGAGGCAATTATTGATTGTATTCGATTAGGCGCCCGTTATTCTTTGTGTTTTGTTTAAATTTATTGAATTTAGTGAAAGCAAACAATTACTGCTAAATTTTTCATTCACTCATAATTAAATGAAACGGTTAGTGCGAGTGGATTTTGGTTTCGGTTTCGATTATTCAACAATTACAGGATTCCCCGCCCCGAACACGAGCGCTCGTAGAAGGAGGTTTGGGGGTAAGTACCCTTCTTTATTCAACAATTATATTTTTCTTTGCATGTTTCATTGAATTTACCTACATACAAATACTAAACCAAAGCACTCGGACACCTGCGTTTCTTTCAATAACGTCTGTAGTCTCGAAAAGACCTTGCTTATTCGGTACTCGGTCGCCTTTGTATTTGATTACTTAATGTTATAAACTAAAGATAATTGCCATGATCTCTCGTTTGTATATTTTCTTTTTTGCTCAGAACATAATGTTAATTTTTTAAATAAAATGTATTAATATCCCAGAACTTTCGGTCTTCCCACTTTGCTTCTTTTGGACCGAGTATAGGACCCGGTACGGTGGCAGGCTGCCCCCTTAAAGCATGAGCCAGCCGCCGGGTACAGTTTAATCCTTTGTTTTCTCTTTGTTTCAGGTGACATCGCGGGTTGAGTGGCCCAAGCAGAGTGCCTCTTTATGGCATAGCGTTATGCAATCAAATTGTATAATTCTATGGCATAAATTGGTCACCGGGGTACTCCCCTTCTGATTGGAAAGTACATGCAATTCAAGTTGTATGAGTTTTCCACTCAGAAAAGGAATACCTGACCACTGCAACAAAATATACGAGTATATATATATATGTATATATATATATATATATATATATATATATATATATATATATATATATATATATATATATATATACTGTATATTCATATTGTTACATGCACTTTTGAACACACCTCGTATATGGATTTATTCCGGTTGGGTGGGTGCGAAGGGGCTCCATCACCAACCGGTTGCCCCTCTTTCATTTGTGGGCCCTGAGCTTCGTCGGGTAATGACGAGGTTACCCCAAGTCCACCTTTCTTTTCAGGTTCCACTTGTTCTCGTAACAAGTACTATCTCCCTCGGTGTAGTTATCTACACTTTTTGCGACTTCGGTCGCCTCTTGAACTACAACCAAATTCGTGAGTGCAAAATTTTTTTGTAGTGGGTCCTCGTGCTGGGGAAAATGAACCCGCCCCACGACACCGCAATGCTAGCCTGCCAGCGCATTCACGCGTCTCCAGACGAGGGCATTCTCGGCAGACATTGTCATCTTCTTCTGCCGAGGCAGCAGAACATCGCTGCAGTCCTTTACGGACATTTTTGAACATTCTTAAAACACTACACTTTCCCGGAACATTAAAATTATTGGCCGCGAACCATAACACGCGACAGTGGTGTCAAGAAGTGAGAAAGAAAATTTTGGAAGTGAAAACGTTTTTTTTTTTTTTTTTTGTGGTAGGGAGGTGAAGGCATTTATGCCCGCCGAGTCTGGCAGTGTGGGACTCCCATGGAGGATACCCTTGGACTACCCACTAAACACCTCCCCTGTCAATCTGAGAACCTAGCCTGGAACCGTTTGACACATTACTTCGGGCCAGGTCTCGTTTTGTTACGCCGTGGGGCGCCTTCAAGCTGGGGAGTCCCTTTCCTAGCGGGAGGGGAGGGGGGAAGAGGAATTGCCAGAAGAGCGATCCCCCAGCCCCAGTGCCTCCGCCTGCTGTGAGTCCCTTTTATATTTTAGGACTGCCCGAGCATAATGTGCCACCTGGTTCCATTTGTCAACCGATTCGAGCATCACCGCAACTATATTATCCGGGGTGAGCTCTCCCGTCTCCCTGTAGAGTTCCCTTCGCAGCCTGACCGATTTCGTACACGCAAAAAATGTGTGACAGGCATTGTCCTCCTCTCCTGGGCAAAACCGACAATCGGGAGACCGTGACTTGCCGATCTTGTGCAGGTAAGACTGAAAACACCCGTGCCCGCTGAAAACGTTTAAACATTTATAAAGTGCAAATTAACGTGGAAACTGGTAGAAAATAGCCGAAACAATAAAAATGCCAGGAAACTTACATCTAAAAATTGACCAATTGACCATATCGGAGCTCAAGGAGGAGTTGGAACAGCGAAATCTGGCCACACAAGGTACAAACGCCATACTGATTGCACGCTTGCGTGACGTGATCGAGTCGGAAGGCGTGAATCTGGGCTCTCTGATGCGGAAACAGGCGCAAAAGGTGAAGAAGTAGAAACACCAAAATCAAAGGAGCCAGGAAATGCGCTTATGCAAATGTTAATGCTGATGTCATATAGTCTGACTACGAAGCTAGATGAACAATCAGCGAAGCTAAGTGAACAGTCATCCAATTTAACTGCGAAGCTTAATGAACAGTCATCATGTTTAACTGCGAAGTTAAATGAACAATCAGCGAAGCTGGACAAACAAGCGATCGAAATCAAGGCAGATTTCCAAAAACAGTCAACGGAAATAAAAGTACGAGGAGAGAATCAACCATAAGATGGAAAAAGTGAAAAAGGAATTGGAAGCAGCGAAGGCAGTAGTAACCACCTCACCAGCCACGCTTACAACCGCCGCGCAAAACACATTAAGAAATGTGAAAGCACCAATATTCGATGGGCAAACGGTCTGGAGTATTTACAAAACCCAGTTTGAAGCTGCCGCTAGGACAAATCACTGGAATCAGCCGGAACGAGCAACTGCACTAATTCTTGCTCTAAGAGGCCCAGCTGCCGAGCTTTTACAGACGATCCCCGTTGAGTTGCACTCAAACTCAGTTGCTATAATGAATGCGCTCGACATGCGTTATGGAGATGATCATCCTTTATCGGTCACAGCTACAGCATCGGATGCAGACTTCTGGCGAAACCTTACAGCAGCTAGCCCAAAACAATGAGCGGCTGGCACTTTTGGGTTACCCAGCGTATGACCCAGAACATCGAGATGATGCAGCGGCAGAAGCATTCATCAGCGCATTAAAAGACCAGGAATTGCAACAAGCCGTGCGTTTAGCTCAAAAGCAAACAGTTAAGGACGCATTGGCTTATAGTCTGAACTTTGAGGCAGCGAAAAATGTGAGCCGTACCACTGCCCAGGTCCGCGAGGTAGTGACAGACGAGTGCAGGTGTGAGCGCGTGGAAATTGAGCGAGACCCGCATGTAAATGGCGTGTCTAGATGCTGGAATTGCGGAGAGAAGGGGCACCTGCAAAGAGACTGCAAGAAGCGAAGAAAACCGAGCTATTGTCCAGGGTGTGCAGCTAGGAGGAGATCCAGACCGAGTCAGGAGCCCAGAATGGAAGCCCTTCAAACAGAGGGGTCGGGAAACATGTAAGAGCCAACTTCGTGGGGCAGAGGTTGGCTAGGAGGATCGACGTCCACAGCACCACCATCACCGTGTCAAGACTACATCGTGGAGTAGCGGACTTATGCCTTCCGGGTCAAATTGACGGAGAACATTGCACCATAACAATCATCACTGATGCAACTCGATCGATTATCCGACCAAAGTGAGGCAGCAACTACTTCACAAGGGCAGAATTTTCTCACTACGCACAGCAACAGAAGAAGCTGCACCTGCCCATGGAGAGATTAACCTCCAGATACAGTTGGGAGACCTTGCGTTCCGACATAATTTTCTGGTCGCGAACATTATGGATGACTGAATTCTCGGAATGGATTTTCTGCGACCACATGGCATCACATTGGATTTGGGCAAACGTGTATTGAAATGGCAGAATGTCGAAATATTGATGGATGATCCCAGCGTCCAAATTTCCAAGATGCATGTAGTAGTATGTGCCGACACTGATGTACCGAATTCTTCTGAAAGCATTGTATGGGCCAAGCTTGATGGTGATTCTGGAGACCACCGATCTTATCTGATAGAGCCAACGAAGACATCCGCATAACGCAGTTTGATTGTAGGACGAAGCCTTGTAAGATCTTTAAGGAACGGATATGTGCCGGTTAGAGTCCTTAACACCGCAGACTCAACCAC
Organism: Odontomyia ornata; assembly: GCA_963969285.1. Classification (NCBI taxonomy): domain Eukaryota; kingdom Metazoa; phylum Arthropoda; class Insecta; order Diptera; family Stratiomyidae; genus Odontomyia; species Odontomyia ornata. The sequence continues at coordinate 238,971,257 of OZ017740.1, read as the reverse complement.
GAGCATCAAAGCGGGAGAAGTCATCGGCAGCTGCCAGCCTGTTTCCAGCATCACCTCTTTGGAAGCCACTCACGACTGCACGAATCACGAATTTACTGCACACCGGAGGGGAACGAGATTTTATATGACTTTTGGCAGAATCAGCGGAACGCCCGTACTCCAAAGAGCCTTTGTCTCCACCGGGAAGACGGAAGTTAGCTAGGTCGCGTATGAATTCACATAGGCAATAATTGAGTCACGGGACTTCAAAATTTTCTCATGATAGACCTCGGAAACTTCAGCCGGCTAGGGAAACGTGAGGCAATTATTGATTGTATTCGATTAGGCGCCCGTTATTCTTTGTGTTTTGTTTAAATTTATTGAATTTAGTGAAAGCAAACAATTACTGCTAAATTTTTCATTCACTCATAATTAAATGAAACGGTTAGTGCGAGTGGATTTTGGTTTCGGTTTCGATTATTCAACAATTACAGGATTCCCCGCCCCGAACACGAGCGCTCGTAGAAGGAGGTTTGGGGGTAAGTACCCTTCTTTATTCAACAATTATATTTTTCTTTGCATGTTTCATTGAATTTACCTACATACAAATACTAAACCAAAGCACTCGGACACCTGCGTTTCTTTCAATAACGTCTGTAGTCTCGAAAAGACCTTGCTTATTCGGTACTCGGTCGCCTTTGTATTTGATTACTTAATGTTATAAACTAAAGATAATTGCCATGATCTCTCGTTTGTATATTTTCTTTTTTGCTCAGAACATAATGTTAATTTTTTAAATAAAATGTATTAATATCCCAGAACTTTCGGTCTTCCCACTTTGCTTCTTTTGGACCGAGTATAGGACCCGGTACGGTGGCAGGCTGCCCCCTTAAAGCATGAGCCAGCCGCCGGGTACAGTTTAATCCTTTGTTTTCTCTTTGTTTCAGGTGACATCGCGGGTTGAGTGGCCCAAGCAGAGTGCCTCTTTATGGCATAGCGTTATGCAATCAAATTGTATAATTCTATGGCATAAATTGGTCACCGGGGTACTCCCCTTCGATTGGAAAGTACATGCAATTCAAGTTGTATGAGTTTTCCACTCAGAAAAGGAATACCTGACCACTGCAACAAAATATACGAGTATATATATATATATGTATATATATATATATATATATATATATATATATATATATATATATATATATATATATATACTGTATATTCATATTGTTACATGCACTTTTGAACACACCTCGTATATGGATTTATTCCGGTTGGGTGGGTGCGAAGGGGCTCCATCACCAACCGGTTGCCCCTCTTTCATTTGTGGGCCCTGAGCTTCGTCGGGTAATGACGAGGTTACCCCAAGTCCACCTTTCTTTTCAGGTTCCACTTGTTCTCGTAACAAGTACTATCTCCCTCGGTGTAGTTATCTACACTTTTTGCGACTTCGGTCGCCTCTTGAACTACAACCAAATTCGTGAGTGCAAAATTTTTTTGTAGTGGGTCCTCGTGCTGGGGAAAATGAACCCGCCCCACGACACCGCAATGCTAGCCTGCCAGCGCATTCACGCGTCTCCAGACGAGGGCATTCTCGGCAGACATTGTCATCTTCTTCTGCCGAGGCAGCAGAACATCGCTGCAGTCCTTTACGGACATTTTTGAACATTCTTAAAACACTACACTTTCCCGGAACATTAAAATTATTGGCCGCGAACCATAACACGCGACAGTGGTGTCAAGAAGTGAGAAAGAAAATTTTGGAAGTGAAAACGTTTTTTTTTTTTTTTTTTTGTGGTAGGGAGGTGAAGGCATTTATGCCCGCCGAGTCTGGCAGTGTGGGACTCCCATGGAGGATACCCTTGGACTACCCACTAAACACCTCCCCTGTCAATCTGAGAACCTAGCCTGGAACCGTTTGACACATTACTTCGGGCCAGGTCTCGTTTTGTTACGCCGTGGGGCGCCTTCAAGCTGGGGAGTCCCTTTCCTAGCGGGAGGGGAGGGGGGAAGAGGAATTGCCAGAAGAGCGATCCCCCAGCCCCAGTGCCTCCGCCTGCTGTGAGTCCCTTTTATATTTTAGGACTGCCCGAGCATAATGTGCCACCTGGTTCCATTTGTCAACCGATTCGAGCATCACCGCAACTATATTATCCGGGGTGAGCTCTCCCGTCTCCCTGTAGAGTTCCCTTCGCAGCCTGACCGATTTCGTACACGCAAAAAATGTGTGACAGGCATTGTCCTCCTCTCCTGGGCAAAACCGACAATCGGGAGACCGTGACTTGCCGATCTTGTGCAGGTAAGACTGAAAACACCCGTGCCCGCTGAAAACGTTTAAACATTTATAAAGTGCAAATTAACGTGGAAACTGGTAGAAAATAGCCGAAACAATAAAAATGCCAGGAAACTTACATCTAAAAATTGACCAATTGACCATATCGGAGCTCAAGGAGGAGTTGGAACAGCGAAATCTGGCCACACAAGGTACAAACGCCATACTGATTGCACGCTTGCGTGACGTGATCGAGTCGGAAGGCGTGAATCTGGGCTCTCTGATGCGGAAACAGGCGCAAAAGGTGAAGAAGTAGAAACACCAAAATCAAAGGAGCCAGGAAATGCGCTTATGCAAATGTTAATGCTGATGTCATATAGTCTGACTACGAAGCTAGATGAACAATCAGCGAAGCTAAGTGAACAGTCATCCAATTTAACTGCGAAGCTTAATGAACAGTCATCATGTTTAACTGCGAAGTTAAATGAACAATCAGCGAAGCTGGACAAACAAGCGATCGAAATCAAGGCAGATTTCCAAAAACAGTCAACGGAAATAAAAGTACGAGGAGAGAATCAACCATAAGATGGAAAAAGTGAAAAAGGAATTGGAAGCAGCGAAGGCAGTAGTAACCACCTCACCAGCCACGCTTACAACCGCCGCGCAAAACACATTAAGAAATGTGAAAGCACCAATATTCGATGGGCAAACGGTCTGGAGTATTTACAAAACCCAGTTTGAAGCTGCCGCTAGGACAAATCACTGGAATCAGCCGGAACGAGCAACTGCACTAATTCTTGCTCTAAGAGGCCCAGCTGCCGAGCTTTTACAGACGATCCCCGTTGAGTTGCACTCAAACTCAGTTGCTATAATGAATGCGCTCGACATGCGTTATGGAGATGATCATCCTTTATCGGTCACAGCTACAGCATCGGATGCAGACTTCTGGCGAAACCTTACAGCAGCTAGCCCAAAACAATGAGCGGCTGGCACTTTTGGGTTACCCAGCGTATGACCCAGAACATCGAGATGATGCAGCGGCAGAAGCATTCATCAGCGCATTAAAAGACCAGGAATTGCAACAAGCCGTGCGTTTAGCTCAAAAGCAAACAGTTAAGGACGCATTGGCTTATAGTCTGAACTTTGAGGCAGCGAAAAATGTGAGCCGTACCACTGCCCAGGTCCGCGAGGTAGTGACAGACGAGTGCAGGTGTGAGCGCGTGGAAATTGAGCGAGACCCGCATGTAAATGGCGTGTCTAGATGCTGGAATTGCGGAGAGAAGGGGCACCTGCAAAGAGACTGCAAGAAGCGAAGAAAACCGAGCTATTGTCCAGGGTGTGCAGCTAGGAGGAGATCCAGACCGAGTCAGGAGCCCAGAATGGAAGCCCTTCAAACAGAGGGGTCGGGAAACATGTAAGAGCCAACTTCGTGGGGCAGAGGTTGGCTAGGAGGATCGACGTCCACAGCACCACCATCACCGTGTCAAGACTACATCGTGGAGTAGCGGACTTATGCCTTCCGGGTCAAATTGACGGAGAACATTGCACCATAACAATCATCACTGATGCAACTCGATCGATTATCCGACCAAAGTGAGGCAGCAACTACTTCACAAGGGCAGAATTTTCTCACTACGCACAGCAACAGAAGAAGCTGCACCTGCCCATGGAGAGATTAACCTCCAGATACAGTTGGGAGACCTTGCGTTCCGACATAATTTTCTGGTCGCAAACATTATGGATGACTGAATTCTCGGAATGGATTTTCTGCGACCACCTGGAATCACATTGGATTTGGGCAAACGTGTATTGAAATGGCAGAATGTCGAAATATTGATGGATGATCCCAGCGTCCAAATTTCCAAGATGCATGTAGTAGTATGTGCCGACACTGATGTACCGAATTCTTCTGAAAGCATTGTATGGGCCAAGCTTGATGGTGATTCTGGAGACCACCGATCTTATCTGATAGAGCCAACGAAGACATCCGCATAACGCAGTTTGATTGTAGGACGAAGCCTTGTAAGATCTTTAAGGAACGGATATGTGCCGGTTAGAGTCCTTAACACCGCAGACTCAACCACGAGCATCAAAGCGGGAGAAGTCATCGGCAGCTGCCAGCCTGTTTCCAGCATCACCTCTTTGGAAGCTACTCACGACCATCATTGGAAAAGGAGGCAAAACACAGACAAAGCCCGGGAATCCACGTCTGCAATATTGAAGCAGGTCAAATTGCCAGTGCAGCTATTCAAGCGAGCCTCTGATCTGGTCACCAAGTACAGTGATATCTTTTCAACAAGCCCGGATGACCAAGGCCGAACGAGTATGGTAGCTCACGTCATAGATACACAGGGAGCCAAGCCAATTCGACAAGCACCAAGACGTCTTCCTATAGCCAAACAAGGAGAAGTGAGCGCACTGATCTCGGACATGGAAAAACAACGCGTTATCGAACCTTCTTTCAGTCCATGGGCTGCGCCAGTAGTTCCAGTAAAGAAAAAGGATGGTAGCACTCGCTTTTGTGTCGACTATAGGCAGCTTAACGACGTCACTAGGAAAGATAGTTACGCGCTCCTACGCATCGATGACATTATGGATACTGTAGTGAATAGAGAGTTTCCATAAAGTCCGTGAAGGACTGCAGCGATGTTCTGCTGCCTCGGCAGAGGAAGGTGTTGATTCCTGCCGAGAATGCCCTCGTCCGGAGACGCGTGAATGCGCTGGCAGGCTAGCATTGCGGTGTCGTGGGGCGGGTTCGTTTCCCCGGCACGAGGACTCACTACAAAACATTTCGCATTCACGAATTGCTTGCAGAGTTCAAGAGGACGACCGAAGTCGCAAATCTGTAGATAACCTCCACAAAGGAATTACGACTTGTTGCGAGAAGAAGTGCAACCTGACAAGAAAGACTAATTTGGGGTTGACCTCGTCTTTACCCAAATACATTCAGGGCCCACAAATGAAAGAGGGGCAACCGGGTGGTGGTGGAGCCCCTTCATGCCCACCCAACCGGAATAAATCCAATGTTAAATCGTTGAAGTGGCCAGGTATTCCTCTTCTGAGTGGAAAACTCATACAACTTGAATTATATGAACTTTCCCATCAGAAGGGGAGTACCCCGGTGACCAATTTATGTCATAGAATTATACAATTGAATTGCATAACTTTATGCCATAAAAAGGCACTTGGCTTGGGCCACTCAACCCATAAAGTCACCTGAAACAAAAGAAGGAATAAATCTGTACCCGGCGGCTGGCTCATATTTTGGGGTGGAAGCCTGCCACCGTACCGGGTCCTATACCCGATTGGAAAAGACCGGAAGGGAAAAGACCAGTTTTTGTTTAATTCAGCATTTTATTTACAAATCGCATGTTTTTCCAAGAATGTTAACCTGACAATTACTGTAAAGTGATTCGCTTCAAAATGCAAAGCTTCCAAAATTTGCGATAGGACATACATCAAAGCAAAGGACCGCCAAAAATCGGTTGTTTAACACATCGTTAAGCATTCATGTTTCGAGCAAAACAGGTGAGAGCTCATATTACTTATAGTACAACAACACCAAATGCTGCATGTTTATACTATGCTTTTCAGGTTAAAAGGTTTCTCTTAATTATTTAGCAAGTTTTTGAAATACCCGAGTTGCTTTTCAACAGGCAAAGTAAGAAAGATTTATTTTAAGCAAGTTCAGCTAACGAAAACGCGTCCACTAAATTTCTAGGCTTCCAATTAATTTGAAATCAAAACTCAACTGTCGAACGCGCTCAAAAAAAAAACAACTAGGGGTGACAAAATGTGGATCTACGCTGAGCCAACAGCTAATTTACTAAAGACATTTCTTTTTTCGACAGAAAGGAACTTCGAATCTGAGGGAGTGTGGTTATTCGTTACTTTTCTTCTTTATTTCTCTATATAAGTTATTTTTCTTACTTCTTCAAAGAATATAATAACTCGATTAGTTTTCCTCTTCCTTTTTTTTTTTTTGTTCTAAAATCTAATATATGTATCTAAATATTTTCTTGTCCTACAGAGATACATCTTGTGTGTGCTTAATTAACCAAACGGATCATGTAGGAAATTAGAGCTACTATACTTGTATATATTAAAATTAATTATTATATAATTTTATTAGATCAAGAAAAGGGACTCATCGCATGTTCCGTCGAGCGCTCGATGGGTGCTGGATACGTCCTGTAAATCTTCGTTTTTGGTTAACTTAAACGCTACAATGTACTTCGATAATGGTCTAAGGCCGAATAATTCACCTATCGCTATAAAAGTTCTTTGGCCGAATGCCATTCAAAATTTAGTAATCAAATCACTTGAAACGGGCGCTAGTGTGAATCCGTTTTCAAGAATTGTTCGTAATTCTTCTCATCCATAAGTTTATCAATTTCTGAAGTTTCACTGAGCTTCACTTTGAATAACCAGCCTTTTCATAGCACGATGTATTTCTTGACCCTGGGGTATCCTCAACTGATGTGTTCTTCTCTACCACAGTTCCTGACACAGGAGAATATAATTCCCTCGCTAGCGGTGGGTGCAGAACACAAAATCATTTCGATGATTGGGGGGCCAGTTGAATACGCTGCAACACGAGGAACTGTCGATCCGATGCGCTTTGAATGTCAGGAATGGCGAACGTGTTTCCGTTAACCAGCTCGTCCCAGACAATGATCAGTAGAGCGGGGGGGTTGCCGAAGCCTTGAAAACGAACCAAACGCGGCATCCGCTAATTAGTACTGCTCCAGTGCTGGTTCTTCGGACGGATTGAAATCGTCATCGAAATGGGGCTTGGGTATTGTATGTGTACGAGTAGTTATCAATCGCTGTAATCACGGCAGGCCATGGAGTAATTGCGGCTTGTCCTCAATTCAAATGGCGTTGGGTACCCGTATTTATCCTTGCACTATCAACACCGTGATTGCATTGAGAAAGTTTTGGTCAGCTCTAGGTGCACGGCGACTGGTAATAATTAATAAAAAAGTTCACATCACCAGAGTATTCCCCGCAAATTTCAATTGTTGCCTGTTTCGACTCACCAATAAGTTCGTAAACACACTCTCTTATTTTAAAATCTATCACGCGCGCAGATAACAGATATTTGTTCTTCGCACATCACGGATATTTTTATTTTATAGTTACAAATAGTTTTAGATTAAGTTTATGTTGAATCGTCATTTGAAGTGTTTGCACGTTATGAAAATGATTTAATACACATGCCTTGTTTCAAATATTAGTGTGCAATATTTTAATTTTGAATGATAATTTTAGTTTAATTTTAGGTAGGGTTGCGTTTGAACCATTAAAAGTTTAATATATTAATAATTGGCCAAGAACTTAATGAACTTGTTATGTCCCGCAAAATAAACAGATACGACATTGTATAACTTGTATAGAATGCTTATCGCCTCCTCAGGATTCACCACTGAATCATTAAAAGCTGGCATTTGACTTTCGTTCAGGGAATCTGATTCCAAGGAATATTCACTTACTCCCGCAAGGTTCCGGAATCCTTAACGTCTTCTCGCTAGATTTGTCCTTGCTAGTTGCCTGATAAGAGGTTTTAGCCTCGTGATGACTTGATCCTTTGCTATCGGAAATAATTGGAAGTGAAGATGTTTCTGTATTTTGTGATTCTCTAGGAGTATCACAACTGCTGGTTGATTGGTAATCGTGGTCCAGCACCGTGCTATCTACAGATTTCTTTCCCGAAGTACGATTACCGCGCGTTTTGCAATAGTAACTAAGCAGGTTAGGCTTATTTTGCGTAGTAGACAAATGTGCAGCTAAATGATTTGATTGTTGCTGTTCGGTTGCTTTACCGAAGATTTGGTTTGGAGGCTCCTCGTTTTGAGATATTGATGGATTTCCAACGACTGTTGCAGCACTATGTTCCTTTCCAACACGAACGTTATTTACTTGCTTTGATCGATGTCTGCCGTAAGTTGTGGGCTGGGGTACTGAAGTCGTCTGAGGTTCGCGATCGTTTTCTAGAAGCTACACAATCACGTTTGGACGAGTTGGTTTTCTTCTCACTTGAATCCTTCTGGTGAGATTTATCGTGTTCTCGATTAGTGTTATTATCGGTTGGGTTCTGGCGACATCTCTTGTGACCCGAATGTGTCAATAAATCTTCACAACTTGGCAACGAGTTTTGGTCCGATATCCGTTTTCGTTCAAATCTTTTGGATGCAGGATTTGGTGATTGAGATTTATTCGATCTAATAGATCCACTCGTATGGGTACTATTTTCTAACAGGCGTTGTTGTCGATGTCGCTGTGTTGCCAACGTTACACAAGGAGTCGGTGTTGGCTTCGTTATGTGTCGATTTTGTTCGTAGACTTCGCGAGTTTTTCCCGATTTGGGTTTTTGCTACTATTTTGGTGGCTATTGTAATGTGACTGGCTACTGGAAGCTTTTATATGGCAATTTTGTAATTGGATAACTTTCAAAACCAAATTGGCTTGTTCGATCAGAAAATATCTGCTAAATGTAGACCTTATAAGATTCGTTATAAAATATTTTACATAGAATGTTTGTTGCAAAATAAATGATGTAAGAAATAGTAAATTAAAGTTGCATTTTAAAAACTAAATAATCTTTGATTATATAAAGTCTTTTTTTAAATCATTAAAATTTCCACACTTTAGGGACTTGTATCCAGTCAGCACACGACACAATTAATCCTGTATATCATACAGTCCCTCCATTCGCCGCCAATCACCATTCCATCAAAACTAATCAAATCCCTTAAACTCTCATCACATAAGTATGCATAACTCATCAAAGTGTACAAATTAATACCTTCAGTAAAGCTAATTGATACCAATTATTTCGCAACACAACAACCAATTGTTATTAATTAATTCCGCCTTACCTCCGCACTCTACAGCTCAACACCAACTTTCGCATTCGGGCGAACATTCATCACTCCCCGATGCAATCACTAATCAAACGTGAGACAATAATGCACGCTACAGCGACCTGATGACGATTTTCGGTAACTGTTATGTTATACCGCATTAATTACAAAAACTTACAACAACGGTGACGGGCGGAAATATTTCCCTGGGATAAATTACAATATCACCATTTTACCGCCCAATTAAGTTTAAATCGCGTTTCAGCACACAGAAACTTGCCGATAATGAACTTTATGACTGATGGTGAAATTAAATCGCGAAAAATTCACTTGACACTGAACTGTACGAAATAATTGTTGAGCTTTAGGTAATCAATTTTCATATGCAGATTGTCGTTACCTTGCACTTTAATTATCGCCACGACACCGCTGCTCAACCGCCGTAGTCAGCCGGAAAATCTCGACCCCAGACCACGTTGATGAACTCCTTCTCTCGTGTTTTCCCAAGTTGCCAAAAAAATGGCGGGGCCGAGCCATCGAGCAACGACACAACAATGGAAAATCGCGCAAAGTTTCGTTGAATAGTGCCATCTATGAGTGAACCCGTGATGGTGATAATGCACACTCGTTTCGGTGGTTTTTAAAATTCAAAATCGTCTTTTTGTAGATTCGATTAAGTTTTCAATTGAACGCAATTTATGTTGATAATTATTAGGCGTAATTAAGGGGGAAATAAATCGAAAGAATAAGACAGGCACGCGTTAATTACCGACAAACAAAACAATTTTTAATTAATATTATGGTTGGATTGTGTAAAATTTGACAAATTTTGTGGGGTTTAAATGATACAATGATTTTATCGTTCATATAATTTAAAAGATTAAATGATACAATGATTTTAGCGTTCATATAATTTAAACGGTTATATGATACAATGATTTTAGCATTCAAATAATTTAAAAGATTAAATGATCCAATGATTTTAGCGTTCATATAATTAGAAGGGTTAACCGTTTCGTTCTAAGCATTTGTATACCGCGTTACACCGCAAATCGTTAAATTATCTTCAAAAGATATTGTAATAAGACACTACACATTAAAAATTTTTTTACATTTTTAGAATTTTGTTTCCCGGGTGTTAAGTACAAAAGAAATTTTTCCACTTATTTTTCCTGCGAGAGAGAAAAAAAAAACGAGTGTTGCGATGGGGAAGGTGACTGAATCGACTCAATCCTTGTTAAATTGCGTTCGTGCTGTGTACCTGTGTCAGCGCTGCTTTTAGAGCCATAGCTCCTAGATTACTACAATACTTCAGCCGACGCAAAATGGTTTTCTACACTCGAACTCAAGAGTGGCCACTTGCAGGTAGAAATCGACAAGAAGGACCGAAAAGCGCATTTTCAGTTGGGACCGGATTATGGCAATTTGTGGTGATGCCATTTGGGCTTTGCAATGCTCCAGCCACTTTCGAATGCTTGATGGAATACGTGCTACGTGGCTTAACCTGGAAAACCTGCTTGGTGTACCTAGATGACATCATCGTCATCGGGAGAACGTTCGAAGAGCATGTGCGGAACTTAGAAGAGGTTTTCTCCCGATTGCGACTGGCAAATTTGAAACTTAGTCCCGACAAGTGTACCCTTTTCGCAGCTGAAGTAAAATACCTGGGACACGTTGTATCAGCAAAAGGGGTCAAAACAGACCCTGAGAAAATTGAAGCCGTGAAAAGCTGGCCAACACAGAACAACAAGCGCCAACTACGAAGTTTCCTGGGTCGGGCGACCTACTATCAAAGATTCGTCAAAGACTTTGCCAAAATAGCTAAGTGTCTCCATCAGCTAACCGAAAAAAATCGTCCGTATGTCTGGAATCAACAATGCCAGACAGCCTTTGAGACCCTGAAGGAGAAGCTGTGTGAATCACCCGTGCTGGCATATCTGAAACCCGGAAAAATTTTTGTAGTTGACACCGATGCAAGCAACGGTGGTATTAGAGCTGTACTCTCCCAGCAGATCAATGGATAAGAAAGAGTCTTCTCTTATTACAGTCGAGTTCTTTCAAAAAGTGAGAGGAACTACTGCGTGACTAGGAAGGAGCTATTGGCTATAATAGAGGCCACCAAGCAGTTCCACAAGTACCTATATCGCCAGAAATTTGTTCTTCGAACCATCTCATGCATCGCTGAGATGGCTACTTAAAAACCCCGAGGGACAAGTTGCGAGGTGGATCGAAAGATTGCAGTCATACGACTACGAAATTGTACATCGGAAGGGCGGAGTTCATGGAAATGCTGACGCCCTATCTCGTCATCCATGTCCAGCTAACTGCAAGCATTGCCGACGGATTGAGGAAAAGGAACCGACCATTAATCTGTGAGTGGTAACCGCCGAATTCGATGAAGGTTGGTCATCGGAGGAGATTCGAAATGCCCAGTTAGCCGATGAAGACATCGGACCATTGCTCGTATGGAAGGAGACAACTGGGCGACCTGAATGGAAAGACGTTTCAATGCATGACGTAACCCAGAAAAGCTATTGGGCACAATGGAACTCCCTTCAGGTGGAGGGTGGCGTACTCAAGCGGAAATGGGAAATGGCGGATGGCATCTCCAATAGGATGCAAACTATACTACTCAAAAGCCGAATCCACGATGTGGTTAAGGAAATGCATGAAGGATCCTCGGGAGGCCTCCTTGGTGTTAACAAGACCTTAACGAAATTGCGGGAAAGGTTTTAGTGGCTCCACGCTCGAGAAGACGTAGAGGACTGGTGTGGTAGATGCACAATTTGCGCTTCCGTCAAAGGTCCAAAGTGACGACTGAGAGGACAAATGCAAACCTCCAATGTGGATGTATCGTTTGAAAGGATTGCTGTTGACATCGCAGGACCCTTTCCTGAATCTGAATGGGGAAATCGATACACGCTGGTTGTAGCCGATTATTTCAGCAAGTGGCCCGAGGTCTACCCCATTCCCAACCAGGAAGCAACTACTGTAGCCGAACAGCTAGTGTTAAATTGGGTCAGTAGATACGGCGTACCTTGTGAACTACATTCGCATCAAGGCCGAAACTTCGAGTCACTAGTTTTCAGCGAAATGTGCGAGCTGCTGGGAATACGGAAAACGACGACAACACCACTGCATCCCCAATCCGATGGAATGGTCGAACGTTTCAACGGCACTCTCAATAAACACCTGGCCAAGATGGTTGACGAGAGCCAAAGGGACTGGAACCGACATATCCCACTCTTTTTGATGGCGTACAGAGCTGCTGAACATGCATCGACGGGGCAAGCCCCAGCCGAAGTCATTTTTGGAAAGACGATTCGTCTGCCAGCCGATATAAAGTTCGGAACACCTCCCGAGAAACCCCAATCCATCTCGGAGTACGCAAGTGAGCTAAGAGAACGGTTGAACCAGATACATCGAACAGTGCGAAAACACCTCGAATCGGCTACTGACCGCATGAAGACCAGGTATGATCTAAAGGCTAATTCTACTGGCTTCCAGTAAGATGACTTGGTGTGGCTATATAACCCGCAACGGCGAAAGGGTAGGTCTCCAAAGTTGCAACATAATTGGGAGGGACAATACCGAGTTGCAAAGCGAATCAACGACGTCATATACCGAATACAGGAACATCGTAAGCCAAGAGCCAAAATGAAAATCGTGCACTTGGACCGTCTTGCCCCATATTACATCCAGGGAGAATTGACTAGAACTGGCGACACATCTTTTCGGGGCGAAAAGAACTGAGGTGGGGGCAGTTTTACATGCACGAATAATTCTGCGAGCTACTGTTGCAATTGTTTTCACAACCATTAAGAACCTCATGCTCAACAAAGTGAATTTACTCGAAGCCACAAGAACCCACCAAGCATTATCAACATCTGAAAGTGACGTCACTCCATTGATTAAGCTGCTCGAATATACTCGTACCAGGTACCTCTAGGCAGAACATTCGCCAAAGTACGAGAAATGGGTTGAATGGGTAGAGACTCTATATAAAGGCGAGCTGAATGAATGGGGGGATCATTCATCAGAACCGCGATAGTAAAGACTGCGAAAGTGTGGAGCGAATAGAAAAGCGATATTGATCGAGTAATAGAAAGGTGATTTTCGTTGATTGTGAAGTGATTTTAGAAGACAATTGCGATAGAAATTTATGGACAAGTGGAAGTTAGACCTTTAATAGTGAAAATTAAAATTGTGAAATTGTTAAATAAGTGATTGTGCATTTTTAAGTAACTAAATAAACTCTTTTAATTTAATTTAAAAGACATTGCGTTTTCACTTTCCCGGAACATTGAAATTATTGGCCGCAAACCAGAACACGCGACAATATATATATTGTTACATATACAAATAATTACATGTACAAATAATTCTGCGAGCTACTGTCGCAATTGCTTTCACAATCATTAAGAACGTCAACAAATGAATTTACTCGCACCCACGAGAACCCAACAAGCATTATCAACATCTGAAAGTGAGTCACTGCCCATTCATGCTGGAACGTTCCCGCTTATTCACCAATGTACGAGAACTGAGTTGAATGATTAGAGACCCTATATAAAGGCGAGCTGAATGAATGGTGGCATTCATTCGACCGCGATAAGAACTGCAATAGTGTGTGGGAAGTGATTTTCGTAATAGTGAAGTGATTTAGAAGACAATTGCGATAAGAAATTTATAGACAAGTGTTAGATTTTTTTTTAATAGTGAAAATTAAAATTAGTGCAAGTGTTAAACCGACTATTGTGCATATTTGCGATCAAATAAACTCTTTTAGACTTAAATTAAAAGATATTGCGTTTTCACTTTCCCGGAACATTAAAATTATAGGCCGCGAACCAATAACACGACAGTGGTGTCAAGAAGTGCGAAAGAAAAATTTTGAAACTGAAGGCGCGTATCTGGATTCGAGTGAGCCCTCAGATGCAGAAAAAGGCGCAGAAGGCGGTGAAGCAGAAACAAAAAAACCAAAGGAACCAGAAAATGCGCTGATGCAAATGTTAATGCTGATGCAGCAAGAGCAGCGACTACAGTCGTCCAATTTAACCACGAAGCTAGATGAGCAATCAGCGAAGTTAAATGAACAAACAACGAAGCTAAATGAACAATCAGCGCAGCTAAATGAACAGACATACAGTTTAGCTGCGAAGCTAAATGAACAATCAGCAAAAATGGACCAACAAGCGATTGAAATCAAGGCGGATTTGCAAAAACAGTCAACCGAAATAAAAGCGGAGCTCAGTAGTCTCAACAGCCAAATTAAATGCGTCGAGGAAAAGGTATACCAGGTCGAGGAGAGAATCAACCTTGAGATCAGCCAGGTCGAGGAGAGAATCAACCATGAGATGGAAAAAGTGAACAAGGACTTGGAAGCAGCGAAGGCAGTAGTGACCGCCTCACCAGCCCCACTTATAACCGCAGCGCAAAGCTCATCTAGAACTGTGCAAGCACCAATATTCGACGGGCAAACGGTCTGGAGTATTTACAAAATCCAGTTTGAAGCCGCAGCTAGGATAAATCACTGGAATGAGCAGGAACGAGCTACTGCATTAATTCTTGCTCTAAGAGGCCCAGCTGCCGAGCTTTTGCAGACTATCCCCGTTGAGTTGCATTCACACCCGGCTGCTATAATGAATGCGCTGGACATGCGCTATGGAGACGATCATCTAAAGCAGGTTTATCGGTCACAGCTAAGGCATCGGGTGCAGAAGACTGGTGAAACCTTGCAGCAACTAGCCCAAGACATTGAGCGACTAGCACTTTTGGCTTACCCAGCCTACGACCCAGAACATCGAGATGATGCAGCGACAGAAGCATTCATCAGCGCACTGAAGGACCCGGAATTGCAACAAGCCGTGCGTTTAGCTCAAAAGCAAACGGTTAAGGACGCATTGGCTTACAGTCTGAACTTTGAGGCAGCGAAAAATGTGACTCGTACCACTGCCCGGGTTAGTGAGGTAGTGACAGACGAGTGCAGGTGTGAACACGTGGAAATTGAGCGAGACCCGCATGTAAATGGTGCGCCTAGATGCTGAAATTGCGGAGAGAAGGGGCACTTGCAAATAGACTGCAAGAAGCGAAGAAAACCGAGCTATTGTCCAGGGTGTGCAGCTAGGAGGAGATCCAGACCGAGTCAGGAGCCAAGAATGGAAGCCCTTCAAACAGAGGGGTCGGGAAACATGTAAGAGCCAATTTCGTGGGGCAGAGGTTGGCTAGGAGGATCGACGTCCCCAGCACCACCATCACCGTGTCAAGACTACATCGTGGAGAAGCGGACTTATGCCTTCCGGGTCAAATTGACGGAGAACACTGCACCATAACAATCGACACTGGTGCAACCCGATCGATTATCCGACCAGACCTAGTTAGACGGCAACAACTTCACAAGGGCAGAATTTTCTCACTACGGACAGCTACGGGAGAAACTGCACCTGTTTATGGAGAGGTCAACCTCCAGATACAGTTGGGAGACCTTGTGTTCCGACATAATTTTCTGGTCGCGAACATTATGGATGACTGCATTCTCGGAATGGATTTTCTGCGACCACATGGAATCACGTTGGATTTGGGCAAACGTGTATTGAAATGGCAGAATGTCGAAGTACTGATGGAGGATCCCAGCGTCCAAATCCCCAAGATGAATGTAGTGGTATGTACTGACACTGATGTACCGAATTCTTCCGAAAGCATTGTATGGGCCAAGCTTGATAGTGATTCTGGAGACCACCGATCTTATCTGATAGAGCCAACGAAGACATCCGCATTGCGCAGTTTGATTGTAGGACGAAGCCTTGTAAGATCTTTAAGGAACGGATATGTGCCGGTTAGAGTCCTTAACACCGCAGACTCAACCACGAGCATCAAAGCGGGAGAAGTCATCGGCAGCTGCCAGCCTGTTTCCACCATCACCTCTTTGGAAGCTACTCACAACCATCATTGAAAAAGGAGGCAAGACACAGACAAAGCCCGGGAATCCACGTCTGCAATATTGAAGCAAGTCAAATTGCCGGTGCAGCTATTCAAACGAGCCTCTGATCTGGTCACCAAGTACAGTGACATCTTCTCAACAAGCCCGGATGACCAAGGCCGAACGAGTTTGGTAACTCACGTCATAGATACACAGGGAGCCAAGCCGATTCGACAAGCACCAAGACGTCTCCCTATAGCGAAACAAGGAGAAGTGAGCGCACTGATCTCGGACACGGAAAAACAAGGCGTTATCGAACCTTCTGTAAGTCCATGGGTCGCGCCAGTAGTTCTAGTAAAGAAAAAGGATGGTAGCACTCGCTTTTGTGTCGACTATAGGCAGCTTAACGACGTCACTAGGAAAGATAGTTACCCGCTCCCACGCATCACACTTTAGCCGACGCAAAATGGCTTTCTACACTCGATCTCAAGAGTGGCTACTGGCAGGTAGAAATTGACAAGAAGGACCGAGAGAAGACCGCATTTTCAGTTGGGACCGGATTGTGGCAATTTGTGGTGATGCCGTTTGGGCTTTGCAATGCTCCAGCCACTTTCGAACGCTTGATGGAATACGTGCTACGTGGTCTAACCTGGAAAACCTGCTTGGTGTACCTAGATGACATCATCGTCATCGGGAGAACGTTCGAAGAGCATGTGCGGAACTTAGAAGAGGTTTTCTCCCGACTGCGACTGGCAAATTTGAAACTTAGTCCCGACAAGTGTACCCTTTTCGCAGCTGAAGTAAAATACCTGGGACATGTCGTATCAGCAGAAGGGGTCAAAACAGACCCTGAGAAAATTGAAGCCGTGAAAAGCTGGCCAACACAGAACAACAAGCGCCAACTACGAAGTTTCCTGGGTCTGGCAACCTACTATCGAAGATTCGTCAAAGACTTTGCCAAAATAGCTGTGTCTCCATCAGCTAACCGAAAAAAATCGTCCGTATGTCTGGAATCAACAATGCCAGACAGCCTTTGAGACCCTGAAGGAGAAGCTGTGTGAATCACCCGTGCTGGCATATCTGAAACCCGGAAAAATGTTTGTAGTTGACACCGATGCAAGCAACGGTGGTATTAGAGCTGTACTCTCCCAGCAGATCAATGGATAAGAAAGAGTCTTCTCTTATTACAGTCGAGTTCTTTCAAAAAGTGAGAGGAACTACTGCGTGACTAGGAAGGAGCTATTGGCTATAATAGAGGCCACCAAGCAGTTCCACAAGTACCTATATCGCCAGAAATTTGTTCTTCGAACCATCTCATGCATCGCTGAGATGGCTACTTAAAAACCCCGAGGGACAAGTTGCGAGGTGGATCGAAAGATTGCAGTCATACGACTACGAAATTGTACATCGGAAGGGCGGAGTTCATGGAAATGCTGACGCCCTATCTCGTCATCCATGTCCAGCTAACTGCAAGCATTGCCGACGGATTGAGGAAAAGGAACCGATCGTTAATCTGTGAGTGGTAACGGCCGAATTCGATGAAGGTTGGTCATCGGAGGAGATTCGAAATGCCCAGTTAGCCGATGAAGACATCGGACCATTGCTCGTATGGAAGGAGACAACTGGGCGACCTGAATGGAAAGACGTTTCAATGCATGACGTAACCCAGAAAAGCTATTGGGCACAATGGAACTCCCTTCAGGTGGAGGGTGGCGTACTCAAGCGGAAATGGGAAATGGCGGATGGCAGCTCCAATAGGATGCAAACTATACTACTCAAAAGCCGAATCCACGATGTGGTTAAGGAAATGCATGAAGGATCCTCGGGAGGCCTCCTTGGTGTTAACAAGACCTTAACGAAATTGCGGGAAAGGTTTTAGTGGCTCCACGCTCGAGAAGACGTAGAGGACTGGTGTGGTAGATGCACAATTTGCGCTTCCGTCAAAGGTCCAAAGTGACGACTGAGAGGACAAATGCAAACCTCCAATGTGGATGTATCGTTTGAAAGGATTGCTGTTGACATCGCAGGACCCTTTCCTGAATCTGAATGGGGAAATCGATACACGCTGGTTGTAGCCGATTATTTCAGCAAGTGGCCCGAGGTCTACCCCATTCCCAACCAGGAAGCAACTACTGTAGCCGAACAGCTAGTGTTAAATTGGGTCAGTAGATACGGCGTACCTTGTGAACTACATTCGCATCAAGGCCGAAACTTCGAGTCACTAGTTTTCAGCGAAATGTGCGAGCTGCTGGGAATACGGAAAACGACGACAACACCACTGCATCCCCAATCCGATGGAATGGTCGAACGTTTCAACGGCACTCTCAATAAACACCTGGCCAAGATGGTTGACGAGAGCCAAAGGGACTGGAACCGACATATCCCACTCTTTTTGATGGCGTACAGAGCTGCTGAACATGCATCGACGGGGCAAGCCCCAGCCGAAGTCATTTTTGGAAAGACGATTCGTCTGCCAGCCGATATAAAGTTCGGAACACCTCCCGAGAAACCCCAATCCATCTCGGAGTACGCAAGTGAGCTAAGAGAACAGTTGAACCAGATACATCGAACAGTGCGAAAACACCTCGAATCGGCTACTGACCGCATGAAGACCAGGTATGATCTAAAGGCTAATTCTACTGGCTTCCAGTAAGATGACTTGGTGTGGCTATATAACCCGCAACGGCGAAAGGGTAGGTCTCCAAAGTTGCAACATAATTGGGAGGGACAATACCGAGTTGCAAAGCGAATCAACGACGTCATATACCGAATACAGGAACATCGTAAGCCAAGAGCCAAAATGAAAATCGTGCACTTGGACCGTCTTGCCCCATATTACATCCAGGGAGAATTGACTAGAACTGGCGACACATCTTTTCGGGGCGAAAAGAACTGAGGTGGGGGCAGTGTTACATGCACGAATAATTCTGCGAGCTACTGTTGCAATTGCTTTCACAACCATTAAGAACCTCATGCTCAACAAAGTGAATTTACTCGAAGCCACAAGAACCCACCAAGCATTATCAACATCTGAAAGTGACGTCACTCCATTGATTAAGCTGCTCGAATATACTCGTACCAGGTACCTCTAGGCAGAACATTCGCCAAAGTACGAGAAATGGGTTGAATGGGTAGAGACTCTATATAAAGGCGAGCTGAATGAATGGGGGGATCATTCATCAGAACCGCGATAGTAAAGACTGCGAAAGTGTGGAGCGAATAGAAAAGCGATATTGATCGAGTAATAGAAAGGTGATTTTCGTTGATTGTGAAGTGATTTTAGAAGACAATTGCGATAGAAATTTATGGACAAGTGGAAGTTAGACCTTTAATAGTGAAAATTAAAATTGTGAAATTGTTAAATAAGTGATTGTGCATTTTTAAGTAACTAAATAAACTCTTTTAATTTAATTTAAAAGACATTGCGTTTTCACTTTCCCGGAACATTGAAATTATTGGCCGCAAACCAGAACACGCGACAATATATATATTGTTACATATACAAATAATTACATGTACAAATAATTCTGCGAGCTACTGTCGCAATTGCTTTCACAATCATTAAGAACGTCAACAAATGAATTTACTCGCACCCACGAGAACCCAACAAGCATTATCAACATCTGAAAGTGAGTCACTGCCCATTCATGCTGGAACGTTCCCGCTTATTCACCAATGTACGAGAACTGAGTTGAATGATTAGAGACCCTATATAAAGGCGAGCTGAATGAATGGTGGCATTCATTCGACCGCGATAAGAACTGCAATAGTGTGTGGGAAGTGATTTTCGTAATAGTGAAGTGATTTAGAAGACAATTGCGATAAGAAATTTATAGACAAGTGTTAGATTTTTTTTTAATAGTGAAAATTAAAATTAGTGCAAGTGTTAAACCGACTATTGTGCATATTTGCGATCAAATAAACTCTTTTAGACTTAAATTAAAAGATATTGCGTTTTCACTTTCCCGGAACATTAAAATTATAGGCCGCGAACCAATAACACGACAGTGGTGTCAAGAAGTGCGAAAGAAAAATTTTGAAACTGAAGGCGCGTATCTGGATTCGGGTGAGCCCTCAGATGCAGAAAAAGGCGCAGAAGGCGGTGAAGCAGAAACAAAAAAACCAAAGGAACCAGAAAATGCGCTGATGCAAATGTTAATGCTGATGCAGCAAGAGCAGCGACTACAGTCGTCCAATTTAACCACGAAGCTAGATGAGCAATCAGCGAAGTTAAATGAACAAACAACGAAGCTAAATGAACAATCAGCGCAGCTAAATGAACAGACATCCAGTTTAGCTGCGAAGCTAAATGAACAATCAGCAAAAATGGACCAACAAGCGATTGAAATCAAGGCGGATTTGCAAAAACAGTCAACCGAAATAAAAGCGGAGCTCAGTAGTCTCAACAGCCAAATTAAATGCGTCGAGGAAAAGGTATACCAGGTCGAGGAGAGAATCAACCTTGAGATCAGCCAGGTCGAGGAGAGAATCAACCATGAGATGGAAAAAGTGAACAAGGACTTGGAAGCAGCGAAGGCAGTAGTGACCGCCTCACCAGCCCCACTTATAACCGCAGCGCAAAGCTCATCTAGAATTGTGCAAGCACCAATATTCGACGGGCAAACGGTCTGGAGTATTTACAAAATCCAGTTTGAAGCCGCAGCTAGGATAAATCACTGGAATGAGCAGGAACGAGCTACTGCATTAATTCTTGCTCTAAGAGGCCCAGCTGCCGAGCTTTTGCAGACTATCCCCGTTGAGTTGCATTCACACCCGGCTGCTATAATGAATGCGCTGGACATGCGCTATGGAGACGATCATCTAAAGCAGATTTATCGGTCACAGCTAAGGCATCGGGTGCAGAAGACTGGTGAAACCTTGCAGCAACTAGCCCAAGACATTGAGCGACTAGCACTTTTGGCTTACCCAGCCTACGACCCAGAACATCGAGATGATGCAGCGACAGAAGCATTCATCAGCGCACTGAAGGACCCGGAATTGCAACAAGCCGTGCGTTTAGCTCAAAAGTAAACGGTTAAGGACGCATTGGCTTACAGTCTGAACTTTGAGGCAGCGAAAAATGTGACTCGTACCACTGCCCGGGTTAGTGAGGTAGTGACAGACGAGTGCAGGTGTGAACGCGTGGAAATTGAGCGAGACCCGCATGTAAATGGTGCGCCTAGATGCTGAAATTGCGGAGAGAAGGGGCACTTGCAAAGAGACTGCAAGAAGCGAAGAAAACCGAGCTATTGTCCAGGGTGTGCAGCTAGGAGGAGATCCAGACCGAGTCAGGAGCCCAGAATGGAAGCCCTTCAAACAGAGGGGTCGGGAAACATGTAAGAGCCAACTTCGTGGGGCAGAGGTTGGCTAGGAGGATCGACGTCCCCAGCACCACCATCACCGTGTCAAGACTACATCGTGGAGAAGCGGACTTATGCCTTCCGGGTCAAATTGACGGAGAACACTGCACCATAACAATCGACACTGGTGCAACCCGATCGATTATCCGACCAGACCTAGTTAGACGGCAACAACTTCACAAGGGCAGAATTTTCTCACTACGGACAGCTACGGGAGAAACTGCACCTGTTTATGGAGAGGTCAACCTCCAGATACAGTTGGGAGACCTTGTGTTCCGACATAATTTTCTGGTCGCGAACATTATGGATGACTGCATTCTCGGAATGGATTTTCTGCGACCACATGGAATCACGTTGGATTTGGGCAAACGTGTATTGAAATGGCAGAATGTCGAAGTACTGATGGAGGATCCCAGCGTCCAAATCCCCAAGATGAATGTAGTGGTATGTACTGACACTGATGTACCGAATTCTTCCGAAAGCATTGTATGGGCCAAGCTTGATAGTGATTCTGGAGACCACCGATCTTATCTGATAGAGCCAACGAAGACATCCGCATTGCGCAGTTTGATTGTAGGACGAAGCCTTGTAAGATCTTTAAGGAACGGATATGTGCCGGTTAGAGTCCTTAACACCGCAGACTCAACCACGAGCATCAAAGCGGGAGAAGTCATCGGCAGCTGCCAGCCTGTTTCCACCATCACCTCTTTGGAAGCTACTCACAACCATCATTGGAAAAGGAGGCAAGACACAGACAAAGCCCGGGAATCCACGTCTGCAAGATTGAAGCAAGTCAAATTGCCGGTGCAGCTATTCAAACGAGCCTCTGATCTGGTCACCAAGTACAGTGACATCTTCTCAACAAGCCCGGATGACCAAGGCCGAACGAGTTTGGTAACTCACGTCATAGATACACAGGGAGCCAAGCCGATTCGACAAGCACCAAGACGTCTCCCTATAGCGAAACAAGGAGAAGTGAGCGCACTGATCTCGGACACGGAAAAACAAGGCGTTATCGAACCTTCTGTAAGTCCATGGGTCGCGCCAGTAGTTCTAGTAAAGAAAAAGGATGGTAGCACTCGCTTTTGTGTCGACTATAGGCAGCTTAACGACGTCACTAGGAAAGATAGTTACCCGCTCCCACGCATCACACTTTAGCCGACGCAAAATGGTTTTCTACACTCGATCTCAAGAGTGGCTACTGGCAGGTAGAAATTGACAAGAAGGACCGAGAGAAGACCGCATTTTCAGTTGGGACCGGATTGTGGCAATTTGTGGTGATGCCGTTTGGGCTTTGCAATGCTCCAGCCACTTTCGAACGCTTGATGGAATACGTGCTACGTGGTCTAACCTGGAAAACCTGCTTGGTGTACCTAGATGACATCATCGTCATCGGGAAAACGTTCGAAAAGCATGTGCGGAACTTAGAAGAGGTTTTCTCCCGACTGCGACTGGCAAATTTGAAACTTAGTCCCGACAAGTGTACCCTTTTCGCAGCTGAAGTAAAATACCTGGGACATGTCGTATCAGCAGAAGGGGTCAAAACAGACCCTGAGAAAATTGAAGCCGTGAAAAGCTGGCCAACACAGAACAACAAGCGCCAACTACGAAGTTTCCTGGGTCTGGCAACCTACTATCGAAGATTCGTCAAAGACTTTGCCAAAATAGCTGTGTCTCCATCAGCTAACCGAAAAAAATCGTCCGTATGTCTGGAATCAACAATGCCAGACAGCCTTTGAGACCCTGAAGGAGAAGCTGTGTGAATCACCCGTGCTGGCATATCTGAAACCCGGAAAAATGTTTGTAGTTGACACCGATGCAAGCAACGGTGGTATTAGAGCTGTACTCTCCCAGCAGATCAATGGATAAGAAAGAGTCTTCTCTTATTACAGTCGAGTTCTTTCAAAAAGTGAGAGGAACTACTGCGTGACTAGGAAGGAGCTATTGGCTATAATAGAGGCCACCAAGCAGTTCCACAAGTACCTATATCGCCAGAAATTTGTTCTTCGAACCATCTCATGCATCGCTGAGATGGCTACTTAAAAACCCCGAGGGACAAGTTGCGAGGTGGATCGAAAGATTGCAGTCATACGACTACGAAATTGTACATCGGAAGGGCGGAGTTCATGGAAATGCTGACGCCCTATCTCGTCATCCATGTCCAGCTAACTGCAAGCATTGCCGACGGATTGAGGAAAAGGAACCGACCGTTAATCTGTGAGTGGTAACGGCCGAATTCGATGAAGGTTGGTCATCGGAGGAGATTCGAAATGCCCAGTTAGCCGATGAAGACATCGGACCATTGCTCGTATGGAAGGAGACAACTGGGCGACCTGAATGGAAAGACGTTTCAATGCATGACGTAACCCAGAAAAGCTATTGGGCACAATGGAACTCCCTTCAGGTGGAGGGTGGCGTACTCAAGCGGAAATGGGAAATGGCGGATGGCAGCTCCAATAGGATGCAAACTATACTACTCAAAAGCCGAATCCACGATGTGGTTAAGGAAATGCATGAAGGATCCTCGGGAGGCCTCCTTGGTGTTAACAAGACCTTAACGAAATTGCGGGAAAGGTTTTAGTGGCTCCACGCTCGAGAAGACGTAGAGGACTGGTGTGGTAGATGCACAATTTGCGCTTCCGTCAAAGGTCCAAAGTGACGACTGAGAGGACAAATGCAAACCTCCAATGTGGATGTATCGTTTGAAAGGATTGCTGTTGACATCGCAGGACCCTTTCCTGAATCTGAATGGGGAAATCGATACACGCTGGTTGTAGCCGATTATTTCAGCAAGTGGCCCGAGGTCTACCCCATTCCCAACCAGGAAGCAACTACTGTAGCCGAACAGCTAGTGTTAAATTGGGTCAGTAGATACGGCGTACCTTGTGAACTACATTCGGATCAAGGCCGAAACTTCGCGTCACTAGTTTTCAGCGAAATGTGCGAGCTGCTGGGAATACGGAAAACGACGACAACACCACTGCATCCCCAATCCGATGGAATGGTCGAACGTTTCAACGGCACTCTCAATAAACACCTGGCCAAGATGGTTGACGAGAGCCAAAGGGACTGGAACCGACATATCCCACTCTTTTTGATGGCGTACAGAGCTGCTGAACATGCATCGACGGGGCAAGCCCCAGCCGAAGTCATTTTTGGAAAGACTATTCGTCTGCCAGCCGATATAAAGTTCGGAACACCTCCCGAGAAACCCCAATCCATCTCGGAGTACGCAAGTGAGCTAAGAGAACGGTTGAACCAGATACATCGAACAGTGCGAAAACACCTCGAATCGGCTACTGACCGCATGAAGACCAGGTATGATCTAAAGGCTAATTCTACTGGCTTCCAGTAAGATGACTTGGTGTGGCTATATAACCCGCAACGGCGAAAGGGTAGGTCTTCAAAGTTGCAACATAATTGGGAGGGACAATACCGAGTTGCAAAGCGAATCAACGACGTCATATACCGAATACAGGAACATCGTAAGCCAAGAGCCAAAATGAAAATCGTGCACTTGGACCGTCTTGCCCCATATTACATCCAGGGAGAATTGACTAGAACTGGCGACACATCTTTTCGGGGCGAAAAGAACTGAGGTGGGGGCAGTGTTGCATGCACGAATAATTCTGCGAGCTACTGTTGCAATTGTTTTCACAACCATTAAGAACCTCATGCTCAACAAACTGAATTTACTCGAAGCCACAAGAACCCACCAAGCATTATCAACATCTGAAAGTGACGTCACTCCATTGATTAAGCTGCTCGAATATACTCGTACCAGGTACCTCTAGGCAGAACATTCGCCAAAGTACGAGAAATGGGTTGAATGGGTAGAGACTCTATATAAAGGCGAGCTGAATGAATGGGGGGATCATTCATCAGAACCGCGATAGTAAAGACTGCGAAAGTGTGGAGCGAATAGAAAAGCGATATTGATCGAGTAATAGAAAGGTGATTTTCGTTGATTGTGAAGTGATTTTAGAAGACAATTGCGATAGAAATTTATGGACAAGTGGAAGTTAGACCTTTAATAGTGAAAATTAAAATTGTGAAATTGTTAAATAAGTGATTGTGCATTTTTAAGTAACTAAATAAACTCTTTTAATTTAATTTAAAAGACATTGCGTTTTCACCTTCCCGGGTCATTGAAATTATTGGCCGCGAACCAGAACACGCGACAATATATATATATATATATATATATATATATATATATATATATATATATATATATATATATATATATATATATATATATATATATATATATATATATATATATATTTTTTTTTACATACACAAATAATTACATGTACAAATAATTCTGCGAGCTACTGTCGCAATTGCTTTCACAATCATTAAGAACGTCAACAAATGAATTCACTCGCACCCACGAGAACCCAACAAGCATTATCAACATCTGAAAGTGAGTCACTGCCCATTCATGCTGGAACGTTCCCGCTTATTCACCAATGTACGAGAACTGAGTTGAATGATTAGAGACCCTATATAAAGGCGAGCTGAATGAATGGTGGCATTCATTCGACCGCGATAAGAACTGGAATAGTGTGTGGGAAGTGATTTTCGTAATAGTGAAGTGATTTAGAAGACAATTGCGATAAGAAATTTATGGACAAGTGTTAGATTTTTTTTTAATAGTGAAAATTAAAATTAGTGCAAGTGTTAAACCGACTATTGTGCATATTTGCGATCAAATAAACTCTTTTAGACTTAAATTAAAAGATATTGCGTTTTCACTTTCCCGGAACATTAAAATTATAGGCCGCGAACCAATAACACGACAGTGGTGTCAAGAAGTGCGAAAGAAAAATTTTGAAACTGAAGGCGCGTATCTGGATTCGGGTGAGCCCTCAGATGCAGAAAAAGGCGCAGAAGGCGGTGAAGCAGAAACAAAAAAACCAAAGGAACCAGAAAATGCGCTGATGCAAATGTTAATGCTGATGCAGCAAGAGCAGCGACTACAGTCGTCCAATTTAACCACGAAGCTAGATGAGCAATCAGCGAAGTTAAATGAACAAACAACGAAGCTAAATGAACAATCAGCGCAGCTAAATGAACAGACATCCAGTTTAGCTGCGAAGCTAAATGAACAATCAGCAAAAATGGACCAACAAGCGATTGAAATCAAGGCGGATTTGCAAAAACAGTCAACCGAAATAAAAGCGGAGCTCAGTAGTCTCAACAGCCAAATTAAATGCGTCGAGGAAAAGGTATACCAGGTCGAGGAGAGAATCAACCTTGAGATCAGCCAGGTCGAGGAGAGAATCAACCATGAGATGGAAAAAGTGAACAAGGACTTGGAAGCAGCGAAGGCAGTAGTGACCGCCTCACCAGCCCCACTTATAACCGCAGCGCAAAGCTCATCTAGAATTGTGCAAGCACCAATATTCGACGGGCAAACGGTCTGGAGTATTTACAAAATCCAGTTTGAAGCCGCAGCTAGGATAAATCACTGGAATGAGCAGGAACGAGCTACTGCATTAATTCTTGCTCTAAGAGGCCCAGCTGCCGAGCTTTTGCAGACTATCCCCGTTGAGTTGCATTCACACCCGGCTGCTATAATATATGGAGACGATCATCTAAAGCAGATTTATCGGTCACAGCTAAGGCATCGGGTGCAGAAGACTGGTGAAACCTTGCAGCAACTAGCCCAAGACATTGAGCGACTAGCACTTTTGGCTTATCCAGCCTACGACCCAGAACATCGAGATGATGCAGCGACAGAAGCATTCATCAGCGCACTGAAGGACCCGGAATTGCAACAAGCCGTGCGTTTAGCTCAAAAGCAAACGGTTAAGGACGCATTGGCTTACAGTCTGAACTTTGAGGCAGCGAAAAATGTGACTCGTACCACTGCCCGGGTTAGTGAGGTAGTGACAGACGAGTGCAGGTGTGAACGCGTGGAAATTGAGCGAGACCCGCATGTAAATGGTGCGCCTAGATGCTGAAATTGCGGAGAGAAGGGGCACCTGCAAAGAGACTGCAAGAAGCGAAGAAAACCGAGCTATTGTCCAGGGTGTGCAGCTAGGAGGAGATCCAGACTGAGTCAGGAGCCCAGAATGGAAGCCCTTCAAACAGAGGGGTCGGGAAACATGTAAGAGCCAACTTCGTGGGGCAGAGGTTGGCTAGGAGGGTCGACGTCCCCAGCACCACCATCACCGTGTCAAGACTACATCGTGGAGAAGCGGACTTATGCCTTCCGGGTCAAGTTGACAGAGAACACTGCACCATAACAATCGACACTGGTGCAACCCGATCGATTATCCGGCCAGACCTAGTAAGACGGCAACAACTTCACAAGGGCAGAATTTTCTCACTACGGACAGCTACGGGAGAAACTGCACCTGTTTATGGAGAGGTCAACCTCCAGATACAGTTGGGAGACTTGTGTTCCGACATAATTTTCTGGTCGCGAACATTATGGATGACTGCATTCTCGGAATGGATTTTCTGCGACCACATGGAATCACGTTGGATTTGGGCAAACGTGTATTGAAATGGCAGAATGTCGAAGTACTGATGGAGGATCCCAGCGTCCAAATCCCCAAGATGAATGTAGTGGTATGTACTGACACTGATGTACCGAATTCTTCCGAAAGCATTGTATGGGCCAAGCTTGATAGTGATTCTGGAGACCACCGATCTTATCTGATAGAGCCAACGAAGACATCCGCATTGCGCAGTTTGATTGTAGGACGAAGCCTTGTAAGATCTTTAAGGAACGGATATGTGCCGGTTAGAGTCCTTAACACCGCAGACTCAACCACGAGCATCAAAGCGGGAGAAGTCATCGGCAGCTGCCAGCCTGTTTCCACCATCACCTCTTTGGAAGCTACTCACAACCATCATTGGAAAAGGAGGCAAGACACAGACAAAGCCCGGGAATCCACGTCTGCAATATTGAAGCAAGTCAAATTGCCGGTGCAGCTATTCAAACGAGCCTCTGATCTAGTCACCAAGTACAGTGACATCTTCTCAACAAGCCCGGATGACCAAGGCCGAACGAGTTTGGTAACTCACGTCATAGATACACAGGGAGCCAAGCCGATTCGACAAGCACCAAGACGTCTCCCTATAGCGAAACAAGGAGAAGTGAGCGCACTGATCTCGGACATGGAAAAACAAGGCGTTATCGAACCTTCTGTAAGTCCATGGGTCGCGCCAGTAGTTCTAGTAAAGAAAAAGGATGGTAGCACTCGCTTTTGTGTCGACTATAGGCAGCTTAACGACGTCACTAGGAAAGATAAGTTACCCGCTCCCACGCATCACACTTTAGCCGACGCAAAATGGTTTTCTACACTCGATCTCAAGAGTGGCTACTGGCAGGTAGAAATTGACAAGAAGGACCGAGAGAAGACCGCATTTTCAGTTGGGACCGGATTGTGGCAATTTGTGGTGATGCCGTTTGGGCTTTGCAATGCTCCAGCCACTTTCGAACGCTTGATGGAATACGTGCTACGTGGTCTAACCTGGAAAACCTGCTTGGTGTACCTAGATGACATCATTGTCATCGGGAGAACGTTCGAAGAGCATGTGCGGAACTTAGAAGAGGTTTTCTCCCGACTGCGACTGGCAAATTTGAAACTTAGTCCCGACAAGTGTACCCTTTTCGCAGCTGAAGTAAAATACCTGGGACATGTCGTATCAGCAGAAGGGGTCAAAACAGACCCTGAGAAAATTGAAGCCGTGAAAAGCTGGCCAACACAGAACAACAAGCGCCAACTACGAAGTTTCCTGGGTCTGGCAACCTACTATCGAAGATTCGTCAAAGACTTTGCCAAAATAGCTAAGTGTCTCCATCAGCTAACCGAAAAAAATCGTCCGTATGTCTGGAATGAACAATGCCAGACAGCCTTTGAGACCCTGAAGGAAAAGCTATGTGAATCACCCGTACTGGCGTATCCGAAGCCCGGAAAAATGTTTGTAGTTGACACCGATGCAAACAACGGCGGTATTGGGGCTGTACTCTCCCAGCAGATAAATGGCGAAGAAAGAGTCCTCTCGTATAACAGTCGAGTTCTTTCAAAAAGTGAGAGGAACTACTGTGTGACCAGGAAGGAGCTATTGGCTATAATAGAGGCCACCAAGCAGTTCCACAAGTACCTATATCGCCAGAAATTTGTTCTTCGAACCATCTCATGCATCGCTGAGATGGCTACTTAAAAACCCCGAGGGACAAGTTGCGAGATGGATCGAAAGATTGCAGTCATACGACTACGAAATTGTTCATCGAAAGGGCGGAATTCATGGAAATGCTGACGCCTTATCTCGTCGCCCATGTCCAGCTAACTGCAAGCATTGCCGACGGATTGAGGAAAAGGAACCGCCCGTTGATCTGCGACTGATAACGGCCGAATTCGATGAAGGTTGGGCATCGGAGGAGATTCGAAATGCCCAGTTAGCCGATGAAGACATCGGACCATTGCTCGTATGGAAGGAGACGACTGGGCGACCTGAGTGGAAGGACGTTTCAACGCATGGCGCAACCCTGAAAAGCTATTGGGCACAATGGAACTCCCTTCAGGTGGAGGGTGGCGTACTCAAGCGGAAATGGGAAACGGCGGATGGCAGCTCCTATAGGATGCAAACTATACTACCCAAAAGCCGAATCCACGATGTGATTAAGGAAATGCATGAAGGATCCTCGGGAGGTCACCTTGGTGTTAACAAGACCTTAGCGAAATTGCGGGAAAGGTTCTACTGGCTCCACGCTCGAGAAGACGTAGAGGACTGGTGTCGGAGATGCACAGTTTGCGCTTCCGTCAAAGGTCCAAAGCGACGACTGAGAGGACAAATGCAAACCTATAACGTGGAGGTACCATTTGAAAGGATTGCTGTTGACATCGCAGGACCCTTTCCTGAATCTGAATGGGGAAATCGGTACACACTGGTTGTCGCCGATTTTTTCAGCAAGTGGCCCGAGGTCTACCCCATTCCCAACCAGGAAGCAACTACTGTAGCCGAACAGCTAGTGTTAAATTGGGTCAGTAGATACGGCGTACGTGGCGAACTACATTCGGATCAAGGCCGAAACTTTGAGTCACTAGTTTTTGGCGAAATGTGCGAGCTGCTCGGAATACGGAAAACGAGGACAACACCGCTGCATCCC
>OZ017740.1:238933225-238935725 GCA_963969285.1 Odontomyia ornata | reverse complement strand
GCCCTTGTATTTTGCAAAATACCTTTTCTATTTTCTTGAAGGTTAAGATATTTGTATTCAAAAGCAAAATTATACAAAAGGCTTGGAACCAAATGACATATACGAGTACTAAACTAGTAACTGAAAAGTTTGCTCTCTTGAGTTTTCCCTATATTGGTCCAGAATAAACCCCTTATAACGAAGTGGCCTTTAAAATGTTTTTTTAATCGAAGGTAGTCGAGTAGGGTATCAAATGAAAGGTCTTCATTAGAACTTTTAGAATCTAAAAAGTTATTTTGTGTATCGAGGTGTCCAGGGGAGGCAAAATGTACCAAAATATTGAGCTTCTAACATTTCGAAAGTACCTCCTTGACTTTAAACAATTGATCTGCTGTTGATCTTCCTGTTCTAAAGCGCCTCCATAATACTGTCGGCGTATTATCTTATCCTGTATGCTAATATTTTTGATTTTTTTGTGTATTTTTTCGCGCTTTAGCTTGTCAACCTTTTTGTGGACAGAAAATATAATTTATTGGCATCCTATCTGCTAACGGTTTATGCGCTTTTTTCGATAAATAGGTATTGATACGGTTGGTCGGTTTTAAAGCTCAAATTCAAATTCCAATGCGTTTTGTTGATTCAATCGTTATTAATTTTATAAAACCACGAAGCAAGGTTTTAAATCTTCTTATACTGAAAAATTTAATGGCCTACAGAGCACTCTAAATTTAAACTATATTCTGTAATGAATTTCGAAATGTCCGTGTAGGACACGGGTGCCGATGGTCTGGCACAAGTGTCAGCGAGTTAAAACAACACCGAGCTCAGCTAACTAGCTTCGCTTAACGACCCCGTACGCGTGCTTGACGACTAGCATTTGCGGGATCATATGAGGCGGGTTCTTGTCGAGCCACGAAGCTACACTACAAAATACTTATCACGCGTACTCTACTCTACAAGACGCACTGATTAATTTTTATTGTCTTTAGAAAAGTTCTATTAGGTATCAATTAATCTACTCTACAGAAATTCAATATTGTTTTGCCTCGTTAAAGTTAGCGGACACGGAGGCTTGAGACAAACGCAAACATTACACAAAAAGCAACCGTTACTTTCACAGAAGAAGGTCGTTGCATTACAAGGGGAATGTCAAACCTAAAGATGTTAAAGTGGCTGAAGTGAACCACTCATCTCTGCCTAAAGGATGGAAACTTGACGGATGCAGTTTACTTTACACTAGTAAAACAACAAACTAAGCAGTTTCGACGGGGTGACCACCTTTTCTCTTCAGGAGCAGCCACTCCTGATCACCACGGGGCTGCTCGACTGCTTATGTTTATTACAATTCGATCAAAAAATTAGACAATTAAAGTAGTAGTAAAACTAAATCTAAGCACTTTATCTTCTCCTAATATAATCCCATCACAATATACCTAACCTCAAAGTTAAAACGTATCTCTTATCCTAATATAGAACACATCAGCATATACCAAACCCTAATTTCAAAACTTATCCTTAAGTTCTGAAAAAAACTGCTAGCATAAACAGACAACGATAATACAAAATGGAGCACTAATGAGCTGAAAATCAAAACAAAGTAACGAAAAACTCAAACTACGAATAACCACGAATAAATTAGCCATTGTCATTCAGCCACGAGTACCTACATTGCTCCGTCCCAGCCCGATCAACCTCAACAAACCTAGAAATGAGTATCTCCATTGGAAATTATCTGGGATGAAAGAGCCACCGAAAAGCATGACTCTTGTTTGTGATTTTGTGAGCATGATTTTGACATGTTCATTATAATACTGATACTAATCGGTTGAGATGGACTCCCGATTAGCGCTGGTCTGGCTCTGAGCGCTTGCCCCTATATTGGCTTGTGCCAACCCTTGCATAGTCTCCCTGCTATGCAAAGATAACCATGCGACCTAAAATGCAACTGCACACACGAACGGAGATAGCGGCTCCGAGGGCAGACCCAATAATACTGGAGCAACCAAAAACCATAAAAAAAGATTTAAAAAATCCAAAAAAGAAACCAAACATAACAAAATGACGACGGAGCCAGCGGATGCAGCCACGTTGTTTACAGCAGGTCGAGAGCGGTATTAACGATGACAAAAACGACGATGAATACAATGAAGATGGACAAAAAAACGGAGATTAATAGACAGTCTTGTCCAGATTGATTCCTGTGGTGTTCGGGCGCAGGAAAAAATTGATGCGATTGCCAGAACGTCCTAAAAAGGTAGAGCGGGAAATTCTGGAGGACGTGCTAGATGTTCGAGCGGTGGGGCAAAATATAAACAATATATACTGCTGCGATCGTAACCGAAGCATCCAAAGCAAGGGTCGTATATTCCGAAATAATAACGAACCATCCTAAAGTCCACGAAGGGATTGCAATCAAAATAAAACTGTATTCGATCTGAAATATGAAAATTTCTCAAAAAGAAGGTATTGCCGTGCCATGCACAGACTTTTAGCAAATCAAGATCAGCATACAACATCAGGT
>OZ017740.1:238888225-238928225 GCA_963969285.1 Odontomyia ornata | reverse complement strand
TATTTTGAGAATTTAAAAAAAATTGTATTGTAAGTTGATGTAAAAAAAAGAAGCGCCAGCTGCAGTAATGAGGTAATAAATTTTTAACAATTGATCCGTCGGCCTACCTCCTCCGCAGCTAACATTGATGTTTGGATACAATGCTTGTTTATTGCCCTTTCCTTGGCTTCTATACAAAAGAATTAGCTTTTAGGCAATCTTTATGAACAATAGAATATGCAGGTGTGCAGATTACTATTTATCACCAAATTTTTTCTAAAATATTTACTAATAACAAAAGTTATTATTAGTGGTCTCAAACTTTTGACCGGTAGTGTATATATGTATATATATATATATATATATATATATATATATATATATATATATATATATATATATATATATATATATATATATACACATATATACATATATATATATATATATATATATATATATATATATATATATATATATATATATATATATATATATATATATATATATACGTATATATATATATATATATATATATATATATATAGATATATCTATATATATATATATATATATATATATATATATATATATATACGTATATATATATATATATATATATATATATATATATATATATATATATATATATAGGGGTTCCTTTCTAAGTCCTATGATGGCTGCAGCAATGAATGTCAACTTGCTCCTTCGTACGGTATCCTGATTTGAGAAAATTCGTAACTTTACAATGCTGGAAACGTAAACCCTGCAAAACCATTTTCAGAGGTGAAACCACAGAAGATGTGCTATGTGCAACGAAAAACACCGCCTGTGAACAGTTCAAAAAAGCGACAGGGGTTGCAAGACGGGAACTAGTGAAGAACACACGTTAATGTTTCAATTGTTTGTCCGACAAGCATGTAGTGAAATAGTGCCAATCAAAGAAGACTTGCAAGCTTTGCTCGAAGCGACATAACACATTACTACATGTAACAGATGCTACAATGCTAAAATCAGGCTCATCAGATGCAAGCACACAATGCGATGTTGTGCAATGCACAATGCAAAGCGCTAATATCAGTTAGAAACAGCGAATATCAAACAATGAAACTTCGAGCATTATTGGATATTGGTTCACAACGGTCATTCATAACAGAGTCCGCTTTGCAACTTTGGATGCTCAGAGGCAGTAACGACACGAGGACTTGTCAACGTCACAGTAGCCATCGAAAGTCATAAGACAGACACGTCTCTGCAATTTTCAGCTCTGATCATCCCGAAAATCACAGCTATCTTGCCTACAACCAGCATAAATGTCACCCTCCCCAATCGCATCAGGAGGTTGAACTTAGCAGATCCTGAGTTTATTCGTCCTGCGCAAATCGATATCCTACTAGGAGCAGACATCTATGGCAGTATCTTAGAACGCGGTTTCATTTCTGGCAACCCATGCACCCAAAACACAAAACTAGGTTGGGTTCTCTTCGGATCAACCGGCAGCTTTCAGGCCAACGGTAACTCTATTACGTTTGTAGCAACAGAGGACCTGGACACAGCTGTGAGACGATTCTGGGAAATTGAAGAATTTCATCAACCAGCAGAGTCATCCCTAAACGATGTGCAAACTGAAAACCACTTCTCTCAGAACACGCAAAGAGAGTTAGATGGGACATACACCGTAATGTTACCGTTCAAAGACAACGTTGATCACCGTAAATGCATCCCAGAAAACTAAAGGTGGCAAATCCCTCAATGATGTACTGCAAGTTGGACCGGCTATTCAGAACAACCTGCTTCATTTACTTCTAAGATGGCGTACACACAAATGTGTCATCGCTGCTGACATAGAGAAAATGTACCAGCAGATCCATGTGCATGAAAACGACGGCGATTACCAACGTATTCTGTGAAAAACCTCTAGAAACGAACCAATAGGACCTTATAGACTGACTACGGTCACTTATGGCACCGCATGTGCACCATTCCTCGCCATTTGCACTCTCCACCAACTAGCGATCGACGAACGTGGCAATTATCCAGAAGCTTCTGAGACAATACTTCGGGATTTTTATGTTGATGATCTGTTGACTGGCTCAGATGAAATAACGCACTAACAGCAGCTACAATGTGAGCTCAGAACAACTCTTCGAAAGGGAGGTTTCCACTTAAAAAAGTAGTCAGCCAACCACGCAGACCTTTTAAAGTCATCCGATCGAGAAAGCCAAAAATCGCTAGATAGTGCATTGTCTGAAGAGGTTAAAACACTAGGATTGCAATGGCATCCAGCACAAGACGCCTTTTCCTTCGCTTAATTCTTTCAGAACTGGCCAGGCTATTTGATCCACTTGGCTGCCTGCAACCCTGCATAATAACGGGAATAATCACCATCCAAAATCTATGGCAGCAATAATTAGGTTGGGATGAAGAACTACATCCATCGGCAGTGAAGAACTGGCTAGAAACACGAAGCCAGCATTCATTACTCGAGCAGCTCCGGATCCCAAGGTGGATCAGTGTTACACGTAGCACAGCCGTGGAACTACATGGGTTCTGCGACGCATCAAAACTAGCATTTGCATGTGCTATCTACCTACGTGTCTTGGGATCAGATGGACACATTTCTACCAACCTAATTATCGCAAAAACGAGTCGCTCAAACTAAAAAAGTCGACGTACCGAAACCCTCCATTGCTCGACTTGAACTGTGTGGAGCCGTCTTGCTGGCAGAAACTATGAAGCAACTAAAACAGGCTTGTAATTGGACGGGCATAAAAACTGTAATGTGACGCCTACGCCCGGGAATCGAAGTGATTCCGATCCCGAACCCTTGCACTCGGCCAGATGGGTATGACCTCGAAATGCAAGCGGACTTCATCTTTCGTGCGAATATCGTTGCGCAGAAAATATTTTTTTTTATCTCCAAATATTTAGATCTGTGGATTTAAATATTTGAAACAGAATATTAATCAAAACCCCGACGCATTTCGAGACATATCCATTTGGGAATGCCCCCTCCACCGTGGCCATCGAAAAACTATGCCACTGGCGACAAATGGAGATGCACATTGCCGCCATGTGGCGTTCCATTCCACACACATCTGTTTTGTCCGATGAGAAAACCGGTAGAATTTGACAGCCACATGGGAGTGCAAGGAGGTTTGGCTGCGAGTGAAAAAAAAGGTGGCGGTAGCAGCATGTTGGCGCGGTACTAATTGGATTAAATCTAATTAAGAGGTAATTTTTCGTTCGGCTTACATCGACGAATGCATTACCATGTTTGCTTGCAGTTAATCGCTCCATAAATTTGAATGCTGACACAACCTTCAAAGTGTGCCAGTGAAAGTTCCCACCATTTGGCCTCAGAACTATCAAGGAATTGGAATTCATGTGCACCGGACTCGCAGGCTCCGGATATGATTTCCAAATGCTGAATCTAATTCAGGAAAACATTTGAATGGCTAATCTGGAATGAACGTCAGTACCCGAATTGCGTGAACTCGGAAATCTTGGGAGCTGGAATCATCAAGGTATGTGAACAGGACTGAAGTAGTGATCTCATTCATGTATGTTGTTTTGCGTTCAGATAACTGTTGAAAACATTCCGTCGTAGCCGTCGTAGCGTTATAGCCTATCTCGAGCCCTGTTTTCCCGTAGGTGTCATCTTCTCCGACTGCGAATCGGGATACACTTTTGTTTTCCACGCGGTACGACTGAGCTTCCTGGGTTTTTATAACTGGCATCATCCCTCAGTTTTACCACCGAGTACTTAAGTACTCGCAATTTGTTTCACTTAGCCAGGCCATCGCAGCTTTCGTGGTTTTATTGCAGGGAGACATCTGGCTGCATTTTAAGAGGATTTAATCCATTTAAATATAACCCGTTCACATTTTTCAGTTAAGATAATCCAATGAGTTAAGTTTTTGTTTATAGTTCAATCCATCGCTTCAAATGTAAGCGTCGTGCTACGGCATTATGTAATTAAACTCATTAAAATTATTCAAGATAAGGTTGGCTCGAAGCACTCACCAATTTTTTATAAAGGGAAAAAACATTTATCTTTATATCATTGTTTTACAGTCCAGTTTTTGTATATTCTTTTTTTTTCATACTTAGTCAATCAACAAAAAAAAAATCCGTTTTCAATACAAACACATACCAGTGTTTCTGAAACTACTTGTTCATTGTTACAAGTAATCATACTGTGCGCATAGTAGATTTGTAGTTGAATGTAATCTGAATATTTTGAAACATCGTTAATTAGAGAGAATTTCGGATTAACCTTGCAGCAATGAATACATTTGATATGTGAGATTCAGGGTCACAAATTCTATTTAAATACCCCCGTGTACGTTAAATTTGAAGATTTCAACAAAAGTTTGATGATTGATTTGTATACGCAATAAATATTAGAAAATCGCCTATCTTTAATTTAGACGGTAAACATGAGCGAATGAATTTAGACTTGCACATTATAATTAAATGTTTGAAAACAAAAATACAAATTAAATTATAGTATAAAAAAGATTGATTGTATCTAGATGAAATATTTTACCATACACGTATTAAGCATACATTAAAGAGTGGGTATCGTGAAAACAGAAATTATAAATATGACTTAACTATAATATGAACATTATTTTTTTGTTAACTTTATTAAATCCTTCTGTCATAGACCGGAATTCAGCAATGTATTTGTATTGGTAATTTCGTAAGTCGTAAAAATTTATACTCCGAACCTTATCCTCGTATACTTGTTGAATAGGAAAAGTCAACTCTGGCATCCCTGCACGGCCGGGTTGTAACCCTATAGCATTATGAAATGGTTGAGGAATAAGGTTTATTCGAGTTAAAAGTAAGAATCGCTACAATCCAAGAGACAGCATTTGATAATATTTTCCGGGTAAAAATTATTCCCAGAACGTGTTCGCATTCCTAACGAATTGCCAGAGCACTGCTGGCCTTTACAAAAAAAAAAAAAAATACGGGTAGAAATTGCTGGCAATAATTTGTATGATAGAAAATATAATTAAATGCTACCTTCAGAATTATCATGATTTAGTATCCAGATTCTTAGGCCTCTTTGAAATTTTTTGCTGGAATTGCTCCCGTTGCGGAAAGCTATCAGAATTAAGTGTCTTGTTCATTAAGTGTATTAGAATTTTGAATTAACCAAGGTAAATACGTTCCTGACTCTCAGTCTATTTCTTAAAATTTATGAGAGCTTTGAATTTTTCCTTGTGTCATATTTATATTCTATTCAAGTTATTCATTCCTTTCATTGATGGCAACAACATGTTTACAACTTCTATAATTTCTATTTAAATATTAAGTGCCAAGGTCTGTTTTGTTTTTCAAAGCATTTAACTTTTAACTTATATAGTGCAGGACACACTACAAAAAATTGCAACCTTTAACGAATTTATTAGAATGTCACAAGAGATTGTTAACTGGACTTAGGTTTTAAGATGCAAATAAATCATATTCGACTTAATATTCTATATAAACTATTCATAAGTTTAGAGTTTCATAATAAACATATGTATGTGTAGATTATCTATTAAATTAAGTTCGATGTTTATTTCTATTTAGGTTCTAGAATGGGAAAAATAAATTAAAATGAAATCACATATCAAAATGAATTGCTAACCTTATCAACGACTTTCCTTTTCAGTGGTTCTTCTTTTTCAGCGGGAAATGAAGTGCAGGGTAGGTATGCCGTCGCGAGGGTAGGGTTTGGAAAAAATCCGCTGAGGTCGGTTTAGCGTCGTACGCGGTACCTTTGTAGTTTTGACATTTTGTTAGAGTAGTCTTCGTCGTGTTAATTTCGAGTAGCATATTTTTCGGTACCGCGTCGGTATAATTCGGGAACGCGAAACGGAAATTAGATTTTTGTGTTTTAACTGGATGAATGAAGAAATG
The DNA here is from genome assembly GCA_963969285.1 of Odontomyia ornata. Taxonomy (NCBI): domain Eukaryota; kingdom Metazoa; phylum Arthropoda; class Insecta; order Diptera; family Stratiomyidae; genus Odontomyia; species Odontomyia ornata. The sequence goes on along the minus strand of OZ017740.1, from coordinate 238,922,327 downwards.
CGGAGTAACGTAAAGTAGGTTTCTTCTCCGTATGGTTTTGTTTGATAACGCGTTTTGAAACGGGCATGTTCAGGTGGCTGAAAATATTGTAATTGAGCGTAACCCATTCGGAGACCCGCGACCGAAATCCTCTCCGAACTAGCTGGCCGACAAGCAGCCACCGCGTGAATGGGTTACGGTGCACGGATTGGTTGACCGGTTGGTACCATCCGTTGGCACTACTCAGACTTAACGTCTAGAACCGATGAGAGGTCGGTTCCGCGTTCGAACGTAGAATGTTGAAAATCATTGCAAATGGCGCCCAACGTGGGGCCTAAAACATCCTAAGGGGAATAAAATTTCGCGTCTTCTGACGAGTTGGTCCTTTACGGAGGATGTAAGGTACTCTGGTACTCGAGTCCCACTATCAGGAGCAGTGGAGTTGTGTGATACACACTAGAAGTCGCTTCACGTGAGTTTTAGCTTCCGCTCTCCTTTGTTTGATTTTTTTTTTCGCGACAGAATCCTTCCGATGTGTTGTCCCAGGTTAACCCCTGTAAGGACCTTCTATTTTCTTGATGGAACTGCCAGTCTGATGGGTTTACCTATCAGCATGGACTCTCAAGAAAATAGAAGGCTACCTTGCCTTTATGTCGCGGAAGAATTCTACTTATTTTGTATGCGTGATAGACGAGTGGTATCGGTTCAACGTTCGGTGGCGTATGCTGGAATTGCGGAGCCCGGAATGCTTCCACGCGTCGGGAGTTTTGACCGCGTACTAAGCTGTTACGGTAGCTATACCACTTGTCTCGTCGAGTCATTTAACGTAGATTAGAAACGTTTTGTAATGTATGTGGGAAGGGGTTTAAATTTGATAAATCGACCGAAAGCACCCTTTCTTCGGCAGATTACCACGCACTCTCATTTCCCGTTGGAGGAGTCGACCACTGGAAAGGAAAGTATATACTAAGTAAATTTTTTTTTTTCAATTTTGCGTAAATAGCTCGCCACTATCGGCCACTAAATTATTTTTAAGCCTTTAGTCATATTATACTTAAGTCCTTAGTCATATTATATAATTACATTTTTCTTTCTTCGTTACTAAGACATAGCACCCACCCAAAACCAGCAAGAATAAACATGGCAACGAAGCGGACCCCAGATAAGCGTTGGACCCGATCTAAAACGGTCCAACCAGCTAACTGCGGGATATGCTTCGAAGACGTAGTGGAGGGCGTACACAGCGTGCGATTGGATTGTGGACATCTATTCCATCGTGCCTGTGTACAACAGCTCCTCCTCACGTCCGAGCTGTGTCCCTTATGCCGGCGACCCATCGAGCGGACCGCCCTAGACGTCCCCCTCGGAAGGCCCCTACCAACGCGTGGAGCAGTGGCGAAAGGAGTTCCAGAGGCCGAACAGTCCCAACCACTTTTAGACCTGCAAGGAGCCGTAGGCGGTGAAGTTCCGGCCGCAAGTGTCGTGTCCCATGCCTTCCGCCCACTCCATTGACACCCTCGTGGCGTTGATGAGGGATATGTCGGAGAGGATTGGCAACCTGGAGGGAAAGCTCCAGAATCTCCCGTTGAGCCAACCACCCAGCCGCGTGAGAACTCCGCTTGGCTGGGAGCCCAATCCCAGTGTGACTATGCCCCACTCGCGACCATCCGAGCAATGGGCCCCACCTCCAAGGAACTCGGGAATGGATCCCAGAGCTCCCGAATATAGACCACGACACAGCACCGCACCTCCGTTGGTACCTCTAGCCCCCGAGGCAGTTCAATACAACAGGTCAATCGAGGATGTGATTCCCCCCGGGAACGCATTGACACCTTTTCGAGACCCGACGCCTCGTATCATGGAGAGTTGGCGCCTGAACTTTACAGGGTTCAACGATATGATATCGGCGGACCGGTTCCTTTTCCGGATTCAGGCGTTGGTATCCAGCACCCTGGGAGGTGATTCCTCGGCCTTCCTCCGGCATGCACATCTTTTGTTCAGCGGCGACGCTGCCGACTGGTACTGGAGCTTTAAAGAATCAACGCCACGTCCCACTTGGCACTCTTTCAGTGCAGCCTTCCGCAATCGATTTGAGGGTGGCTTCACTGAGAGAGAGCTAAAGGAGCAAATAAAGAAACGGAAACAAGGCGCTCACGAACCGTTCGACCAGTACTACACAAGTATAGTGAGATTGAGCACTCGCTTGCGAACTACCATGCCCGAGGACGAACTGGTAGAAATTATCAGAGAGAACATGCGCTGGGATCTCCAGAACAGCCTTCTACATTTTCCCATCAACACCATACAGGGATTGCGCCTCCATGCCCGTAGGCAAGAACACTTGGATGAGCGGCGAGGTACCTTCCGTCCACAACCTCGCATAATGGGACCAAATCCCCGAAATCATCACACCGCGGATTTGATGGCAGCGGACCACCTGCTTGCTGACCCAGTACCAGTACCGAGGAGCGGAGCACCACCGGAGCTTGAGGTACCAGCATTGATTGATCGACCCTCCCTTGAAGCAATTACAAGCCCGACGGTCTGTTGGAACTGCCGACAACCGGGACATCGGTTCTATGCATGTCCAGCGGAGCCGACGCTTTTCTGCTACCGCTGCGGGAAGGCCGACACCTACGCACCTGACTGTGCAAATTGCAAAGGGCGAAAAAACTTGCCACCGAGTGCCGCGACCACCCGTCGGCACTCCTAAACCCCGGACGAATCAATCTTGACCCCATCACTAGCTATGACCAAGCTCCCAACATGACTCCAACTCTGCTGACTCGCACCGCTAAACACAGTTCTCCCGAAGTTCCACAACCGACGCCGTCCTTCGCCGAGGCCAACGCGCAGGGAAATGATAGCGAGGCGAAAGTTCCTTGGCATGTAAAACCTTTTCATGTCAGGCTGCGGAATTACTTGGCTACTCGACAGCGCATCTTCCATGAGGAGTTGGCTACAAATGTCCCACCGCGAAGCAAGCGAGCCACGCGTCGGATGCGGAGCTTCTGGAGAAAAGTCAGGCAGTCGAGGAAAGTGTTGAAGGACATACACTTAGACGAATTATTGAGGGATGATGTTCGGCCATATGCGTCAGTACACCTCCTGCAAAAACGAGTGTCAGGCTTAGTCTATACGGGAGCCAGTGTGAATTGCATATCTGCCGATTTTGCAGGGGAGGTACTGGCAAGGCACGCGGACCAAATCCGTCATTTCACCTCCTGGTTAAGCACGGCGGACGGAACTCGTCACTCTGTGGTGGGAAAAATTACGACGGATGTCACCTTTAAAGGAGTAACTAAACCTCTGGAATTTTACATCATACCTCAATTAACCCAGAATCTTTATCTAGGAGTGGATTTCGTTCGAAAATTTAACTTGGCCCCGGCACTGTTTTCCGGTACGACCCTGGAGTCCGTCACCACTGTTCCTGACCAATCTCAACCCACTCACTTATTACGACATACACTGGATGTAAATCAGCAACTGCGTCTTGACTCGGCTATATCGGCTTTTCCATCGCATGAGAAGGAAGGTCTCGGGCGGACTGCACTGGTGTTCCACACTATAGATGTGGGGGATGCTAAACCCATAAAACAGAGACATTTTGCCATATCTCCGGCGAAGGAAAAGTCGTTATATGCCGAAGTGGATCGAATGCTAGCATTAGGCGTAATCGAAGAATCACAGAGCGCGTGGGCTTCCCCAGTCACCTTAGTTGTCAAGCCGAACAAGGTCCGGTTATGCTTAGATGCCAGACGCTTGAACGCCGTCACTGTCAAGGACGCATACCCTCTACCGTTGATTGAAGGCATTTTGAGTCGGTTGCCTAAAGCCCACTTCATCACGAGCTTAGACCTCAAGGACGCCTTCTGGCAAATTCCTTTAGACCCCGGTTCAAAGGAGAAAACAGCCTTCAAAGTCCCAGGTCGGCCCCTCTATCAATTCGTGACCATGCCATTCGGATTGTGCAATGCCCCCCAAACAATGGCGCGCCTTATGGATAAGGTAATACCACCTCATTTGCGGCACCAAGTTTTCGTGTACTTGGACGATCTGTTGCTTATAACCGAGACCTTTGACGAACACATCGACCTGCTTCAGGAGGTGGCTCTACACATCCGGAGGGCAAGATTAACCATCAACATACGGAAGAGTCAGTTCGTGATGACGGAGGTGAAGTATTTAGGTCACATCATTGGGCATGGCCATATCAAGACCGATCCGGAAAAGACTCAAGCGATTGACGTTTTTCCATTACCCAAGACCACCAAACAATTACGCCGATTCTTAGGCTTATGCGGATGGTACCAGCGTTTTGTACGTGACTATGCCACCAGAACCACTCCTTTGACCGACATGCTGCGTAAGGGACGTAAATTCGTCTGGGAAGAGCCCAGCTTGCGAGCCTTTGAAGAGCTAAAGAAGAGTCTGACGACAGCCCCCGTACTGCACAGCCCGGACTTTGACAAACCGTTCTCAATCCATTGTGACGCGAGTCAACATGGGGTGGGAGCAGTCTTAGTCCAGGTTGCACAAGACGGCGAGGAGAGACCTATAGCCTTCATGTCTCACAAGTTGAACCCAGCCCAGCGAAATTACACGGTCTCCGAGCAGGAATGTCTAGCTGCGGTGTTGGCAGTGAAACGCTTCCGAGCCTATGTGGAGGGACACACCTTTGAAATCGTTACGGACCACGCGTCTCTGAAATGGCTAATGAGCCAGACTGATCTCAACGGCAGATTGGCCAGGTGGGCACTGAAACTACAGGCATTTGACTTCACAATTCGCCACCGAAAGGGAAGCCAGCATGTAGTCCCCGACACCCTATCCAGAATGTTCGCCCCTGAAAGAGCCGAGTTGGGCCCCCAATTGATCGATCTGGACCATCCTGCCTTCAAGTCAGCCAGCTACACCCAACTGATTCACACTATCCAGAATCAACTGTCCCAGCTTCCTGAACTGCGGTTGACGGATGGATTTATTTACAAGCGGATGGGACACGCATCCGGAGACCCCATACAAGAAGAAGAACAGTGGAAGTTGTGGGTGCCCGAAGAATTAACCACTGATCTTATCAGACGGGCCCATGACCACCCATCAAGTGCGCACGGCGGTTACGGTCGTACACTTAGGCGGTTGAAAACCTGTTTCTTTTGGCCTAAGATGGCACAACAGATAAAAGCGTACGTAGCCTCTTGTGAGCTATGCAAGTGCACTAAAGCGCCCAACACCATTCTTCGGCCACCCATGGGTAAGGTTGAGGTCCCCGAACGTGTGTTCCAGCGCTTGTACATTGATCTTATCGGTCCTTACCCTCGATCTACTTCTGGTCACACGGGAGCTGTCGTGGTCCTGGACCAGCTCTCTAAATTCCCTATCATAGAACCACTACGTAACATGCACACTGGACCTATAATCAGCTTCTTGGAGAACCGAGTCTTTCACATGTTTGGAGTTCCGGAGAAACTTGTCTCCGACAATGGGGTCCAGTTCACCTCCAGCAAGTTCCGAGACCTAATGTCCAAATACGGCATCATCCACCAACGAACCGCCGTCTATTCACCACAAGCCAACGCATCCGAACGACTGAACCGTACGCTCATAGCGGCCATTCGCGCCTATGTCCACCCGAATCAGAAGGACTGGGATCGCAAGTTGTCCGTCATCACTAGTGCGCTGCGCTCGTCGTACCACGCCACTACCGGCATTTCGCCGTATTTCGCATTGTTCGGCCAGTACATGATCTGTCATGGGAGCGCTTACCGGCTATTGCGGCAACTGAAATCGCTAGAGGACCCAATCGTGGTTCTGGAACCGCACGAAAAGCTCCAACTTCTGCGAGAGCAACTGCGGGAGAAGATTGAAGAAAGTCGACGGATGGGAGAGGAGCGGTACAACTTGCGATCTCATCCTTCTGGCTTTAAGGTAGGCGACGAGATATATCGTCGAAACTTCCGACAGAGCGATGCCACCCGACATTACAATGCCAAACTAGACAAGAAATTCGTGAAGTGTCGAGTCCTACAAGTAATAAGCCCCACCCGATACCTCATCGCGGACATGACTGGTAAAACCCTGGGAATTTACCATGCAAAAGACCTTAGACGATGAAGTGCAACTATTTCCCACGAAAAACCTTGGCTTACCCAAATCTCTGCCTAGACGAAGACCTCCGAGTAACCCCTGACTCCCTACGGTATAGTCACTGTCGAGTCTTCACGAACATGGTTGTAGCCTATTCCTCGAAACCGACCTTCGACCCGCCACGGCCCTAACCAAGACCTTTTACATAGGAGGCGGGATCGTAATTACTTCGATTTAGGGGGGGGGGGGGGGTGGGGGGGAATGTGTAATGTGACGCCTACGCCCGGGAATCGAAGTGATTCCGATCCCGAACCCTTGCACTCGGCCAGATGGGTATGACCTCGAAATGCAAGCGGACTTCATCTTTCGTGCGAATATCGTTGCGCAGAAAATATTTTTTTTTATCTCCAAATATTTAGATCTGTGGATTTAAATATTTGAAACAGAATATTAATCAAAACCCCGACGCATTTCGAGACATATCCATTTGGGAATGCCCCCTCCACCGTGGCCATCGAAAAACTATGCCACTGGCGACAAATGGAGATGCACATTGCCGCCATGTGGCGTTCCATTCCACACACATCTGTTTTGTCCGATGAGAAAACCGGTAGAATTTGACAGCCACATGGGAGTGCAAGGAGGTTTGGCTGCGAGTGAAAAAAAAGGTGGCGGTAGCAGCATGTTGGCGCGGTACTAATTGGATTAAATCTAATTAAGAGGTAATTTTTCGTTCGGCTTACATCGACGAATGCATTACCATGTTTGCTTGCAGTTAATCGCTCCATAAATTTGAATGCTGACACAACCTTCAAAGTGTGCCAGTGAAAGTTCCCACCATTTGGCCTCAGAACTATCAAGGAATTGGAATTCATGTGCACCGGACTCGCAGGCTCCGGATATGATTTCCAAATGCTGAATCTAATTCAGGAAAACATTTGAATGGCTAATCTGGAATGAACGTCAGTACCCGAATTGCGTGAACTCGGAAATCTTGGGAGCTGGAATCATCAAGGTATGTGAACAGGACTGAAGTAGTGATCTCATTCATGTATGTTGTTTTGCGTTCAGATAACTGTTGAAAACATTCCGTCGTAGCCGTCGTAGCGTTATAGCCTATCTCGAGCCCTGTTTTCCCGTAGGTGTCATCTTCTCCGACTGCGAATCGGGATACACTTTTGTTTTCCACGCGGTACGACTGAGCTTCCTGGGTTTTTATAACTGGCATCATCCCTCAGTTTTACCACCGAGTACTTAAGTACTCGCAATTTGTTTCACTTAGCCAGGCCATCGCAGCTTTCGTGGTTTTATTGCAGGGAGACATCTGGCTGCATTTTAAGAGGATTTAATCCATTTAAATATAACCCGTTCACATTTTTCAGTTAAGATAATCCAATGAGTTAAGTTTTTGTTTATAGTTCAATCCATCGCTTCAAATGTAAGCGTCGTCCTACGGCATTATGTAATTAAACTCATTAAAATTATTCAAGATAAGGTTGGCTCGAAGCACTCACCAATTTTTTATAAAGGGAAAAAACATTTATCTTTATATCATTGTTTTACAGTCCAGTTTTTGTATATTCTTTTTTTTTCATACTTAGTCAATCAACAAAAAAAAATCCGTTTTCAATACAAACACATACCAGTGTTTCTGAAACTACTTGTTCATTGTTACAAGTAATCATACTGTGCGCATAGTAGATTTGTAGTTGAATGTAATCTGAATATTTTGAAACATCGTTAATTAGAGAGAATTTCGGATTAACCTTGCAGCAATGAATACATTTGATATGTGAGATTCAGGGTCACAAATTCTATTTAAATACCCCCGTGTACGTTAAATTTGAAGATTTCAACAAAAGTTTGATGATTGATTTGTATACGCAATAAATATTAGAAAATCGCCTATCTTTAATTTAGACGGTAAACATGAGCGAATGAATTTAGACTTGCACATTATAATTAAATGTTTGAAAACAAAAATACAAATTAAATTATAGTATAAAAAAGATTGATTGTATCTAGATGAAATATTTTACCATACACGTATTAAGCATACATTAAAGAGTGGGTATCGTGAAAACAGAAATTATAAATATGACTTAACTATAATATGAACATTATTTTTTTGTTAACTTTATTAAATCCTTCTGTCATAGACCGGAATTCAGCAATGTATTTGTATTGGTAATTTCGTAAGTCGTAAAAATTTATACTCCGAACCTTATCCTCGTATACTTGTTGAATAGGAAAAGTCAACTCTGGCATCCCTGCACGGCCGGGTTGTAACCCTATAGCATTATGAAATGGTTGAGGAATAAGGTTTATTCGAGTTAAAAGTAAGAATCGCTACAATCCAAGAGACAGCATTTGATAATATTTTCCGGGTAAAAATTATTCCCAGAACGTGTTCGCATTCCTAACGAATTGCCAGAGCACTGCTGGCCTTTACAAAAAAAAAAAAAAATACGGGTAGAAATTGCTGGCAATAATTTGTATGATAGAAAATATAATTAAATGCTACCTTCAGAATTATCATGATTTAGTATCCAGATTCTTAGGCCTCTTTGAAATTTTTTGCTGGAATTGCTCCCGTTGCGGAAAGCTATCAGAATTGACTGTCTTGTTCATTAAGTGTATTAGAATTTTGAATTAACCAAGGTAAATACGTTCCTGACTCTCAGTCTATTTCTTAAAATTTATGAGAGCTTTGAATTTTTCCTTGTGTCATATTTATATTCTATTCAAGTTATTCATTCCTTTCATTGATGGCAACAACATGTTTACAACTTCTATAATTTCTATTTAAATATTAAGTGCCAAGGTCTGTTTTGTTTTTCAAAGCATTTAACTTTTAACTTATATAGTGCAGGACACACTACAAAAAATTGCAACCTTTAACGAATTTATTAGAATGTCACAAGAGATTGTTAACTGGACTTAGGTTTTAAGATGCAAATAAATCATATTCGACTTAATATTCTATATAAACTATTCATAAGTTTAGAGTTTCATAATAAACATATGTATGTGTAGATTATCTATTAAATTAAGTTCGATGTTTATTTCTATTTAGGTTCTAGAATGGGAAAAATAAATTAAAATGAAATCACATATCAAAATGAATTGCTAACCTTATCAACGACTTTCCTTTTCAGTGGTTCTTTTTTTCAGCGGGAAATGAAGTGCAGGGTAGGTATGCCGTCGCGAGGGTAGGGTTTGGAAAAAATCCGCTGAGGTCGGTTTAGCGTCGTACGCGGTACCTTTGTAGTTTTGACATTTTGTTAGAGTAGTCTTCGTCGTGTTAATTTCGAGTAGCATATTTTTCGGTACCGCGTCGGTATAATTCGGGAACGCGAAACGGAAATTAGATTTTTGTGTTTTAACTGGATGAATGAAGAAATGCGGAGTAACGTAAAGTAGGTTTCTTCTCCGTATGGTTTTGTTTGATAACGCGTTTTGAAAACGGGCATGTTCAGGTGGCTGAAAATATTGTAATTGAGCGTAACCCATTCGGAGACCCGCGACCGAAATCCTCTCCGAACTAGCTGGCCGACAAGCAGCCACCGCGTGAATGGGTTACGGTGCACGGATTGGTTGACCTGTTGGTACCATCCGTTGGCACTACTCAGACTTAACGTCTAGAACCGATGAGAGGTCGGTTCCGCGTTCGAACGTAGAATGTTGAAAATCATTGCAAAACGTTCTTCTGGTGTGACTCTAAGGTTTTGTAGGCGTGGCTCCAAAAACCAGCAGCAACATGGAAAGTTTTTTGTCGCAAGCCGAGTGAATCTCATTCATAACGTCTCCAAAGCTCATGAGTGGCACCATATCACTACAGATAAAAATCCTACCGACTTAGCATCAAGAAGAATACATCCGGAACAATTGCTCCACTCATCCCTTTGATGGAAGAAACCGGTGTGGTTCACAAATACAGATATTCCAATATTGCCTAACCTAGCGCTATCAGCAATCGAGCAGGAAGCAGTACAAATCGAATCACGCTCAGTGAGTATAGTAGCATCTGAGCTAAGCCCGGAACCAGAAATATTCACAAGGTACTCGTCATAACCTAAGCTATTTAAAGTGATGGCATATATAAACTAGTTTACTTATAATGCAACGCATCCGAACCACAAACTCTTTGGACCATTGTCTTTTAAAGAGATGCAAAACAATGAATTAACAAGTTGGGTAGACAGACTTATGCTCTATCAGAAGGGTTTTGTACTCAACTTACAAAATGCAGTAACCAGCAACGAATAAAATCAAGAAACATGTCATGTTCGAGGATCATAGTATTATTAGCAAAGTTGAAAGAATTATGACTTCTGAGGTATTTGTTATAGTTATACCCATAAATATCTCCCTTGATAATTTTTCAAGATTTTTTAGATCACGGGTGTCCATTCGCGAGGGAGGAAACACATTTTTCATGTATTCCCCCCTGTGCCCTCACTGAAGCAAAAACTGTCAGTTTAAGAACTGTTTTGAAAAGCTATCATAGAGAACTTTCAGTTGATACTCATATCGGCTACCTTTCATGAAAATTTTTTTCAGGGGCCACTCCTCTGTACTGTAATCATGGATTCATGGCCTGTTTTTTCGAATCTTAGAATGGTTACAAAGCCCTTTTGCTAGGAGCTCTCTCCTGCCTCGTCGACTATTTTCAATTGTATGTACTCATCTTCATGATACCTATCATTCCTGCAATTTTCATGCAAATCCTAGCAAAGCTGTAGTGTCTAAGTCGGTAAAAAGCGCATATGGCTACATAGCCATATGTTTCCATAGTAATACAGGGCATATTGTTCCATAGTAATGTAAGAAAATTCAAATCGCTATAACTTCGTTAAATACTATTCGATCTTTATATAACTTTCAGAAACGATCAATCTTATAAATAGTCATGCTAAATTTTATTGAATTTAAGGGTACCGTTTAAATTTCATTCAAGAAAACATAAAATCGATAAATCATACTATTACTAACAAAGTTGAGTGAATTTCGACTTCTCATGTATTTGTTGTTGTTTTACTCATTAAGGCCTACATTCATGATTTTTTTCAGATTTTTCGGATGGAAGGTGTCCAATCGCGAGGGGGGTACGCGAAAAGTTCGTACATTTCCCCTTCCCCTGCCCCCCTCGGTACTCATAAGGCAATTTTAAGACTTTTTTTGGAAAGATCTCATTGAGACCTTTCCAATGACACCCTACTCGACTACCAATGATGAAAGAAATTTTTTAAGGGGTCACCTCCCTTTATGGGGACACCCTCTTAAACCCCTTTGAAAAATTTTTCCACCCTTGAACTTTCAAGAAGTCACCACTTCTGACCTTTCCACAAAGTTTCATGGCTGTAGCCTCTATAGTTTCGGAGAAAAAGTGCTGTGACATACAGACGGACGGACGGACGGACACAGGTCGTGATTGCAATAGGGTTTTGTATTTTAGTACAAAACCCTAAAAAGCATACACCTATCACAACAGCATTGCTTTAAACTAGAACTACATGCAATACGCAGCAAGGTTGAAGTATAGAAAGGTTCCTGCATAAAACCTTTAGCTCCACAGATTGACTCGCAAGGAACGCTCAGGGTAGGTGGAAGGCTTCACTATACTCCATAAATGTATAGTGCATAAATGCTTCAGATCTACTGCTCGTCCCGGAAGCCAACTAATGGGACAGCTACTACCTCCCAGATTCCAAATGGAAAAGCCGTTCGCTCAGACTGGATTAGACTACGCCGGTCCCATAACGATTAAATGGAACGGCGGACGTGGATCAAAAACCTCGAAAGCCTACATTGCTGTTTTGTTTATTTATCCACCAAGGTCTTCCATCTCGAAGCAGTAAGTGAACTCTCCACAGCAGCGTGTATTGCAGCCATCCGTCGGTTTATCGCTCGAAGAGGGAAATGCCATACTATTTACAGCGACTGTGGAACCAACTTCCAAGGCAGTGAAAAGCAGCTGAAGCAAGCTTTCAAAGAAGCTTCAAAGCGTTGCGAAGAGTTTCTTCTGAACGAGGAAATTCAATGGCAATTCATTCCTCCTAGCGGTAGAAGCGGCATTTAGTAAAAGCAATTGGTCAAACACTATTAACCATTGAAGAGCTGTACACAGTATTGGCTCCAATCGAAGGAGGCACACTGTATTCTTTGCAAGGATGCTGATTCAAAACTTGATTTTGGACACGTCTTGGGATCAGGAAAATGCCGGGTGTTCCAGGAAGCCCTAGCCAAGGCAAAATCAGAGCTCCGATGACATCCTGCAGCTAAACCTACACCGCAGTTCAACCGCCCAAATTCTGCTTGAGCAGTTTGCGAGGGACATGAATGCCGACTTCTTGCTGCTGAGTGAGCAACACCATAAAAAAAGCCCTGCATTATGGTACTCTGATGAAACTGGTACTGCCGCTATCTGGGTTCGGAAAAGTGACTTTCAGGCGGAGAGTTGTGGACGGGGGGATGGTTTCGTGTGGGTTCGGTGCTCAGGGATCACCTTCTTTAGTGTGTACCTAACGCCTAACGACTCGATATCATCTTTCCAAGCCAAGCTTAATGCTTTGGAGGGCGCTGTCTCGAACGCAGAGGGCAAAGTGCTCGTTGGGGGCGACTTCAATGCTAAAGCAATCGAATGGGGCATGCCTCAGACTGATCCGCGGGGAAAACGACTCCTGGAAATGGCGGCCAAGACGGCCCTCGTCGTACTAAACTCCGGAAACACGCCGACTTTCCGCCATATTGGCTGTGAGGGAACCATACCGGACGTGACATTTGCCTCGGAGTCCTTAGTACGGAGGATACAAAACTGGAAAGTATTAGAGGACTACTCAGCCAGTGATCATCAGTGCATTCTGCTTGAGATAAGTGATGCTGTCTCCTGACGTTCGTGCTCTCGGCCTTCTACAACTGGATGGAACATCGGAAGGATGGACGTCGAGAGGTCCGTTAACGTTCTCACAGCAGGTGAGCCGCTGCAGGGAGCTTCGGAGGGGACGGAAGAACTGGCAGCTCAAGACGTGGTGAACTCTACTATGAGCATAATCACGACAGCTTGCTGCACTTCTATGCCCCGTCGAAGACCCCGGCACGCCAAGCCCCTAGTGTACTGGTGGTCAACTGAAATCGCTGAAAAGCGGAGGGAGTGTCACAAGCTTCGGCGTGAGGCTCAACGGGCGCGGAACCGTGACGAGGCATGCAACCAGGTGGCAGCATATAAGTCGGCCAGGAAATGCCTTCGCAAACTGATCAACATTAGCAAGGCTCGCTGCTGGCAAGAACTAGTGGACAATGTGAACAAGGATCCGTGGGGCCTTGGCTACAAGCTGGTCATGGGGAAACTTGGTGCCCTACGGAAGCCTTGTATACATGACGCGGAAAAGATGGACGCCCATCCCGTCCGGGTTGACGCTGTCCATGGTGAAACAGCAGTAGAGTGCCCACTCTTCACACAGCTGGAACTGGAGGAGGCAGTCCTCTCCTTGAAAGCGATGAAGGCTCCAGGTCCAGATGGTGTTCCAGCTGAGGTGTTGCAGCTCGTCTATCACCATTGTCCTGACTTGCTGCTCAGCACATTCAACGCTTGCCTACGGGACGGGGTTTTCCCGGTACGATTGAAGGTGGCGAGGCTCGTGCTGATCAGCAAGGGGAAGGGAAATCCCCAATCGCCGTCTGCATACCGCCCGTTATGCATGCTAGACACGGCTGGGAAAGTACTAGAGAAACTCGTCAAAGGAAGACTCACTGACGCGATTCGTGCTGCTGGGGACCTATCTCCTCGGCAGTACGGCTTAAGAGCAGGGCGTTCTACCATTGATGCGATATCAGAGGTGGTGAACGCGGTCCAAAAGGCAGAGGCATATAGTCGCACCAAGCGACGGATCGTCCTGTTGGTGACACTCGACGTCAGGAATGACTTCAACTCCGCTAGATGGGTGGATATTCTGGACACGCTGGAAAACTCTTTTCAAGTTCCAGAATATCTAATGCGGCTTTTAACGAACTAGCTAAAGGACCGAAGCCTACTCTACGACACGACACAGGGCCAACGAAGGATGGAAATTACATCGGATGTTGCCCAGGGATCTATCCTTGGTCCGGACCTGTGGAACGTGTCTTACGACGGGCTACTGAGACTTGAGATGCCACATGAGTCGCGCTTGGTCGGCTATGCGGATGATGTTGCAGCTCTGGTCGCTGGACGCACCGTTGAACAAGCGCAACTTAGGCTAGGTATGCTAATGCGCTGAGTGAGGGACTGGATGACTGCTCGCGGGCTCAGTTTAGCACTGGAGAAAACCGAAGTGGTCATCTTGACAAAAAAAAGAATCCCTAGAGTAAGGATGATCAGTATTGGAGATATACAGATCGAATCGAAGCCAGCGGTGAAGTACCTGGGGCTACTGATCGACTCGAAGATGAGTTTCTCTGAGCAAATCAGGGCAACGGCTGAGAAGGCTGCTTCGGGAATATCGGCCCTGAGTCGACTTATGGCCAACGTAGGGGGACCCAGCCCATCAAGAAGACGCCTCTTGATGAGTGCTGTAGGGTCAGTGCTACTGTACGGAGCAGAGGTATGGGGCGACGCTCTCAGCAAGGAGGTATACCGAAAACGTTTGGCACAGGTACAGAGAAGAGGAGCACTGAGAATTGCATCTTCGTATCCAAAAGTCTCCGACTCGGCGGTGAGAGTGATTGCAGGCGTGATACCTGTCGCCCTCCTTGCTAGAGAGCGCCGCGCTATTTACCTGCGCCGAAACGAGGATGCGAGGGAGATAGTTGTCCGCGAGGAGAGACAGCGCTCGCTCAACGATTGGCAGCAGTCTTGGGTGAATTGCACGAAGGGAAGGTGGACTGCGCGCCTCATCCCGGATGTGAGACCGTGGCTAAATCGAAGGCATGGTGAGACTGACTTCTATCTGACCCAGCTTTTGAGCGGGCACGGGTGTTTTCAGTCTTACCTGCACAAGATCCGTAAGTCACGGTCTCCCGATTGTCGGTTTTGCCCAGGAGAGGAGGGCAATGCCTGTCACACATTTTTTGCGTGTACCGAATGTGTCAGGCTGCGAAGGGAACTCTACAGGGAGACGGGAGAGCTCACCCCAGATAATATAGTTGCGGTGATGCTCGAATCGGTTGACAAATGGAACCAGGTGGCACATTATGCTCGGGCAGTCCTAAAATATAAAAGGGACTCACAGCAGCCGGGGGCGCTGGGGCTGGGGGATCGCTCTTCTGGCATTTCCTCTTCCCCTCTCCCCTCCCGCTAGGAAAGGGACTCCCCAGCTTGACGGCGCCCCACGGCATAACAAAACGAGACCTGGCCCGAAGTAATGTGTCAAACGGTTCCAGGCTGGGTTCTCAGGTTGACAGAGGAGGTGTTTAGTGGGTAGTCCAGTCGCGCATGGGGGTCCCACACTCTGTGCATAAATAGCATTCACCTCCCTACCACGAAAAAAAATCGAAGCATGTCTTAATTCATGCCCTTTTTGTGAGGTCACCAGGACACTTTTTAACAGGATACAATCTGTTTGAAATACCATCCATGCCATCTGACAAACACGTTGGCCGCAAATGGGAAATCGTCCAGCAAATCTGCAAACACTTCTGGGACAGGTGGGAGCTCGAGTACCTCAATCGACTACAAGAAAGGCTAATATGGATGACGATCAGACCCAATCTTCAAGCAGTAGAACTCGTCCTCGTGAAAAATGACAATTTTCCATCAACACACTGCCCTCTTGCAAAAGTGATAGAGGTACGTCCTGGACATGACGGATTGGTACGCGGTTCTTCAATCATATTCCATGGCAGAGTAACAAGACGGCCCGTCACTAAGATTTGTTGTCTTCCATTTGCCAACACAAACCCAGAGTAACCAGCCGAAACATCGAAACAATCACCACAAGCAATAGCGTGTCTTACAACTACAAGGAGAACAAAACGCAAAAGAACCAAAATTGCTCCAATCGGGAACACATGGTCGGAATATTTAGCTACACACTCAAACCACCAGCGATCACCCCTAAGAGCCTTGAACCTCGATAACAGCATCCAACCTGCTCGTTTCTCTACTAGTAGTTCTTTGTGCACTTACACAAATAAGCTGCAGTGTAACAGTAACTCAATTACCACCAGGTGTCTATATTGAACACCTCGGAACTGCTCGAATTCACAGAGGAGCCTTAAAAATGCAGCTTCAATTACCATGGGACAACTTAAGGCATGTTCAGGCCAATGTGGAAGCTATCGTCGCCAAATGCCGCGATTTCTGCCAAGCCAGTTCAAGTGCTTCAAGCGAAATTGGATGTTCGGAACTTGTGCAACATCTCGAGGAATACGAGGATGAGATTCTTCACAAAACGTCCACCTTAAGATTGCTGCACAATAGACGAAGACGAGGTATATTGGGGAATTTAATCACAACAATTTTTGGTGCAAATGACGAAGTTTTCGAGGACATCAAGGTGCTTCCAAAGAATCAAATGAAAATTATCCGTTCCATAGACAGTCAATTAAAATTAATGCTCAAAACCACTAAAACGCTGAACAGCACAAGGGGAAGGATCAACACATAGCTGCAACGATTTCAAAGCCAACTCCAACGGGAATTAGACCGCATAAACGAATTTAGCCACTGGTACAAAACAATCAACCACAGCAAACTCAACATCCATCTTTTAGCAATATTCAAGCGAGCCGAGAACTATCTAGACGAGGTATATCATAAGTACTCCAGTTTGTTTTCCAGCATATCCTCACGATCTAGCATCTGGGATTCAATCAACACCAATGACGTCTTAGGAGACATCAACCACGCTCAAACACTACTCCCAGACCACTTGCGAATTAATTACCAAATGATGGACCAAACTCAATTCGATGTAGATGAGAGCAACCTGATCCTTGACACACGCTCATATGATCTAATTAAACCCACGCCAGTACCCTCGAATCTTGGAAACAACACTTTTCAAGCCTTTGATATTCCATCATCGATTTTGGGTTAAAACTACAACCTGCAGCAATATTGCGAAGTTACGCCTAATTAACTTTCAAAGGTAATGACCAATCAATACGTAGTGGACATCAGCGTGCTCTACGATGTCAACACAAAACCAAATTGTGTAATCAACGAGATACATAAAGTATTTGGAAGAGATACTTGTGAAATTCACACCTTCAGACATCAAGGAATAGTGTGGAAACAGCTATATGATAGCAATACTTGGATGTTTGCAACTCCATCAGCAGTACCTGGACAAAGTGTGTGTCAGGATGACCGTCGAAACATTATCCTGAACGGGACAGGTGTAATGAAGCTCATTCAAGACTGCAGTTTGAAAATTGCGGACTCTCTGCTCACTGCTACATGGATGACATCCAGTAAACATTTGTCAGTTTATGTCCTTCCGCATGCACCAATCTTCAACCAGACCATAAGCTTACAATCCGTCCCTAAACTCTCTGCTCCAGCTATCATGTTAAAGTTAAAGTTATTAGTTGCTACAAATTAACTAAGGACATTCTGGAGGACAGAGTGGTAGCTTCTTTCAAACTTACAGTGCCCTCAAATTGTGATACTATTTTGAATCCTGAAGCTTGGCCGCCTGGAGTACTTATTAAACCATCCAGCTCAAGAAGAAGGAAGTCCTTTCGTGCACCGGGTAGACCGCAACCTACAAACTAGTATAAGATTTCATGACTGTAGCTTAACTTCAAATATTTCAGTATATTACAAAAATGTAAGAGGGTTAAGGACCAAGCTTGATAAGCTCTTTTTATCGTTACAACTCAGCGAAGATGTATTTATATGTCTTACGGAAACCTGGTTAAATAGTAACACCTTAAATTCGGAAATATCCCTTGATTTTGATATGTACCGTTGTGATCGGGACTTGGCCTCTGCAAATAAAGTAGATGGAGGTGGTGTTCTTGTAGCTGTTAGAAATACAGTGCGTAGCTCCCTTTGTGCTGATTTTTGCTTTTCCCGTGTTGTGGATTGTGTGATTGTCAAGATCTTCCCTCTTAACAATACATCTTTATTAGTTTCCTCTGTCTACATACCTAGTAACTCTCCTTTGTATGTGTATGAGACATTCTTTGACGAGTTTTCCTCTTATGTCTTATTGCAACATCCGCAATCTTTAATTTTAATATGCGGTGATTTTAATTTGGGAACAGTGCAATGGACGAAGAACCTTCCTTTCTCTGTTTCATCAACCGATGCATCTTCTTTATCCCTCTCCTCGTTTCTATCACTCTGTTCACTATCGCAATTCAATAATATCCCTAATGCTAATGGTCGGGTACTTGACCTTGTTCTTTCTAACTTTCCACTAAACTGTCTATCTGTTTCCACTGCATTAAATCCTCTAGTGAGTCATCATAGTCATCATACGCCATTATCGCTCGATCTCTCCATTACAGCTTTGTCAAGTCGTACGTTTGCTTCTTCGCCAAAATTCAACTTCTTCAAAGCAAACTACGAAACTTTAGCCCTCGAGCTGAGCTTGATTGACTGGCAGGAGTTTTTTGAAAATTTGGAGTGTGAGGAAGCTCTGAATAAGTTTTATAATTACCTCTATGAGTTGATTCAACACTTCACACCTTTACAAGCTCTTCGCAAAGTAAAGCAGAAACCATGGCTAACCATGCAAGTACTAAGTGCCTTGAATGCTAAAAGCAAGGCACACCGCCGTTTCAAGCGTTGTGGTACTGAAGAATCCAGAGCCCGCTTTTGTGATCTACGTCTTGCAGCAAAAAAAGAACTAAAGACTGCAATGAAAAACTACTTCAGTAGCTTGGAGAGTTCCCTCATGGCGAATAATGCGAAACGATTCTGGTCATACACTAGATCCTTTAAGTCCTCCTCTTCTGTCCCTCCTTCAGTCCGCTGGAATAATATAGTTAGCTCTTCTCCACAGGATATTTCCAACTTGTTTTCTCAGTTCTTCTCGTCAACTTTTTTTCCTTCTTCTCATGTCTCTGATCCAGTTAATACACCCGTACTTCACTCCATTGACATTTCTTCACTTTTCACTGACCATATCGAAGTTGAATCCCTCATTCATTCACTTAATCCTAATATATCACCTGGTCCTGACGGCTTGCCGAATATTTTTGTCGTCATTGGCGTCTTCACTTTGTATTCCTCTGGCATTTCTCTTCAACCTCAGTCTAAAGACTGGTATTTTCCCTACTTATTGAAAAAGAGCAAACGTTGTTCCTATTCTTAAAAGTGGCGATCCTTCTTCTGTGTCCAATTATCGTCCTATTTCCTTAATTTCCTGTTTCCCAAAATTACTTGAGCGTCTGGTACACAACCGGCTTTCGATTTCATTGACCCCTATCTTGTCGAAAGAACAACATGGGTTTCTCAAAGGTCGCTCTACGACCTCAAATTTAATTGAATTCACCGATTTCATTGCTAAGGCCCTTGTCAATCGATTGCAGGTTGATGTAATCTTCACTGACTTCTCGAAGGCATTTGACACGGTCAACCATCAACTTCTCTGTTATAAACTGAAAACTTTTGGGGTTGTCGGCCCTCTCTTATCATGGATGGACTCCTACTTGTCTTCTCGTATATGTTGTGTTAGTTACTGTGGAACTACCTCTATTCCATTCTATCCGTCCTCTGGTGTTCCTCAAGGTTCCATTTTAGGTCCCCTCAGTAGGGGTAGTTTACCAGTTCTAACGCACTTTTTCCATTCGAATTGAGATTGATTTTGCGCGCCACCTAGTGGCGGAAATTTGAACTAATGGCGCTTGAAGCGGCCGGGAATGAAACTAGTGGTTTGTGTCTTGGGTATGTGGGTGTACGTCTAGGGTGTGCAGGTGCGTATATTAGGATGGTATAGGTAGGTGCCTGGGATATGTAGGTATGAGTCAAGAATAGGTGTGGATGTCATGAATGGTTGCGGCGAGGGTGTGTGTCTAGGGTATGTGGATATGTATCAGATAAGTGTAGGTATTGGCTAGGTGGTGCTCTGGGCGGTTATTCGCTGGGCTTGAGATCCTTTAGTGTGTGACTTATCGAAGGCGTTTGTTTATGGTGCGAGTGGCTGCGTGGTGACGAAGGGCGCTGCTGTATACGGGTTTACCTTTCGACGGGTGATGGGCTTGCTCGTCAGCGGGTGCTTAAGTCATGGGAATTTGCTTCGTGGGTGCTTGCTTAAGGTACGTTTTTGCTCGTCGATTGGTGTCTGTGGTTAAAGATGGACGGTATTGTAGATGTGATGCGCGTCGCTTGTTGGAGGAAGTAATTTGAGGTGTAGTTTTTATGGCGCGAATGGTTGCATGGTGACGGAGGGCGCTGCTGTAGATGGGTGACTTTGAATTATGGATGGGCGATGGGTTTGTCTTTCGGCGGATATTCTAAGGCGTGAGAATTTACTTAGTGGGTGCTTGCTTAAGTTGCGCGTTGCTCTTCGATTGGCGTCGGCGGTTAAGGATGGACAGCAGCGTGTGGAAATCACCGATTTACTTGATCACGTTAGGCGTGCTGGACGTTTTTCATGGTGCGAGTGGTTGCGTGGTGACGGAGGGCACTGATATAGACGGGTGGTTTTGCATTATAGATGGGCGATAGGTTTACCTATCGACGGGTGCTCTAAGGCGTGAGAATTTGCCTCATGG
Organism: Odontomyia ornata; assembly: GCA_963969285.1. Classification (NCBI taxonomy): domain Eukaryota; kingdom Metazoa; phylum Arthropoda; class Insecta; order Diptera; family Stratiomyidae; genus Odontomyia; species Odontomyia ornata. The sequence continues at coordinate 238,901,609 of OZ017740.1, read as the reverse complement.
GTGCTTGGTTAAGGAGCGCGTTGCTCATCGTTTGGTGTCTTTGGCTAAGGATGAACGAACGCGTGTGGAAATGACTGACTCGCTTGATTATGCTAGGCGTGCGGGAAGTTTTTATGACGCGAGTAGTTGCATGATGATGGAGGGCGCTGCTATAGATGGGTGGCTTTGCATTATGGATGGGCAATGGGCTTGCCTTTCGATGCGTGTTCTAAGGCGGTACAATTTGCTCCATGGGTGCTTGCTTAAAGTGCACGTTGCTCCTCGTTTGATGTATGTAGTTAAGGATAGATGGTGGTGCGGGCGAGAAAACGTCGCGCGTGTTGGTTGCAGGAGGAAGTAATTCGAGGTATAGGTTTCAATGGCAGCGGATGTTATGAGCCGTAGAAATTTGTCTCGCGAGAGTTTGGTTAAGTTTCCGCGTTGCTTATCAAAGGGTGCCTGTCTTTAAATATGGACGGCCTTGTCGGCGATTCGGAAGGATTTGCGTCACTTTTCGGAGGTTCAGGTTGGGGTGTAGAATTGTTCGGCGGTGAACGCTGTCAGGCATGGAAATTGACCTCGGGGATGCGTGGCGTGTGCAAGTGAGTTTGCTTGTTAAGAGTAGTGTTTCGTACGCATAGACTTCCCTGTCGGCGGGAGCTTTAGGGCATCGGAACCTACAGCGTGGAAGGGAAGTGGCATGGCATACATTGCATTGTAATATGGTTTTGCTTGATGGAGGTGGTTTTTTGTTGTGTTAGCCGTGGGCAGCGGGTAACGTGATGATGATTGAGACGTGTTTTCATAAATGTCCATTCAAAGATGCGCCTGTTTTAGTTTGCTGACTATTATTTACATTGATCGTTTTCAGTTTCCTTTTGCTTGGATACGCCGTTTCTTTGTTTTGTGAGTCATTGCTATTGTATATTATGGCTTTTATCGGTTTCATGTCAATAGTACTTTAAGAATAGTCTACAATGTATTTTGATCGGTTAGACTACTATGTTGATTGCTCAAATCTATGGATGCTGTGAAAGAGATCTTAATGTTTGTTGTAATGCGTTCTTGATATTTAGTATAGTATTAAATTTTAGCTTGCTTATAGCAGCATTTGGTTTGTCTTCATCATCATCACTTATTTCTTAAAGCAGTTTCTATACTTCATTCTCTGATTTTACTATTATGTAGAAGTATGGCACTATATTCATTCATGTTTTCTTTACTATAGGATGCTCATTGGTTTTGTTCAAAAATTCTAATAATTTCTTCCAAGACGAGTTATTTTTTCAAATTAATGATCTTGTAGTGCATGAGATGGTGATAATTTTGTTCGTACATCGTATGATTTGTATATGGTTTGTCCCTTTTGATAAGTGCTTGGGTCTATTTTTCAGATCACTATGTTGACATGTATGTTTTGGGTATTTGTTCCCAATTTAGATTATTTATGGATGTTGTCTAGGAAAGATTTTACGATTTATGGCTTCTAGGATGCTACTTTTTTATGGAGTTTATGTATGATGGATGTAGAAATCATCGTGGTGGTCCTAATGAGTGGGAATCTTTACGAATTGTCATTGATAATTTTTTTTATTTACTGAAAGAATAAATAATATAGAAAAAGTGGTAGGTGTCAGATCATTGACATTAGGGGTTTGTAAGTATTATGTTATTATTCTTTGGTTTTATCCATAATGCATGAAAAAATAGTTTTACTCCTATATGGTGGCATTATATGCATGCACTAGATTGAATGAATTTTTATATTTACTTTGAATTACGTGTTGTTATTGTGGGTCTGTATTATTTAGTTTAGGTAGTTTCATGAGTTTCAGTATAATATAGAGTAAAACTATTATTTTATGCTTGTCTCATATTCTTCACAGTATGTATGATTTTTCGACATTTCCGGATCTCTTTAGCCATATCTGCATTAGGAACTTAATGTTTTGAGTATGACAATTTTTAATTTGCTATCTCCTTTGGAATGCTTGCATGCATGGATGATGCCATTTAGTTGATACTTTTCGGATGCATATTATCGCTCATACTTTGTGTGCTTGTATTAAGCGTAAAGTCACTTCAGCTATATTCATATACATTTTCAATATTTGTGTATTAAGTAAAATACGTATTTCCTACGTTTTAAATATGCTAGATTTATCATCATAGGGATTGTCGGGTATATTCAAGTATTATTTTCACATAAGTAAAATATATTCTTGTTGAGTTTTTTCTTATCAGAATTTTTTTCTGCTGGATGCTTGGTTGATTTTTTATAGGTTTGAAGAAGATCTAATTAGTTTTGAACATAAAGGGTATGTTTTGGGTTGGCGCACTGCTACTATAGATCACTTAGGCTAATGTTTGTGTAAGATAGTTCGGTATAGATAACGATGTGTGGTTGCATATGAGTTTATGGTACGCTATTTTTTAGATCGATCTCATCGTATCTTGTATAGACAAGTAGCATATGTTATGAAGTGTTCTTGATAAGGATGGTCGCGAGTCATTGTAGGATGTTAAGAGATGATCATTACTTTCAGGAGGTGTTTGTCTGCTGGTAATTTGATGAACAGATGTACACTTGAGTTGAATGAACTCATGCGGGTTTTTTTTGTCCATCGCTAGATATTTTTGAATGGTAGAGTTAAGTGTTTGATATTTGGGAGTATCAGATATACTAGGAATGTTTAGGTTTTTTTTGCTTTGTTGTTTGGGGTATTTGTTTACTTGAACAGTGTTAGGTTAGTTGTTAAAATAAAAAGATTGTGTTTCTTTCTAATAGAAATAATTTATTGAGTAATGCTATTTTTTGTTATATATAAATAAATTTTCATACAATTTACGGGACATCTAATATATGGGTTGATATATTTATGAATTCTATAACATATTGAACAATTTTCAAGTTAACCTAACCTAGGTTTATTCAGCTGCACTATTTCTGCATTAGGACCATACAAATGTATAGTAAGTCCTCTCACATCTTTTTTAATGTTTATTGTACAATTTATATAGGGAATTCAATATCCTCAGCATATCACTGTAGCTTATGTCCCCTTCACTCTAGTGCAATCTGTTGATGTTTCAATTCCAATATCGTTTTGGTTGTATGTTATGAGAATAGTATGTTCCTTAATGAATTACTGATGAGGATTTCCCGATACAAATTGAATATCAATTATAAACTTTTTTATTCTAATAGCACTGACCACTAGTTGGTTCTGGTCTTGTTTGGACTGTTTATAATACCCGGTGCTATGAATTATTACTTTGTCGTATGTATTCGAGACTGCAGGAGTATGTACTGTTTTATGAGCGTAAAAATATTTCCTGTCTCTTGATCATATGAATGACAAATGCATGTATCAGTGTCTGATGTCGTTTTAAAGTTGGACCAGTCACATATTTGGTAGTGTATTCCATGTTTATTAGATACTTTCTCACCCATATTACCATATTCAAGCACATAATTCTCGATGCGTATTCGATGTTCAAGAAAAAAGTCATGGTACTCTGCCATGAAGTATAGGATGACCATTGTAACAGATCTCATCGCGTTGAAAGTGTATTAACCTCTGACGTTTTAGTTTTCTTGGCATTTTTTGAATGGATGTACTTAGGACTAGTGGTTTGATGAATTTTGAAAACCTCATAATAATCCGTAGAATAATATGTAGTCTAGTGTTAGAAAAAAAGATGTGCTACCTTTAAGTTAACATACATTGATGTTCTAGTTTGTACAGTACAGCTAAGATAAGGGTCAGTTCCTCAATATTAAACTTCAGTATTTCATAGACTCAAGAGATTATACTTGATTTCAAAGCCTTTCACAATAGTTTGTAGTTTACCAAGTCTCAATTTACAATTTCCTAATGTATAATTCCTTTTAGTGAAGTAAAACATTGTTTATAGGGTTTTTAGTATTTTATTTCATCACATGGAAAATAAGATCGTTACATAGTACTGGTATTTCATAAAAAAGCCTAGAGTAGTTTATATTTACAAATGATGTTTGAGTTGGAGTGAAGAAGTCATTGATATCCAGTTTAAGTACGCTTTTTTCTCTGCATCTTGCACAATATTGGTCATAGTATTCCTTCACACAATCGGTAAGCAAATTGTTGTATTGCATGACAATGTTGAAAAAATCCATCAAGATGAAAAGCGTGAAGAGCTCGGGATGTTTAAGCATTAGTCTCTCTCCTCCAATAGGTATGTAGAAGAGTTCAAGAAGTCCAAGCTGATTTGCAGGGAATTCATCTACTCTATCCTTGAGATCAATGAGGTATTGGCGAAGTGAAGTCCATTGACTGTTATCTAACTACAACTGATTTTGTCCACTGCATCGGAAGATTATTTTCGCTTGAAATTTCAGCGGGTCAAATCCAAGTATTATTTTGCTTTTGTGGAAGCCTTCATCAAGATAGTATGTGTAGTTCAGGAAGAGGTTTTTCTCATAGATTCGCTGTTTCTCTCGATTCTTTTTTAGTCTCTTCTCTTTCTTGTTCACTTTTCTGGCTGAAGTAGCCTTATCAGTCTGGCTGGCCTTTTTATGCTTCTGACCAGCTGACGAATTTACTGGATCTGCTCCGATCATTTTAAATGACTGCTTCTCGTAGTAAAACTAAAAACGTATATTTATTACACCAGCATATATATTCACTTTTCTGAATTCACGGATAGAGGAGGGGTCAAGTTCAATATATGTTGATAATTCTATTGCATAAGTAAACATGTTTAGCCCTTGGATGCTGTAATGTTGCTTACTCTCATGATTTAAATTCAAAGATAAGAAAGTGCTATGGAGTTAAGACTTGAACCACCAAGCTAACAGGAGTAGGAGTCAGTAACAGGAAATTACACTTTGCTCCGTATTTTCTTTAGAATTTTTAGGAGTACTGCTGGGCTACAGTAGATTACTTCTAGGCTAATTAGCTGTCTTTTTATCTGTTAAACGTTCTATTTACCTGTCGCTTTTGCTGATGAGCTGTCTATCTTATGTGTAATGCTGTCTATGTAGCTGTCTTTTAAGCCGATTCCCGGTCTGTTTAGCTGATATGCTATCCTCTTGAGCTGTCTGTGTAGCTGTCGCTTTTGCTGATGAGCTGCCTATTTTATGTATAATGCTGTCTATGCAGCTGTCTATTTAGCTGATGCTCTGTCTGTTTAGTTGTTATGCTGTCTGCTGAGCTAACCGTTTAGCCGATAAACCTGTCTGTTTAGCTGGTAAGTGGTCTATGTAGCTATCTTTTTTAGCTGATGCCCTGTCTGCTTAGTTGATACGCTATCTCTTGAGCTGTCTGTATAGCTATCTTTAGTTGATAAGTTGAGCGTTTGACCTTACGTGCTATCTGCCATTCGGTATATTCATCTGATTGTTGGTAATTATTTACCCATAAAAAAATTCTTACTTTCCATACAGTTGCAGTCAGCTTTTTTTTTACACCTTACTTTAAATGTCATATGCTCATCACGATTTACGTTAGGCCTATTGGTTACCAAGACTGCATGTTGATCATCTTTCAAGTTATTCGTAGGCATACATGGGTCAGACAAGAATATTCACGTCTAGGTTGCTCTTCTGGTAAACAAATCTTGAGTAGGAGGAAGCCATTGTTAGTTGCTCGAGAATTATTTGATCGTATTTCATGCTGATATATTCTTCATAAGATTGAGTCAATATACACTTCTTTTTTCATGTGCATCAGTTTTTCTCCTGACCCTTGTCCATCCTATCTGTAGGAACCCCTTTTGACAGCAATTTGAGTTCACTTTTCCAATCTTGACTTGTCTGCATAGGACTTGCGGTCCGTCATTATTTTTTAAGTAAATAATGCTTGAGACTCTTACCGTCCACAATGATGTTTCGTTGCATTGAAATCATGCTGCTATACTTATGAACTTATCCAAAATGCTCAAAAAACGTATGATCCCTTGGATCAGCCATTTGAATAATTTTGTAAAGCACAAACTTGTTGAGTAAATCTCTACTTCATGCAAACCATTGCTAGGGCCTTAACATGAGTTAATTTAGCCTGTTGTTTAGTCGATGTATTAAGGGCTTATAGTGGAACTTATTAAGTATATTGAATCATCTTAGTTTCATCATGTATGATCAACCCTTTTGCATTATCCGGGATATGCAGAAAGATCAGTATGTTATGACCGGAACGATTTTTCCCTATCATTGAACAATTGAGTAAAATTTTGGTCCCTCCAACTGATTAAAAATCTGTCATTGATCCGTTTTCAGAAGAGTTTTGAATGGTTTGCCTGCGTGGCATGGGGTAGGCTGGGTTATCCTGCATCTCTGTGAGGCCCTTCGGCACCTTCTTCCCACCAGTCAACTCAAGTAGTAGGTGTGAAAGAGAAAGCAGGCATCAATGACCGGTCATCATGCGTTATGACGCGTCATAATGCATGATGATGGGTCATCATGCATGCGTGGCAATGGGGGTGGGCTGGGTAGAAGGTTATTCTGCCTCTCTGCGATGATCATCATGCATGTATTGCAAGAGGCGGGCTGGGTAGAAGCCCCTGTTAGGCCCTTTACCACCTTCTGTTCACCAATCAACTCGAGTTGTAGGTGTGAAAGAGAAGGCTACCTTGAGTTTGTCAGGCCATTGGGTTAGTAGGTGCGAAAGAGAAAACATATTGGTGTGAAGTTGACCAAAGTTCAACTGCTGAACAGATAACTCATGGCCGTATCAAACGGCTCAACTGATCGGCGATTGTGGATAACCCTCTTTGCATGATAAAGAGACCAGTCGATCATATGATACTAATACATAGACATTTGATAGCTATTATAATGTATATATCTAGAGACATTTGTCCGTGTTGTTTAATAATTTCACATGTTCTGAGTAATGGTGCAGCCTCAAGTCATCAAAGCCATTCAAAGCTCTTCTGAAAATGGACCAATGACCGAGTTTTAGTCAGTTGGAGGTACCAAAATTTTACTCAATTGTTCAATGATAGGGAAAAAATCGTTCCGGTCATAACATATCCTGGATAATCCAAAAGGGTTGACCATACATGAGAACACCAAGATGATTCAATATACTTAATAAGTTCCACTATAAGCCCTTAATACATCGACTAAACAACAGGCTGAATTAATTCATGTTAAGGCCCTAGCGATAGTTTGCATGAAGTAGAGATCGATTCAACAAATTTGTGCTTTGAAAAATGATTCAAATGGCTGATCCATGAGATCATATGATTTTTGAGCATTTTGGATGAGTTCATAAGTGTAGCAGCACAACTTCAATGCAATGGAACATTATAGTAGGCAATAAAAGCCTCATAGGCCGCGAATTCTATGAAGACATGAAAACCTGGAAAAATGAGGTCGAATTACTGTAGAAAGGGATTCCTATATGTTAGATGGACAGGAGTCAAGAGGTAAACTAATGCACGTGAAAAAGAAGGATATATTGACTCAATTTCATGAAGAATATATCAGCATGAAATACGATCAATTAACTCTCGAGCAACTAACAATGGCTTCCTCCTAATCATGATTTGTTTAGCAGAACAGCAACCTAGACGTGAATATTCTTGTCTGACCCATGTATGCCTACGAATAACTTGAAAGATGATCGACATGCAGTCTTGGTATCCAATAGGGCTAACGTAAATCGGGATGAGCATATGACATTTAAAGTAAGGTGTAAAAAAAGCTGACTGCAACTGTATGGAAAGTAATAAGAATTTTCTTATGGGTAAATAATTACCAACAAACAAATAAATTTACCGAATAGAAGATAGCATGTTAGGTCAAACGCTCAACTTACCAACTAAAGACGGCTATACAAACAGCTTAAGAGATAGCATATCAAGTAAACAGACAGGGTATCAGCTAAAAAGATAGCTACATAGACCACTTACCAGCTAAACAGACGGGTTTATCAGCTAAACGGTTAGCTCATCAGACAGCATAACAACTAAACAGACAGGGCATCAGCTAAATAGACAAACGCATAGACAGCATTATACATAAAATAGACAGCTCATCAGCAAAAGCGATAGGTACACAGACAGCTCAATATATATCATATCAGCTAAACAGACAGGGAATCGGCTTCAAAGATAGCTACATAGACAGCATTATACATAAGATAGACAGCTCATCAGCAAAAGTGGCAGCTAAACAGACCACTAGGAACTGAGTAGGACCAAATATTCGAATGATTTCCTAGTGGACAAGGTATTGAAGACAAAAGGTGTCAAAATCTTTGTTGAATCGTTATAATTTTCAAAAGACCATAATTCATGTATTAACAAAATTGATTTACTGTAACAAACATAGTATAATAAAATGACTTACTTGATAACATATTGTGTGTTTTCTTATGAACTAAAACTATGAATTTATCATATGATTGCCCCAAGCTAAAGTATTATAAGAGTTTGGAATCAGGAAACGCTTATCATCATCTCCTGAAAGACTTATTTTATTAACTAACCTAGTATAAATAAGGTGCTTATCACATCTAAATGTATACATCTTACTAAATAATTTTAATTTCGTATCCTCTACACATTTTATAAAATCTGATGGCTCGATTTCATTATTTACAACCGATTTTTTGATGCCTTTAATTTTTTTTATACATGACTTATCCGTTATAATACAATATGACTTTGCTTTTGTTCCAATAAACTCTGCTATGGGATTTATGGGGCTTTCATCTTTAAATTTACCCAATACTTTTTGGTTAACTTGAGGAATATTATATACATTATTTTTAGGGTAATTGCTAGTATCAAATAAATTTATATTATTTTTAATATCATCATAAATGTCCTCAGTTTTTACATTATAGATAAAAGAGTCTGTATCCATATATAAAAGTTGAGCCTGACTTTTGTACTTATTTTTGATAAAACTATAATGAAAATCATACATCAACGTTTTTGACACATCAAGAATTGCCATGCCGATATAAATTGGCTTATCATATTTAACATTGATTCGATCCATTTGAATGAGAACTAAATCTTCGTTAATTACTTTACAACTATGAAAATTAGGTCGACTAATGTAGTAATGAGCTCCTTTCTTTTTTCCGACATTATCCCAATGGGTTGAGACCTTAACACTTACATAATTATCTACATTTTCCATGGTTTTTCCAAATACACTATTATTCATTAATTTGTAGAAATCTTTTTCAAAATCATTAGTTGCCTTAGTACGCATTTCAGTATTTAAGTCTATATATTTTTTTAACCATGGTGATTGACTAAACTCTATTGCACGATGTATTTTAACTAATTTGAGTCCTGCACCTAAACACTGTTTTAAATTTCTATAGTGGATAATGTAATTACGTTTATTTGATTCGGTTGCGATCAGTTTCTTACATTTAGATGTTTCAAGAGGTGGGATCCGACTTTCGGGGCAAAATGGAAGATCATTGTGTAGCTCATGGAGGTCTTCTGGATAGTCTAAATCAACGGATAAAATTAACCCCTTAGAAGCAGTGTCCTCAACATTCAGAATATCTAAACATTGGATTTCCTCATTGCTTAGACAGCGAAAACCATTGATGGGTAAATATTGACTCATTGCCCAACCGTATAGGTTATTTGCATCAATATACAGAATATAGTTACTCTCAAGATCAGCGTTGTATGAAGTTATATATTTATTGTTTGCCTTTGAATATCTTTGAGTGCATTGACAGAGTCCTCCTCTAATTCCCTGCTTCACGAAATTGTACATATCAATATCTGTTAGCAATTCGAGCTCAACTTTAGTGCTTTTGAGCATGCTATCCCAGCTGAGTGAAGGGGCCGTAAAATAATGAGCTGGATCTAGTCCATAGATTTGCTGGCATACATTTCTAAATTCTTCAAATATATCTGTTAATAGGAGCACATCTGTTATTAAATAAACATCAGAGTACTGGCCCAGTGTTTGACAATTGAATTTTTCCCATACATTTTGAGCATGCTTATACTCTTCATCACTAATCCCGCTATTTTGTAGTGTACTGTAAAAGAATGATTTGGCAGGCAGGCAAGTTTTGTTTCATCAAGTTTAGTGAAGGAATCTATATACTCGTATGGGAAAACCCCCTTTCTTACCGCGAGGTTGAACAAACTATCGTCAGAATGATACCTTTTAGTCTCGAGAAATTTATCGGAACTTAAGTTCTTAGCTAGCTTATCTAAACTACAGCCCATAAAACGATAAGAATCAATAAATCTTAATGTTATTGTTTCATCATCAACCCTCATATGTTTGGAAAATCCAATATATTTTTCCTTATTTTTAGGAATAACTTCAATATTATCAGAATCTCCTCCAAAATTCTGAAATATGAAATGAGCATCATATCCACTAAGATTATGGAAGACTATGGGTATGAATTTGGGAACTCTATATAGAATATTACATTTGTTACAGGCTGCACCTCTAAAGACTCCTGTCAAATGACAATGATCTCTTACTTTCCGGGTTTCTGAGTCGAACTTTTCATCACAAATATGACAAGACACTGCGTTTAAAAACTTCTCTTCTTCCTCATCGCACAATTGCATGGGCTTGTTCACCTTTAAGATCCTAAATATACGTTTCACATCTTCTTGCAACCTACTTAGGAAAACCTTAGGGCAGTCACTGCCTCTGAAAATTTCTAATTTATTCAAGGATGAATTATAGCTGCACTTTATATAATATGCAACGCTATATGGTACATGAACGTGAGTACTCTCTGTAAATGAACTCTGAGGGTCTGGAGAACATGATTCTATTGGTTGCAGTAATGCTTCAAAGTCAGCATAGACTATAAATGATACTTTATCTGCCTTCCTACATTTTTAAACTTTAAATATTTTTCCTCTTCTGATGGTAAAATTGTATGGATCTTATTACAATCATGTTTGATATGCTCATTATATCGCTCAACGCTGGTAAATTTAATAAGGCACCCATCACAGAGGTAAGAGACACGGTTATTTTTACTCAGTCCACTATTCACAAGTCGACTTAAATTTTTTATCCAGCAATAATGTCCTATGGTACCTCTTTCATTTTCCACATAAAGTAGATTTATATGTTTTTTAGAGGCTTGCCTGTTTTTGGAAAAATAGAATGGACCTTCAATAGACCCCTTTTCCCAACCATAGACATTTACGCTCACATTATTTTTTTCCTCGAAAATGGGAATCTCTTTGAAAGAAATAGGGAACGTAATGCCTTCCAAGTTCAAAATAGATGAGTAATGGGGGTAAGAGCTAATACGATCAGAATGTTTCTCTGCGGGATGAAGAGCAGAAACCATAGCCCAAGCAAAACATGCATCATCGGTATTTTTTACATTCACACGGTATCGGTATTTTTTACATTCACACATTTTTTTGATAACACCTCTTTTGGTAGAGGTAGATAAGATCCTCCATGGAAGGGTGTATACTTATTTATGTTAACCTGTAAATAAAGGGCCTGTTGGAATGCCCAGCCACTATCATTCTCTTGAAATTCCTCACTTTTTTTCACGATAAAAGCACAAAAATCTTTGTAAACATACTCAAGGTCGCAACCCCTGGTAATGATTACATTCTTCGTATTGAATGATTTTAAATCACTTATACCATTCTGGCTAGTTAAATCAAATTTTATAAAAACAGAAAATAGTTCTAAATTGACTTTTAAAGCTGCGAGCTCTTGAAGTTGAGCACTTATAAGATCTTTGAAACAATGGCTCTCATTTTTTAAAAACTCTTCAATACTTAGTTTCTCATTTTCGTTAATGATTTGGTACGTTGCTATTCGAGTAGCAAATGCTTGTGAAATTTTCTTCACTTTTCCCTGATCACAACTATTGATTTGGGATGCATTTTTTTTATGCTCATTACTTTTCAAATGGTTCTTGAAAAATTGTTGACTAACTTCAACATCGCAAAAGTGACAGTGTTGTTTATTAAGAGTTTTATAGTACTTTCTTTTCAAGGGTTTATGCATGGATACAGACATCTTGCTCCTTATATACTAACTTAATCAAATGAAATAGTGAAAACTATATAATCTAAAGAATTCTTAACTAACTCCCGACGTCTTCTTGAATATAATTTACGTTGATTACGTTGAAAAGAAATGCTACAAACTGGAGATTTTTTGCTCCAAATGTTATTTCGTTCCTGCGTAGAAGTGTGCTGAATCTGACTTTTTGCTACTTTGAAGCTGACAAAAGGAGGTTGGTTGTCCTAAATCAATGGAAATCTTCAACCTGGAGATTTGTTGTCCAAACACTTTATTGCTCCTGCATAGAAGCGTGTTGAAGCGGGATTTTTGTTTCTACAAAGCTGACAAAAATGTATGAACCATTCGCTTCTTCCGAAGATGGTGGCGTAGTATAAGGAGCCTTATAAAAATTTTGAATATTCTTTTTTACGTTGAATTTCCTACGTAAGCAGATAGTCCACAGATAGAGTGGCGAGGACCGAAAATTATTCGTGTCCACTACGCCGTGATTGCTATATTCTTTCCCAAGAATCGCTGTTTTAAATAAAATTTCCTAATCAAGCGGATAGTCCGCAGATAGAGTGGCGAGGACCGAAAATTATCCGTGTCCACTACGCCGTGATTGCTATATTCTTTCCCAAGAATCGCTGTTTTAAATAAAATTTTCTAACCAAGCGGATAGTCCGCAGACAGAGTGGCGAGGACCGAAAATTATTCGTGTCCACTACGCCGTGATTACTAAAGTTGCAAAAATAACTTCGCAAACTTAATTCCGATCTAAACTCAAGCGTTATTCTGTCGCAGAGACGAGCTAGATCAGAATTGATTTCAATAATCCTAAAGCTTCCCTTTTATACTCTTCCAAAGCCATAAATTATAAATTAATAGCATGCTCCTGTCACGATTTAATGGCAACCTAGAATTTCTAATCCCGTCCTTAAACCTCACTGCAGACGAAACATCATAAATTCTCACCAAAAACACCACCATACACTCTGTATCTGATCTATACGCCTAAAACATAAACGGCTAAAAAAACCAAAGTGCTCCATAAATTATCATCCATAATGTTCTTATTTCTTAACACATTCCATACATACATTGTTTCTAACATTCAAAATTCTCATACTCAAATTTCCACATATATCAAGTAACATGCATACACTACCCAATGTTCCCATCATAGGGATTACCACAAGCGGCATCTCATAAATCATGAGCCCATAATCACCATACATTTATCACACTTAACTAGCTTCTATTCTCATCAATACGATCACTAGAAGCCATGTCCAATTATCACCTAATAAAATTTAACCACAAGTACTAATAGCCTTTCCCTAACATGGAAAAGATTAACTCACTCCATATCACGTGTGAAAAAAACATCTTCAAGAATATGTCACATATGGATGCATGCGA
>OZ017740.1:238859745-238888025 GCA_963969285.1 Odontomyia ornata | reverse complement strand
AGAGTATCTGCCGAGAATGCCCTTGTCTGGGGACGCGTGAATGCGCTGGCAGGCAAGCATTGCGGTGTCGTGGGGCGGGTTCATTCCCCAGCACAAGGACCCACAAAAGAATTTAACATTCACGAATTTCTTGGGGTCGAACAAAAGCAAGGCGACCTGAAAGTCGCAAAAATTTGTAAGGCAAACTACAAGCAGTGGGTAAAATGACTTGTTCATGGAACAAGAGAAACAAGTAAAAAGGGGCGGAATTAAGGTAACTTCGTCCTTACCGGAAGAGGCTCATGGCCCACAAATTATAGAGGGGCAACCGGGTGGTGATGGAGCACCCTCGCACCCACCCAACCGGATCAAAATCCATATTGTTGTAGTGGCCAGGTATTCCTCTTCTGAGTGAAAAACTCATACAACTTAACATGTGTGGGCCTTCCCATCAGAGGAGAAGTACCCCGGTGACCAATTTATGACAAAGAATTATGCAATTCGATAACATAGCCCTATGCCATAAAGAGGCATCTTGCTCGGGCCACTCAACCCGCGACGTCTCCCGAAACAAAGAGGTTAATATGTACCCGGCGGCTGGCTCATGTTTGGTAGTGATAGCCTGCCACCGTACCGCGTCCTATACCCGGTCAAAGGAACAAAAATGGAAAGACCGAATATTTTCCCTTAACCAGTCATGTTTTTTTTTATTCATATAATAATATAAAGGACAAAATCTGATTTCTTTGCTTATCATAGAAAAAAAAAAGGTAACAATTTAGTTCATTTTATTTCCTGACTGTTTTGCTTTCTTACTTTTGTTACTTCTTTTATTGAATTTGTTGTTTGTTCCAAATATATGAGAAGAAGAATAATTAATAATATTAATAATCCATACTAATAATTCAATAATTATAATAGCTATGTCAGGGTTTCATATAATTGATCATCACCAGTTTATTTTACTCTACAATTTTTCAAAATTATTGTTTTATTTTGTGACTATAGACAAATAGTTACCAAAGGAGTATACGTTTCAATGGTGGGCAATGTAAACTACCAATGAAATTAAAATCCAAGAAAATTATAAATGTCTTTTAACTTGTGAGAGTCGTTTTATACAGAGAGCTAACAAAGACTAATTAATAAAAAAATGATTGAGCCTCTTTAACAACGGCTTTTGCAGAACGTGAATTACTCGACAAATATAAATGTAAAAGCATGTAAAAATTTAAATGTATAAAAAGGGTACTTACCCCACATAGTCCGTCGAGCGCTCGATGACGATGCAGGTATCCTCTAAATCACTGGACATGAGGCACAAAACAAAACAAAATTTAGGATAATCATCAGTTTTAAAAATTATTGCCAGAATATGGAGATAACTTTTGAACGGGAAGTTAATACATTTTATATTGGATATCACTAGGGTCGTAACAAAAAATCCACTTTTAGATGAGCCTGACATACGAATTGCAATTGTATGCACGCATGACGGAAAGCCCGTAATGAACCGCTCTCCTCCAAGCTTGTGTAATAATTTTGACCATCCACGCCTACTGATATAGTTCCGTTCCTGGTGGAATATTCAACTACAGCGCCGTGCATGCCTGGCTGTGTCACTTGTGCTTGTTGTGCTTGCGGAACTAATTCTTGAACGCTATGGTTGCTTGCTGAGGTATTACAGTTGCTATTGGTGGTGCTGCTAGTGTTGCTGTCTGTACATAAGGATTCGTACTTAGCATTGTTTCTGGTATAATTGTGTATCCAGTCGCGGGCAAGTTAACTGTTTCCCCATTTATGTACACGTATCCCGCAGATTCCATTCCACATAAATTGGTCGGAAAGTTGGCAATTCTGCCTGCTTACTCGCTTGCTCCTTATTGACAGTAGTTAACGTCGACGACAACGGACAAGTGTTTCGATTCGTCGTGTTCGCTGCTGCTGCCCGTATACGTACACAACAAATCTATCGCACGTTTCGTGCGCTCGTGTGTGTCAAACCGTTTCAATCCAGTTTAATGACTTTTCCCCTTGACTTTTCACTTTGGTCCGACGTTAATTTTCGATTCGGTGTTGTACACAATCACGCTTATAAAGATACATTCACTTTTGGGAACGGCAGAACAAATTCCCGTTTTCGGAGTCTCAACTCGAATGTCGGCAGGAAGCGTGAATGTCGTTTCCCACAATCATTTACCACCGCAAAGCGATTGTTACCATCGAATCTACCAGCACTTGAGTCTTAATTCAAGGAGAGCTCCAGAGCGAAACTGCAATATTGGCGTTCGAGTACATTACACCGGATGAAGGATGATTCTGTTAGGAGGTTCCAGACAGAACAGCTGTGCACACAAATGTCTCGACAATGAATATCTGGAAAATTTCAGCTAAACGAAACTGCCGCTCTTGGAGGAATTGTACACCACCACACCACACAGACTGTTACCACAGGAAAAATACCCCTTTTTGCCCAAACTGTAAAGAATATGGACACGATCTGAGGGACTGTAATGCAAACCCACCCAGCACCCAACTCAACATCAGCGATACAAAAAAGGTTTACAGTGTACAAGCACCATGTGATTTTTGCGGTCGTACAAGTCACACCGTAAGCACATGTCGTCAAAAGGAAAAATGGGAAGCAAAAACCCAGGGAAACGGACAACAGTCGAGCCGGAAACCCCCGACTCGACTTTAAAATTAAGAACAGAAAAAGTGGTCATTACTAAACCTACTCAAGTAATGGAGCAAAATTCCTCAAAAGAAAACAAGCAAAAAATAGTAAAAAGAGAGAATATGAACCATGATTCTAAACTAGTTACAGTAAAGCTACCCTTAGATATAGGAATTCAAGATTATACAACCCTAACAATAGACACTGGCGCAGAAGTCAGTATAATCAAAAGAACCGCGTTAAACGATTCCTGTTTAATAATCCCCGAGCAAAAAATAACACTGCTAAGCCCCTTTGGAAAAGGTAAAACCCTGGGAGTAACGCAAGGCAACTTTACCCTCTCTTCCACGCTACCTTGCACTTTCCAAGTGGTAGACACAATACCAGGAATACCCAATGACGGCTTGCTAGGAAACGATTTCTTAGCAAAAAATTGTGATATCGAAGGACCAAACCAGACACTCAAGTTTCCTCGCACGGAATTTAACTGTAAGGAATTTTCAGTCCCACTGAAAATTCAAGCAGACACAGCGAATAGGCATCAGGCTCAAACGGTGACGTCGAATGGCGCTATAGTGATACCCAAAAAGGTTTCAGCAGGCGTGACACAACGAAGATGGCTACAGAGTGATGAAAACTGTGACTGCGAAATAGTAAAGGCACCCACTAGGGGTAATTTAGAAGGGATAGATAAGGTTACTTTAGAGAAGGCCATTATTATGTACCCCCGAACCCAAAATATAGTAGAGGTACCGATACATTTAGCACAAGAAATGCTCTGTCTCTCGCAAGAGATGGAACCCGGAGTATTTTTGGCAAACTGTCTGGTTGGCCCATCAAAAACAGTGTTCAGTATCCTTAACTCCAATGAGTCCCTTGTTACAATTACTCAGCTGCAATTGGTGCTCCAGGCATTGAATGAATACCATATCGAAACACTAAATAAAATAAGCGGAATTTATGAGCCAGAAAGGGAATACAATCCTAACCCAAGCATTACGGGTAATAAACAAATAAACCAACTTACGTTGGCATCTAATAAAGCTAGCCTTCACCCAGAAGTAATAATGCGGAACGCAAAGCTGAAGCAACAACTCTCACTATATGAACATTTAAATCCCGAAGAAAAAGCGGCAATAACAAAACTTTGTCAAGACTTTAACGAAATTTTCCATTTACCAGGTGACAAACTCACCTATACAAAAGCAATGACTCATGAAATCCCGCTAATAGCCAACCAAGCCCCAATTAACCAAAAGATGTACCGGCTAAGTCAACCTCAGAAGGAAATAATAAATGAACAACTGAAAGAAATGTTGGACAGTGACATCGTCCAACAAAGCAAAAGCCCCTGGAATTCCCCTCTCTTGGTAGTGCCCAAGAAAGCAGGCGCCGACGGGGAAAAGAAATGAAGAGTTGTAGTCGATTTCAGAAAATTGAACGACAAAACAATAGAAGATGCCTTTCCACTACCACGAATTGAGGACATCTTAGACCAACTTGGCCACTCACGTTACTTCAGCACCCTCGATTTAGCTAGCGGGTACCACCAAGTGCTCGTGCAACCTAAAGATCGACCTAAAACAGCTTTCAGTACAAATTATGGCCACTATGAATTTAAGCGAATGCCATTTGGATTAAAAGGGGCACCCGCCACATTCCAAAGACTGATGAATTATATCCTAACCGGTCTACAAGGATTTGATTGTTTTGTCTACCTGGATGATATAGTAGTTTATGGAAAAAATTTAGAAGACCATATCAGCAAACTGCGAAAAATTTTCACCAGACTTAAAGAGAATAACCTGAAACTTCAACCTGAGAAGTGTCAATTCTTACGACCTGAGGTCGTCTATTTAGGTCACATTTGTTCCCAAAAAGGTGCTCGCCCAGATCCCAGTAAAACTCAATGCGTTCAAGATTTCCCGGTTCCCAATACAGTTAGACAACTGCAATCCTTCTTAGGCCTAGCTAATTACTATCGTAAATTTATTCCAGACTTCTCTAAAATAGCCAAGCCTCTAACGAACTTACTCCGAAAGGGTGTCAAATATACTTGGACTAACAAATGCATGGAAGCATTCCAACTTTTAAAAAATTCTTTAATTAAACCCCCTGTTTTAGCCTACCCTGATTTCACTAAGCCATTCAATCTTACTACTGACGCCAGCAATGAAGCGTTAGGAGCAGTCCTGTCACAGGAAGAAATTGGAAAAGATAAACCAGTAGCATATGCAAGTCGCACACTAAATAAAGCGGAACGTAACTATTCGACCATTGAAAAGGAACTCCTGGCAATTGTGTGGGCAGCAAAAAAATTTTCGATGCTACTTACAAGGCCGGCGTTTCACGGTTTATACTGACCACAAACCTCTTAAAGGAATATTCAATGTAAAAGACCCTACCACACATCACAAACTTTCAGAATTCGACTACCAAATAGAGTATAAACCGGGCAAATATAATACTAGTGCCGATGCATTGAGCAGAATTCCCCATGAGGCACTAGAAGAGTCTGAACAAAATAATCAGTGCAACATTGTCACACGAGCACAGGCGCAAAAACAAGTGCAGCTACAAGACAAACCACCACCTGCAGCGATTAACAATGAAGAATTGTTAGACTCACAGATTAATATACCAGCTACCAAACAAGTAACAGATACAGTTCCAGAAACAACAAATCCTAATAATATTGGCATGATTCGGCACTATCAGACCCCACCCAAAATATATTACAAGGCTCACCCAAAGTAACTATCCTAACCTCCCCCGAAGTAATTAGCGTGGTGCTATATGAATTCCACGACTCCACCTTTGGAGGACACCAAGGGGTCTCAAAAACTTACAAAAAAATTAAGAAACAGTATAGATGGAAAAAATGCTGAAAGATATCAAAAACTATGTCAAGAAATGCAAGAAGTGTCAAACAATGAAAAACTCCCAAAAACATCGCATGCCCATGGTAATCACTGACATAGCCGAAAAACCCTTCGATAAGATTTACCTAGATATAGTAGGACCCTTAGTAGAAACATCCTCAGGAAATAAATACATATTAACATTCCAGGACAACCTCACCAAATTCGTAGATTGGTACGCCATACCCAATATAGAATCGGAAACAATAGCAAAAATGTTTTTCGATGAAATAATAACAAGGTACAGAATACCCAAACAAGTAGTGACAGATCAAGGGGCTAATTTTATAAGTGAGCTATTTAAAAGAGTATGTAAACTCTTACATATAAAAAAGCTGCAAACATCAGCTTACCATCCCCAGTCAAATGGAGCTTTAGAAAGAGCTCATAGACCGCTGATAGAATATCTACGTTCTACGGTAGATAGCAACCCACAATCATGGGACCAATTTTTAAGAACCGCAGGGTTTGTATATAACAATAGTGAACACGACAGCACCAAGCTCACACCAATGGACTGCCTTTTCGGTTTTACAGCAGAAATACCCTCAAACCTTAAAAAAGAACCAACCCCAATCTACAACCACGAAAATTATTATTTCCTTTTAAAACATAAGCTTCAGAAAATGTATTCGATAGCGCGAAAAAATATATTAAAAAGCAAAGTAAAATCAAAAACATACTATGACCAAAACACGAAGCCAATATCTTTCCACATAGGAGACAAAGTTTTATTAAAAAATGAAAACAGGAAGCATAAATTAGTGCAAGTATGGGTAGGCCCGTATATTGTTAAATCAATCACCTCCCCTGTCAACACAACAATTGCGATAGGGAAGAAGCTAGTAAATGTCCATAATAACAGATTAAAACCATTCTACGAATAACTTTTCCTTTTCCCCCTTTCAGTCATGGCAAATGCAATGATTTTACTACTAATCTCCGTTGTAATCACGGTTCAAGCCAAAACCAATCCTTATACAACAACTCCTATTGAAAACACAGGGATATTGTTGGAAGACTTAGGAACCATACTGAGCTACCACAGCACATGGAATATTGTAACGGAACTCAACTTAGGAGATATTCAATCGCAATTAAACCTCGCTGAACGCACTGAACAACTTGTATATTTACTGTGCTCAGTGAACAACTAATGATCCCATATGTCGAGTATTCACATATAGCAAGTAACATACCCACCCAGCAATTTCTTTTACTACAAGGAGACAATTTATCAAACTCTAAAAAAATTAAACATCCCGAACCTGGTGATCTATATGTAATGCCCCTTACGACTCCTGTAATCAGAGCTCCACCGTCAACGAACAAAATAATAGCATTGCTGCACAACCCCTTCAATAGAAATGTTACTCTACCCCTTCGGATCAGCACTACAATTGGAAATACTTTCATTAAATTAAACAAACCCAATAGCTGGATATATTTTCTTCAATCAGAAACTCCCATTCACGTCAAATGTAACGAAAATGTTACCACACACACCCTCATGGGCCAAGGAATTTTATACCTCCATTTCCATTGCAGTATACAAATAAAAATCGAGCTCTGCTTATCAACTCGATAGTAATAAATAAAATTCGAGCTCTGCTTATCAACTCGATCATAGTAAATAAAAATCGAGCTCTGCTCATAACCTCGATCAAATATAATAATTTGTAAAAATCTAGCTCTGAATAAGTAAATGTTTTAAAAAATTGTAAATCACCGCAAAAAGTACAAAAACAAATAATAAACAAAAAAAAAATTAACTGAGCTCTGCTACTCACCTCAAACAAAAAAAAAATATATTGCTTCTATTTGTTTACAATAACAATAATAATCATCTGTAAACACCGAGCTCTGCAAGTCAACTCGATTAAAATTTAAATATAAGTTACAAGAAAATGTACATAATTCCAAAAAAAAAAACTATACTATAACAATTTTATTTTTAAGCATCAAGATCTGCTAGTAGCATTATAAAAAAAAAATCCAGATGCAGAAATATTTTTAATCATAAGAACACATACATAATATTATTAAGTACATCAATACTTTAAATACAAAAAATGTAATTGTTATCACCAAAAAAAAAAAACAAATATATATATTTAAACACTAAATACATCTATTGTTAAAAACAAGAAAAACATTAAGCTCCACAAAGAATTGAAATTAATTACATAGCAAAATATAGATATATATTAATAGATAAATCCATTATATACCACTCAAAATAATGCACCCAAAGTCAATAAAGTAAAACAAACCATGAAATTTTTTTTTAAATAGAATAAAAATACCACAGCGTAATCTTTAACAAACTAACAGTCGCCATAAATGTTTAATGCAACTAATGACGATCAACGTATAGAGCCAAAAAATAAATCAATTAATTTAAAAAAAAAAAAACAACCTACTAGTTTCAACTCTTAAAATAACATAACAATCGACGTGCGGCTCATCTCTCCAAGACTCGCCACAGACATTTAAAATGGGGGAAGATATTGTTACGCCCTAAAAGACACGCTGAACAGAAGGAACTATTCCAGCTACCATGTAGTTAAATGCCAAAGCATTTACTAAAGGTTCCTCTGTAAGTGTCTTCCGCTAAATATCACCCCAAGTCTGATTGAGATGAGTACGCCATAAAAATAAATATCGATAACATTTTAAAAAGCCTTCATTTGTCCATTTAAGCATTTTGAGCGACCACTAAATTATCCAAACATTCATTCACCACATACTCGTACGTCACCACGAAGGGGATTCCCAGCTCAAATAACACTCGGCAGAACTAAAAGCAAAAGCATTGGCTCGTGCCACTATGGGCACATGTCCACATTTGTTATTGTTTTGGTTAAATTTCATCATGAACCAAGCGTCTAGAGACTCTTTCCGTACGACGAGTGATGGAATACCCGAGACGTATAGTCGTTTTGTTCGTAATGTATTTTGCTCTGTAAGAAACTTGCGCCAAGATTTTAATAAAGAATCACGGTGAAGAAGATGTTCACCGTCAATGAAAATGTTATGAAAAGTATCGGGTTAAACTTGGACTTGCATACGGATTTTAATAAAGAATCACGGTAAAGAAGATGTTCACCGTCAATGAAATTGTTATGAAAAGTGTCAAGTTGAGCTTGAACTTGCATATGAATTTTCTTGAAGAATTACGGAAAGGAAAATTCTTCACACGTTTTTTATGAATAGGTTTTAGGGAAGACATATTTTGAGTGGATTTAAATAGTAAGTAAGAAATGAAATTATGCAAACGCAAGCAGGAAATTAGTATAAATAGTACAGGTAGTTTTAAGAAAAGGGGCAGTTCTTTGTTGGCTACTCTGGCGTTAACGCTACTAAAATTGACTGTCGATTCCGGCGTTAATCGCCTTCTCCACATGCGGACCTAGCCGCTTTATAATAACTAGGAAATTAACACTTAGAAATATTTCGGCGTTAATCGCCTTTATTATATGCGGACATAGTCACTTTATAATAACTAGGAAATTAACACTTAGAAATATTTCGGCGTTAATTGCCTTGAATATATGCGGACATAGTCACTTTGGAAAAACTTTGATACCAAACACTTAGAAATATCCCGGCGTTAATCGCCTTAACAACATGCAGTAATAACACTTCAAATTTATTCCGGCGTTAACCGCCTGATCCATATGCGGGTCTAGCCGCTTTATAATTAAACTAGACTACAATTAACCCATTCTCTACTTTCAAAACTGGCAGCTGATCATCCCCACGAGGAAATCTAAGGAGAAGTCAAGCCCAGGACTACACGCGCAGCCATCTATGTGTCCAGCGTCATTCCCGTCAATGTCCTAAGTTACGGCTCCACTAAACTATCGCTGACCAGAAAAAGTATCTCAAGGAAGACAGCAAGATAACCCCCACCGTCCGGAAGCAATGAAGCATATATGAAATGTCATATTTTTAATATATAAATAAATTATAAATGATTTAAACTAACCCTTCAAGTTCTTTTTACTGGAGTAAAGGAAAAAGTAGAGGCACAGGATATAGGTAAGTGTAAGGACGACAGATGATGTTGCATACAACCCATGCATAGCATCGCAGGGTCGTAACATCAGTTTTACGTTTTCATTCCCAACTCGATATGTAAACGTTTGATAACAAAAGTTAAAACTATTACTCAATATATTCGCAAAAAAAAATTTCTCAACTGGTTGACGAACAATATTCACGTACTCAACTGCACACAGAAAATGATCACTTTTATCACTAAAATCTGTGGTTTTGCTCTCACGTTTTTCACGCGCGCCAAGTCCACACGATGGTTTCTATCGAAAATGTACTGCCTGCCGGATCCTCACTTGAACGATTCTTTCATTCAAACCAATTTCAAGCGACGGATCAATTCGCACCACACACCCAACACCAAATCATCCGGTTGATATCCTCTTTCCACTAAACTTCCATACGGATTCCTTTGTTCTATATTGTATGCATATAAATAAATAAATAAATAAATAAATATATATATATATATATATATATATATATATATATATATATATATATATATATATATATATATATATATATATATATATATATCACATCGTTCAATAAGTCCCGAAACTAACAACGAAAACAACATTTTTTTTCAAAAATCATTTTTATTCATCAATATAATCTTCTTTTAGGGTCTTTCCAACCTTTCCAACATTTCTTTACCATGTTTATAGAAGGATTCATCCTTTGCTTCAAATTAGGCTTCAGTTTCGGCAATTGACCTCCTCATTCGAGCCAAATTTTTTTCCCTGGAGCATTTTTTTGAGATCAGCAAAGAGCCAGTAGTCGCTGGGGGCTAAATCTGGCGAATACGGAGTGTGGGGAAGCAAATCAAAGCGCAATTCGTTCAATTTTGCGATTGTTTTCATGAACTTGTGGCATGGTGCATTGGCTTGGTGCAAAAGGATTTTTTTCTTCTTCATGTGCGGTCGTTTTACTGCGATCTCCTCCTTCAAACGTACCAACAAGTCAAAATATGTTAATAATCACTGTTGATCGATTTACCTTTTTCCAGGTGGTCAATAAAAATCACGCCATGTGTATCCCAAAAAACAGACGCCATGACTTTGCCAGCAGAGTGCTGCGTTTTTGGACGCTTTGGACGGCTTTCACCAGCCATGCACCACTCAGATGATTGCCGATTCGTTTCCATGTTTCATCCATGGTCACGTATCGACGCAGGAAATCGAGTAAATAGCGATAAACAGCTCTCTGAATCGTCGACTCGTTGCTGTTTTTGTTCCACTGAAAGCAATCGCGGCACCCACTTGGAAAAAACTTTTTCATGCTCAATTTTCCATGAAGAATTGTAAATACGCTTCCAGATGATATCTGTGTCATTTCTGCAATCTCACGGACCTTCACTTCGCGATTTTTCATTACAATGTTTAACACTTCACTCACATTTCCCTGTGTAACGGCTTTCAATGGCCTACCCGAACGTTCCGCATCGTTTGTGTCCGTATGACCACGTTTAAACTCAGCATACCAACGACAAATCGTTGGTTTCGATGTAGAGGAGTCCGGGTAATGTTCCTCAAGCCATTTCTGGGCTTCTACGGTGTTTTTACCCATTAAAAAACAATGTTTAACAACACGCGAAACTCGCTTTTTTCCATTTTTCAAACAAATTACGAAGTGACTTTACTCTAACCTCGATAACTCTGCTGTCTGTGATCCTATCGACGTGAAATTTTTACACTTTTCATGTAAAGGTTTGCAGTATGGTACTACTAGCACCATCTCTGGATTAGTCTCGGGACTTATTGAACGATGTGATATATATATATATATATATATATATATATATATATATATATATATATATATATATATATATATATATATATATATATATATATATATATATTTATTTTTTTTTTTTTTTTTTTTTTTTTTCTTTAAAAGACGTCGGGCCTTGCTTTGTTGTGTGAGCAGACGCGTTTCGACTACTTCGAGTCATCTTCAGTGTCTAAAGGATGTGTTGAAGGGAATGATTTTATATAGTGGTAGGATGGGTTAAGCGAATGGGCAATTAGCGGATGGGTAATAAGATCAGGTAGTAAATTACGTCAAGTACTAAATTATGCCAGGTAGAGGGATAGTAAGTTTTTGTTTTTTACTTGTTAGATGTCCGTTTGTTCTGTTTCATTTCGTTTCCGTTTTCGTCTAAGAGTGTGGTCTAGTACTGAGAAAATTGCGTCGGAATTGGTAACAAGTTGTTCGTTGTTAATGTTACCGTCTGCCTTTCTATGTTTATAAGTTTCAAGCTTTTCTAGGATGTCAAGTCTCGGTCCTTTGCTTTGTTTGTGTAGCAATTTCATAGAGATTGTCATAGCGTCAGGCTCATGTGCATGGTTTTGTAGGTGCGTCGCATAATTGGAGTCTGCCCTGTTGTGTAAGAAAGATCGTAGGTGCTCTTTGTATCTTGTCGTTAGTTTTCGTGTTGTCCTTCCTATATATACCATGTCGCAGTCCTTGCATCTCAGTTTGTATATGCCGCTGTTTTCGTATATTGATGTGTCATTCAGTTTTGATTTCAGTTTGTTTCCAATGTTGTTGTTTGTTTTGAATGCAGTTTGCAATTTGTATTTCCTAAGGAAGTTTGATAGTTTGTATGTCTCTTTGCCTACGTACCTGTATGTTAACGAAACCCACTGTTGGTCGTTCTTATGAGTTTCAGTAGGTTGGCGTTCCTGTTTTTGTTTGTACTGTGTGACAAGTTTGTCAATGTCGCATTGTTTGTATCCGTTATTATAAGCTATTCTGTAAATGTTGTTTAGTTCGTTAGAGTAGTTAGTAGGAGTCATGGGGAGTGAAGCCTCTGCACTATTGATCTGTACGCTACTAGCTTATGTTGTGCGGGTTGGTTAGATGTTTCATGTATGGTATGATCAGTTATGGTTGGTTTTCTGTATATTTTGTAGTCCAATCGTGTTTGTTCACGTGTCACAGTGAGGTCCATATAGTTGAGTTGTCCATTTGTTTCTTTTTCCATAGTGAAATTTATATTCGGGTGAATTTCATTCATATAGGTAAGTAGTTCGTCTTGTTTATTTTCTTGTTAGTCAATAACGATGAAACAGTCATCCACATATAATCTGTAAAATATTACATTTAATCTTTTGACAACTTCGGGTATAAAGACTTCTTCCAAAGATTGTAAGAATATTTCTGACATTATTGAGGATATTGGATGTCCCATACCCAGGCCGTCCTTGGCAATGTTTGTGTTGCTATTGAACTTAAAATAGTTCTGCTTGATTGTGGTCTTTATGAGATTGAGCAGTTGATCTGTGAATCGTCGGCTGTTGTTGAATGAAAGTTTTTCTTTTAATATGGCCAGTGTTTCATCGGCGGGTATAGACGCATAGAGGTTGGTGATGTCTAGTGATAAAAGTCGACAAGTTTCAGTCAATTTCAAAGAAGTGGTAGAGTTTGCTAGCTCGTGGCTGCTCATTAATGCGTATTTGTCGTCAAGGTGTATTATCGTTGCCAAGTACCGTGCTAATTGGTATGCAGGAGCTGGGCGGTAGTTGACGACAGGACGAATAGGAATATTGGGTTTATGGAGCTTAGGTTGTGTTTTAAGGGTGTGAATGGGTTTATGTAGCGTTGCTTAGTATTAGGAGGAATCATTAGTGCGGATTGTATAATGGCAGTACGTAAGTCCGCTTGGAACTTATGGTGGGATTTTTGTTTACCAGTTTTTATCCGTTGGCGTTAATGAAGTCTATTGTTCTTTGTACGTACTCCATTGTTTTTAAGATCACCGTTGTATGTCCTTTGTCAGCCTTTGTCACTGTTAGTAGGTTATCCGGTCATTACATACTGATCTTCCTGTATATCCCGGATAATCTTAAAAGGTTGATCATACATGAGAACACCAAGATGGTTCAATATACTTAATAAATTCCACTATACGTCCTTACTACACCGACTAAAAAATAGCAATGGTCTGCATGAAGGGGAGATTCATTCAACAAGTTTGTGCTTTACAAAATGATTCAAATGGCTGATCCAAGGGACAATACGGTTTTTGAGCATTTTGGATGAGTGCATTAGTGTAGCAGCATGCTTTTAATGCAACGGAATATCATAGTGGGTGGTAAGAGTCTCAAGCATTATTAACTTCAAAAATCATGACGGACCACAAGCCCTATGAAGACATGAAAAGACTGGAAAATGAACTCAAATTGCTGTAGAAAGGGGTTCCTATAGATTAAATAGAGAAAAACTGACGCACATTGACTCAATCTTATGAAGAATATATCAGCATGAAATACGATTAATTAATCCTCGAGCAACTAACAATGGCTTCCTCCTCATCAAAATTTCTTTACCAGAACAGCAACCAAGACGTGAATATTCTTGTCTGACCCATGTGTTAAGACCTAGAATAAAATTGATAATTTAACGTTTGACCCTAATATTAAATTTTAATCTATATTTTTGTTTGATCCTAACATAAAATTCTGCATTCATTCATAGACACTTTGCCAGCAAATTTACGTTCAATGTAACTTAAGATCCATTGTTGATGATAAACTTCCAACTCAAATTGTAATCCAATATGTATACTGCTCTGGATTTTGAGAAAATTTAATTGCTTTTACGGGTCAGTACATTTCAATTTGTAATTATTAGAATAAGCATTTTTTTTATCTTGTTTGAATCAGAGAAATAAATTTTGTATTCATTGTTAATTCAATCACGAAGCGGACCACAGCGTTTTCTTTCACTGCAGACGTAATATAGGGAGAGTTGGCGAAGCACCAAATCTCCGCAGTAGCAATTACATTGGTCGGTTTGCACCGAACAATCCTTCGGTGAAAGTTTATAGGAAATTGAAAATTTTAGTGAAGTATAAATTGTGAAGGACATTTTAAAGTGAAAGAAATGGACCAGTAGATATGTTGTGAAGAACGTCGACACATAGAAGATACATCAGTGTAGCACTAA
Organism: Odontomyia ornata; assembly: GCA_963969285.1. Taxonomy (NCBI): domain Eukaryota; kingdom Metazoa; phylum Arthropoda; class Insecta; order Diptera; family Stratiomyidae; genus Odontomyia; species Odontomyia ornata. Next base: position 238,873,430 of record OZ017740.1, on the reverse strand, counting down.
GGTGTCAACCAAAAATATATTGGGTTTAGTACTCTGTCGACGACAGCAAAGCGGAAGGCATTGGACTTTCTTGTGAAGTTTGTAATCCGTGAACGCCATTCGATTTCGCCTGAACGATGGAAGCGATTCGTGACAACTTGAACGAGCTAACAAAGCAGCAAGATGCTACAGATCAGGAGTTACAGCGCTGTTTCGCCAATTGCAAAAAGTATTCTGCTGCACGAAAAACCTTCGAATACTTGATCTCGCGAAGAGACAAAGTAAAGGAATTGTGAATGTCCTTCAGGAAAACGGACGTTGAAGTTTGTGAAGAGCTGAGCATTGGTCGGATCATCCTTATTTTACAAGTAAATATTTTGCACTAGTAGAGCAAAAATATGGAAAGTTCCTGGAAGATGATCTGGGACGACACCTACAAAACTGTGTGGGAAATTCTAAATGGTCACTACAGCATCAAGAGGCTAATAGTGTCTGTACTATTATACACATTAATGTCGTAGGCACCTGCAACAACCGAATCAGCTAGCACCCTGAAAAGACTCCATGACGTAACAAGGGAGTGTCTGTTAAGCTTAAAGAACCATGGAATCGACATAAAAAATTGGGACTCAATCCTGCTACAAATATTGGTGAAGAAATTGGACAGGATTACAGGATTTTGCATGAGCAATCGTTGAAGGCTCCTCGTGAACTACAGAGTGTAGACGATTTTCTGTCCTTCCTTAAGCGTCGATTCCAGGCCTTGGAAGCAATGTGTGCCGCAAAGAACTCTGGACAAACAAAATCGGCTACTCATCGAACGTCGGCTTCTCATCGAACGTCGGCTCTGATGACGACAAATGAATCCTTAGTGAAGTGCAGTAACTGCACTGCAATGGAAATCACCATATTTACGCCTGAAAAGCCTTTGAAAGATTATCTCATCAAGCTCGCACTGAGAAGGCCAGGCATCTTAAAACTCTGTTTTAATTGTTTGAGAGAGGGGCATTGAACGGCTGATTGCAGTGCAGGAACTTGCCGTAAATACAAAAAGAAGCATCATACCTTATTACATTCAGAAGGTAAAGTTGCAGCAAATCCCACTACGAGCCATTCAGTGGCAAGCAAAAATTCATCCAGCCAAGTGATTAAAGCTAACGAGATTCAACCATCCATTGCCTTGTCCACGGAAACAGCTTCACATAATGGCTCATTCGTGATGCTGGGTAGGGCGATAGTCCAGGTAAATGATCAGTATGGATAATTAAGGAGGCTTCGAGCGATACTTGACAGCGGTTCACAGATCAGAATAATAACAAGCGAAGCGATCAAGAAGCTTAGATTGCAAGGTGTTGAGCACAATATGTCCATTAAAGGCATCTGTGTTGTGTCTCACGACAAGCACAAGTCATGGCAAGGCTCGTACTGCAGTCCCGGGCTACGTCATTCCAATGTGAGCTTAACGCAATCGGCTTGACGCAATTAACATCACGCACACTGTTGCGAATTCCGGCGTACCGACTTTCTCTCATTCGCAACTTCAAATTGCCGCCGTAACATTTCTACCTTCCTTTGGGCACTCCTACCTTCTCCTTTGTGTATTTATTTATTTTCATTAACATTTTTCCAATTTTCCTACAATTTTTACTTCCCCATCATCACAATCCTACCCTTTTCCCTTATTTCAAAAATAATATAATATATACTAATAATTTCAATTTTGCCACTAACAACATTCCATTCATTAATTCCCACTAACAAAGCCATTCAATACCTTTTCCCTAACAAAACCTAATTCCTTCCTTCATACTAACTAATTCTATTCCCACTAACAAATTTCATATTTTTATACTAACAAAAATTTATTCACGTTTCCCTTTTAACAAATTTCCCTTTCATGCTCATCAAGAAAGAGTTGAAGTCGCTAATCTGATGAATGGGAAATCGATGTCATGGCTCCATTGGTTGCGTCGCGAGTTCTCAACCGGGGGTATGCTGGAACCCTGGGTTCAAGTTCCCCCGAGCGCAGCGAAGCACTCTTTTTGAGGTATCGGCAGAAACAATAGTTTCCGTATATGTATATATGACACTTTGCATTCAATCAAGCGCTTCTTTGATGATGCAAATTGCCATATATGCAAATCAATGGACATTATTGTGTTTGTCTATACGAAAAAAAATGTGTGGGTAGCGGAATCGAAGTGTAATGAACTTCGATTACGTTACCCAGATGCGGCAGCGGTAATTGAAAATGAAGAGGATTGAGTTCGTTGAATGAGGGCAGTCAGTATTTGACGTCGAAAATAAGTGTGGGTGCTTTGAGCGTGAATTTTGGGGAGTCCGTTTCGAGTTGGAAAGTGGAAGAAGTTCTTTGGCGGTGTGAAGAAAAGTTTTTTTAATCGAAAGTTAATTTTAACTTGCAGTTTTGGCGATTTTAACTGGGGGTTGGGATTTTCAATGTGGGTGTTGGGTGAATTTTGAGGAAAAATAGTTTTAATTTGGATGTTAGTACAGAAAGTACGAAAGTTTAAGTGACAGAATATACTTTTAACGAAGACACAAACATAATTCAAAGTGTGTTGTGAACTAAATGAAACTTATAAATAACCAAAAGAATTAAGGAGTGAGAAAAAGGAAAGAGAGAAAATACGGTGAATATCAAAAAGCTTTATTCTAAAGTGAAGAGGAACTAAAATACAGTGCCGGAGAATAAGATTGAAAAGTTATACAGTTCAAACAAGCCAGTGTGGAAATTACAAAGGTGGCCGTTTTACCATCTTTCTTGGATTTTTTTTTTTGTACATTACAGAGACTTCAACTTTAGTTTTCAGAGGCCCCCTGCTTCTTTCTTGGCCTTTCCCCGAGCGCTCAGAGTTTTGCAGGAAAGTACGTGAGTATAGATTTGATTCTTCCTTTACCTTTTTTTGCATTATTTTCTTTACCTTTTCTTGCATTGTTTCAAATTACTTTATTATTTGTATATTTAGTTAACCTTCGTTTAATTCTTATTTGCTTAAATTAGATGTTGAAGGGACGGATATGATTTTGGTGTGTAAATTAGTTTCTTTTTTTTGTAAAATTTGCGAATTATTTTTATATAATTTTTGGATTTTTGGTAAATAAAACGGCCATGTCACATTAAAAATCATATTTTTCATTTCTCAGAATGACCTCCTCCTTTCCCGTCCTTCCCCTTCATGATAGTGTTTTTATGTAAGGTGGCTCAGCACGAGCAGAGGGTGTCCGGAAGTCCCACGACACGACTGAGCGCTAGCCGGCCTCAGTATGACACCCCGGGCTACACACCCCTCTGCTAATACTTAATGTCTGCAATTGCGGTGATTTCGGCGGTTGCAACAACACCTGCTTTGGAATTACACACAACCTCCTGGGTCATATCAAGGAATATCGACTTGGCAGATCCCGAGTTTCATAAACCAGGCCGAGTTGCCCTGCTGCTGGGCTCGGATTTCTTTTATGAAACCCTCGCTGATGGACAGATCAAATTGGCACCCAATCTGCCACGTTTACAAAAAAACGTTTTTGGATGGGTCGTGGCTGGCCGATTAACAGTCCCATACGAATCGATTTCTCTCCCTCCATGACATCACAAGAAATAAAATGTGAAAACGAATTTTCGAAGGGCCTAAAGCGAGTAGTTGATGGGCGTTTTGAGGTGAGGGTTCCATTCCGTGACAGTACTGAAAAATTGGAAGGCTTGTATGACACAGCTGTTGCACACCTGCTCCAAGCCCAACGGAAGCTATCGAAAAATAAACCACTGCATGATCAATATCACGTGCGGGAGTACGAGGACCTGGGACACATTCGTGAAGCCAAATTTAACTATATCCCATCACCGCATTACTTTCTCCCACAGCATTGCGTTTTCAAGCCGGATAGCACCTCAACCAAACTAAGGGTGGTCTTTAATGCGTCGGCTAAAACCACTTCAGGGGTGAGTTTGAATGAACTCATGCATGTTTGGCCCACCATTTAGCCGGAACTTTTTACCATCTTGCTAAGATTCCGTTTTCCTCGATATGTGTTTACGGCAGATATAGAAAAAATGTATCACCAGGTGCTTGTATCTGAACCAGATCGTAATTATCAGCTAATTGTGTGGAGATATAAGCCTAGTGAAAATATAAGATGTTACCAATTGAACACAGTTACATATGGAACGTTATCAGCACTATGTTTGGCAACCAAATGCCTTCAGCAACTAGGATTTCAGACTATGAAGGAAGATTTTTATATGGATGACCTGATGACAGGCGCTGATCGTCTATCAGAAGCATTGAAAAAACAATCACAATTGTTATCCATATTAGACCCGGCTGAGTTTAAACTTAGAAAGTGGTGTGCAAATCACCCCCAATTGTTAAAAAGGCGGCAGCGGATTGTTCACTTCAGCTGAACATTGCAGACGAACAGGATGGCCACCTTATGACGTTGTGGTTGATATGGACACCCAAGGAAGATATATTTATGGTCAAGTGCCCTTCAATGACAACAAAATATACAAAAAGATCTATCTTGGCGGATATAGCTCGGCTCTTTGACCCACTAGGCTTGGTAACTCCGGTAACAGTGCAGCAAAGATCTTTTTGCAAAAATTGTGGAAGCTCAAGTTTAATTGGGACGCTGCGGTACCAGTGGAATTGACTACAGAGTGGAAAAGATATGCTGAAAGATTAGATGAGCTTAGTAGCGTGAAAATTCCTCGTCACATCTATAGAGACACGTTGCCGAAAACACCGCAGCTTCACATATTTGCTGATGCGTCAGAGCAATCCTATGGTGCGGTTGCCTATATTCGTGTAACTAGTATGGATGGTCTATGTACGGTACGACTTTTATGTGCAAAATCAAGAGTGGTCCTTTTGAAGAAAATCACCCTTCCGAGACTGGAACTATTTTCTGGACGGATTCCGAGATCGTTTTGAACTGGATAAATGCAGATGCATCATCCTACCACACGTTCGTTGCAAATCGTGTGGCAGCCATACAGCAAATTGCAAACGCTGATCAATGGCGGCACGCGGATTCTAAACAAAATCCAGCCGATCTTGCATTAAGAGGCGTAGCCCCCGAAAAGTTGAAGGGTTGCAACTTATGGTTTTATGGACCCATGTTCCTTCATGGTTCGGAGACGGCCTGGCCGAAGTGGCATCGCACTGTCGATGTTGAGTTAGAAAAGAAACACGTAAAGGTGATCCTTAATGTTACAAAAACTGCGGCAAGTTTCATACACCGAATAGATCATCGTAACTCATTTCGACGATTTCAACGGGTAATAGCATACATCCTACGGTTTGTAAACAACCTTCGCAAGCAGGCAACAGGAGAAAAAACCGCCACGTTAACGGTTGAACGATTGGAAAACGTACTTCGAGTAATGCTACATGAGGCTCAACCGGATGCGTACCCCGAACCTATCCAACAATTGCAGACTACCGTACAAGTTGGCCCAAGAGATCCACTAAGGGATTACTGCCCATTTTTGGATGAACATGGGGTCCTTCGAGTTGGCGGCAGACTAGAGGCTTTGAATCTACCCTATTACGCAAGACATCCGGCAATCCTTCCGTATGCGCAATACATCACCAGGCTGATATTGGAGATTCGTTGGCCGGAGGGGACACTGTAGACGACTGTATGGCGACAATGCCACGAACTTTGTTGGTGCTAGGAACCAGCTAGCTGAACTGAAAGAGAACATATTATCTGAGGCTGCCCAACAAAAGGTGATTGGATTTTGTACCCAGAAGGGCATCGAGTTCAAACTCATTCCGCCAAGACCTCCCAACTGTGGGAGGCTGCAGTGAAGTCGGCTAAACATTTCCTATTTAGTAACATCTCTCCAGCATCCCTCACATATTTATTTATTTCAGAAATCAACTTACAGACTAGTAGTCCAATTACAAGTCAATTAATACAAAATTTAAATACCAACATATGAATTCAAAATATGGCAGAAATTAAACAAAAAAGATCACAACACGATATTAAAAATAAAGATTTATAGGAATATTTATAAATTTGATTTTTCAAAGAGATTGTGGTAGAGGACCAAGACTTTGCTGGTTGACATACGAGGTAAGCGTAGCAAAGGAGAGTGGAAGAAGGTGTTAGTACGTGCATACGGAACTTGAAATTGAAGCGAGGATCTTTTAAGGCGAGCCGCGTCGAATGTATTTATTTGCCTGCATGAATTTTGAGGTAAAAGGCAATAATGAAGCTTGAACAAAAGACATTCGTCAAGGAAAGATCGTCTGGACTCAAGGATAGGAAGGTTCAAAGTATGAAGTCGGTTATCATAAGGGGAGTAAGGAAGGTTGAATTTGAAGAATAGAGACCGTGTGAATCTGCGTTGAACTGACTCAACAGCATCGATGAGCTTCCTGTGGTACGGACTCCAAATTTGGGAGCAGTACTCCAAATGACTACGTACTAGTGAGAAGTAAAGACACATACAGGATGTGATATGTTGAAATGACGAAACGGATCGTAAAATAAATCCAGTTTAGCGAGAGGCTTTCTTAATAATTAGAGCAATGTGGAGATCAAACTTCAGTTTACAATCGAAAAGCACACCAAGATCCTTGAAGGAGGTTACATTGCTCAAAGGGATACCAACAAGCCTATACGTTGAGAAAAGAGGACATTTTTTACAGGAGAATGTCATCTGATGGCGTTTGGAAACATTTAAGGAGAGATGGTTTGATTCACACCAGTCACTAAGACGAAGAAGATTGGTTGAAGGATATCCACATCTAAAAGGGAATCAATAACTCGAAAAATCTTGATGTCATCAGCATAAGGAGACAGGGGGATGTGATAACAGAAGTTAGATCATTGATAAAAAGTAAAAATAGTATGGGGCCAAGTATTGAACCTTGCGGAGCTTCCGAGCTCGGGTGAAATAAAGAAGAGAAGCAAGAGTTTAAAGTGACTACACATTGACGATTCAGGACATAAGAGAGAAGCCAGGAATAGAGGCAACTAGGGACATTGAACCCTAAAAGTTTCTCAAATAGGAGAGAGTGATCCACTGAATCAAAGGCTTTAGAAAAATCCGTAAAAATAACGTCAACTTGTTGTTGTTGATTGAGCGCAGCTGCAATATTATGAGTAAAAGAAAGTAAATTTGTAAGGGTAGATCTGCCTCTAACAAAACCATGCTGTTGATTTGCTAAAGATGGGAGGACAAGTGGATACAGCAAATCAAAAACTATCTTTTCAAGAATTTTACTAAAACAAGGAAGAAGGGAAATAGGACGATAGTTTGAGTCAAAGTGAATGAAATTTAGTGGTGTGCTACAATCTGACTAGCTATTGGCAAGAATTTCGTCTCATGCAGGAGGGGCAATAAATATAGTGGGCAACATAGCAAACTCTCTCTTTGGCGTTCTGGATTCAAAGTATGCGAAGGATATTCCAGCTACCATCAAGGGATTGCAAGCTAATGACGAGCATCTTCTGTCCCTAACTCGAAATCAGATCTCAATCTTAGAGTCGACAGCCAATTTGGTGATTAATTTAGACCGATCTCATAAAACGCTACAAGGCCTCCAGCTGGTATTGAATCAAGTTACTGGAAGATTGAAAAGTAAAACTAGGGATCTGTGGGAACAGGAAGCGATGCAGGGATCCACATCAGCGGCACTTCTACTAGTCCTAAGCAACTACCAAAAGGTGCAGTCGAGTCTTATCAGTGTATTGATGGATGCTCATCGTGAGAATTTTAATACCCAATTACCAGGGCCCGATCAACTTCGACAAGAGCTGAGCTTCATCAAGGACGAGCTTTCTCCGCATTTGCGTCTACCAACTAAACCATCTGAGATGATCACATTGTTTCGGGTACTGACTGTTGAAGGCGTTATAGTGGACAATTACATAATTTTCCCATTAAAGCTTTTGAGTTGTTCCACATCACTTCAGTATCTATAATCGTCAACGAGTCTGTTGCAACCATTCAAGCCACGCTGCAGTTTTTGATTGTTTCTTTAAATCGAGACCGATACTATCCCATGCTGGAACGGGAGTTTGGGAATTGTTTCCAGACTCATTTACTGCACCATATTTGTAGACAAAGTCATCCAATTTATCGAGTCGGATCGCACGTAAATGAATGTGAGTTTCGCTTCATAAACCATGCAGCATTCAAACCAATTTGCAGATTATCTCCGTTATTGGATCCTCCAAGTTGGATCCAATTGAAATATCCAAATCAGATACATTCAACTTCAAGGATGTGCATCACTTCACCGTAGGTTACATCACGCTAGTTGGCATGATTCTACTGATATCCTTTTTGGTGTGGAACCGTAAACAGGCGAACATTCAGACGACACCTCCTAAACCACGGCCCCGGCATTTACCATTGCAACTGATTTGGAAGGTTGAACCATTGTTTAACAGGGGGGAGATGATGACGACGGGTCAGGCTGCGAAGGGAACTCTACAGGGAGACGGGATAGCTCACCCCGGATAATATGGTTGCGGTGATGCTCGAATCGGTTGACATATGGAACCAGGTGGCACATTATGCTCGGGCAGTCCTGAAATATAAAAGGGACTCACAGCAGCCGGAGGCGCTGGGGCTGGGGGATCGCTCTTCTGGCATTTCCTCTTCCCCTCTCCCCTCCCGCTAGGAAAGGGACTCCCCAGCTTGAAGACGCCCCACGGCGTAACAAAACGAGACCTGGCCCGAAGTAATGTGTCAAACGGTTCCAGACTAGGTTCTCAGATTGACAGGGGAGGTGTTTAGTGGGTAGTCCAAGGGTATCCTCCATGGGAGTCCCACACTGCCAGACTCGGCGGGCGTAAATGCCTTCACCTCCCTACCACAAAAAAAAAAAAAACAAAAGGAGATAATAAATTAGAGATTCTCATACTCAAACATCAACAAGTTCCTATAAAAGATATGGCTAAAGAAATTCGGAAATGACAAAAATCATACTTGAGTGATCTATACATAAATAATTTTTCAATACTAGAAACCAAGATGTGAAGAATATGAGACAAACATAAAATAATAGTTTTACTTGATATTACACTGAACATTTTGAAACTAGCTAAAGTAAATAATACAGGCCCACATTAACAACACCTAATTTAAGGTAAATATAAAAATTCATTTAATCTAGTGCATGCATATAATGCCGCCATATAGGAGTAAAAATATTTTTTCATGCATTCTGGGCATAGCAAAGAATAATAACATAATACCAATAAACCCCTAATGTCAATGACCTACCACCTACCACTTTTTTCTATATTATTCATCTTTTCAGCACGTACCAAACAATTTTATTATTAGGATGACTCTAAAAATTCCTACATCCATCATGCATAAACTCCATAAAAAAGTAGCATTCCAGAAGCCTTTAACCGTAACAACATCCATAAATAATCTCAAATTTAGAATAGATGCCAAAAGCATCCATGGCAACATCGTGATCTAAAAGTAAAGCATCTTTACCATGCACTTATCAAAAGAGAAAAATCATATACAAATGCTACGATGTACGAACAAAATTATCACGATCTCATGCACTACAAGATCATTAATTTGAAAAAATGACTCGTCTGGGAAGAAACTATTAGAATTTTTGAACAAAACCAATGAGCAGCCTATATTAAAGAAAAAATGAATGAATATAATGTCATACTGGTACATAATATTAAACTCACAGAATGAAGCATAGAAACTGCTTTAAGAAATAAGTGATGATGATGAAGACAAACAAAATGCTGCTACAAGCAAACTAAAATTTAATACTAGACTAAATATCAAGAACCCATTACAACAAACATTAAGATCTCTTTCACTGCATCCATAGATTTGAGCAATCATCATAGTAGTCTAACCCAACAAAATACATTGTAGACGATTCTCAAAGTACTATTGACACGAAACCAAAAAAAACAATAAAATGTGATAGCAATGACTCTGAAAACAACGAAACAACTTCTCAAGCAATAAAAGACCGAAAACGATCACTGTTAATAATAATCAGCAAACTAGAACAGGCGCATCTCTGAATCGACATTTATGAAAACACGTCCCAATGCCGCGCATCACGTTAACCGCCGCCCACGGCCAACGCAACAAAAAAAAGTATCACTCCTAACAATTCCCATCGCCAAGCAACGTGCAACATACACTCTTATCTTCGCCACACACACATGACCGCCTTCAGCAAGCAAATTCACCTTATAATGTAACGTACTATATACCATGCAACCTCTGTTCCAAAATGTAGATTCCGAAAACCTAAAATTCTCACCGGTAGGCAAGTCTTTGCGCATGAAACACTATTCTTAACAAGCAAAGTCACTTGCACATGCCACGCGTCCCCAACGTCAATTTCTATGCCTAACAGCATTCACTGCCGAACAAATCTACACCTCAATCACGATCCAACAAGCGACGCACATCAGTCCTACTCACCGATAAGGCCGTCTAGACTTAAGAACAGGCACCCTTGATGAGCAACGCGGAAATTTAACCAAGCGCTCATGATGTAAATTTCTATGGTTCATAACATCCGCTGCCACGGAAACCTACCTCTTAAATTAGATTCTCCAACAAGCAACACGCATGACGTTTACTCGCGTACAACGCCGTCCATCCTCAGCCACAGACATCAATCGAGGAGCAAAAAGTACCTTAAGCAAGCACCCACGAAGTAAATTCTCATGCCTTAGAACACCTGCTGATAGGCAAATCCATCACCCATCCATAACGTAAAGCCGCCCGTCTGTAGCAGCGGCCGCCCGTCTGTAGCAGCGGCCGCCGTCACCACAAACCGCTCGTACCATAAAAACTGTTAGGCATGCCTACTTCAATCAAGCAAATCGGTCATTTCCACACGCTTCCATCCATGTTTCGCCACGGACACCACTCGATGGCCAGCGTGCTACTTAACCGATCGCTCATGAAGCAAATTCTCATACCTTGAGCACCCGTCAAAAGGCAAACCCGTCGCTCATCCATAATGCAAAGTCACCCATCTATAGTAGCGCCACCGTCAGCTCGCCACACGATCAAGTAAATCGCTCGACCCAAACGCCTTCAATAAGTGACACACGCTAAAAGATCTCAAGTCCTTCAACCAGCAAACCAGCTGCCTGGACTGCCACCTATCCATAGAATTTCCCTAATGGGTTAACAACCCTAATCCTTCAAGCTAACAATTCTAGACATGGATCTCCTATAGAGCAAAACGACCATGAATAAAAAACTATCTACCGCTAGGAGCGTATAAAACCCGAGAAACACTTCCACCAAAGATGAATAACAACTATGGATAACAAAACTAAGCGAAGACTATAAGCAACGAATATATGAAAAATCCTTCCACTATAGAGAAATAACCACCATTATGTATCGCTAGAAGCGTAAAAGGCTAGTTCCTATTAATTTTAAACATATATATTAACTCTCTACAAACACACGCTAAGAAATCTAGGTTTTTAGTCTATCAATTGAAAATATGGGCCTATCCTAGACAGGAATCAATTTTCTAGTTTGTATGGGAGACTGGGAACCAATCACACTTTATCGGGACATGGATCTATACTTATCGAAGGCCCACACATACACATCCCAGACACCCTCCTATACTAATCTGAATGCCACAAGAATTTCCGATTCGACAAAGCTATCCATTGTGCTCCGTTTATTCGGCAGTTGTGTGCCCATCTTTGTTATCTTAGTCCCGTCGTTGTTCTTGTTTTAAATATCTTAGTCTACATTGTTATTTTCGTTGGTACTGTTTCCGTTGTTTTTAGGAGAATTAGGTCAGCCCTTAAAACCGCTATCTTCGTCCATGTGTGTAGCTACCATGTTGGTCCCATAGTCACCATGCGAGGGTTGGTACAAGCAATTATGGGGGCAGGTGCTCAGAGCCACACTGGTGGTAATTGGTGGTAATTGGGAGCCCGTCTCAACCATATCTACACCATCAACGCAATGGTGCGAACTTCAACACGAAGTCCGAAACCTGCCAAGGGTTTACCGGGACGGAGACAGTATGATAATTAGATTGCAGCCGTTCGAACACAAGTGCAAAGCAACTAGGTCCAAAACATCATATCCGCCAGCCCAAAGCATTGATTCCACAACTGGAATTGAATATAAATGCTGGGTTATATATAAATGTTTCTTCTGTAATTGTTTCAATCATGTCTTGCTTGCCTTTGGCTTCACTTACCTTGGTATCGTAATAGCATCTTGTATAATTTGTACTGTACCCTATGAAAATTTACATCTGTCTATTCGTCCGTGCATGTAGGTCTCTCAGGAACATTAGAAGCTGAAACCATCAAAGTTTCTCTAATTAGAGTTTTGCAATCGAAAAATTTCAACGGAGCTCAAGAGGGCCTTCTCATATTTAAGAGATGAAGAGATGATATATATATATATATATATATATATATATATATATATATATATATATATATATACATATATGTATATGTATATATATATACATATATGTATATATATATATACATATATTTATATATATATATATATATAATATATATATATATATATATATATATATATATATATATATATATATATGTATATATATATATATATATATATATATATATATCTATATATATATATATATATATATATATATATATATATATATATATATATATATATATACATATATATATATATATATATATATATATATATATATATATATATATATATATATATATATATATATATATACGAGTATATATATACAGAGGTGGCCAAAAGTGATCGGACAATACAAGAAACAAGCAATAAAATACTTTTACGAGCATAAGCTTTGAAATGAAATAAAAATTTTTCCCTTATATAAAAGTTACTTGTATTCTCAATTAATTGCACAAAAAAATAAAACAGAAATAAAAAGATTTTCACAAGAAAATTAACAACTAATTCAAATTCACATTGCATCAAGTGGACAAAAGTAATCGGACGTTCAATTGTAATACTTTTCTTTCTGATGATTCCATTAGAACATAGGCTTTTAATATCTAGTTGCGTATCCTTTTTGTTTTATAACTTCTGTTAACCATTGGGCATAGACTGTACCAACTTACGGGTAACGTCCGGAGTAATGTTGTCCCATTCTTCTAATAACACCGTCTTCAGTTGACTTTTATTAGTAATGTGATGGTTCCTTATTTTTTTATCCAGATGATCCCAAAGATGTTCGATGGGATTTAGGTCTGGGGATTGCGGTGGTGTTTTTAATTGACCAGGAGTGTTGAAAAGGAGCCACATACGAACATCATGAGCTGTATGCTTTGGGTCATTATCTTGCTGGAACAAATAATGACCATCAAGACCCAATTTTTGTGCACTTTTTTTCAAATTTTCTTTCAAAATCGACAAGTAACCTAGTTTGTCCATAGGTTCGTCAATGAAAACAAGTTCTCCTACACCGTTGGCAGCCATGCAACCCCAGACCATTACACAGCCACCTCCGTGTTTTACTGTATGTTGAATGTTTTTGGGATGAAGCTCACTATTTTGAGTTCTCCACACCAACAACCTGCCGTCGGAGTGGTAGATATTAAACTTACTCTCATCAGAGAATATTATACGAGTCCAAAAGTCGAGCGGCTTGCTTTTAAATTCTTTTGCAAAGCATAATCTTTTCTTCTTATTAACT